>JAAALK010000081.1:29982309-30397428 GCA_019279435.1 Zizania palustris | reverse complement strand
ATAAGTAAATTCAGATATTAAAGTTCTGAAATTTATTCCTCCATTAATTTAAAGTGAATCTAAATAAATCATTGTTTTTCATAAAAGAGCATTTAAGTGGGCATAACCCTACATTGAGTTTTCTAACCAATTAGTTCAATGATTTATAGGAAACCTAGTGGTTTTAGTGTTTTAACAGTAAAGGACAATTATACAATTTTTCTGGAATTTAAATATGAAATTCACATTTAAATCCTAAGGGCATTTGAATACTTATTTAAAAACATGAAAATGCCAAATAAACCTACTGTTTTTATTGCATAAACATGTAGAGAATAATTTATGAATTTTCTAAAATTGGAATGGCAATTTTTAGAGTCCAAATGCATTAGATATGAATTTTACAAGTTTAAAAGCATTTCTGGAATTTTATTTTCAATTTTAAACCTCTCGGGTCCACGGTGAGCCAGGCCCACGGTGAACCCGCGCACTGTGCGCGTGCGCCGGATCGATCTGGACCGTTGGATCCAGATCCAACGCGCTGAGGCGAGGCGGGAGGGTTAAGTGATAACGGACGGCCAGGATTAAAACGTGCGAAGGGGTACCACGTGGACGCACGAGATCGCCCGGGGGTTAAATGAAAACCAACGCGCGAGATTAAAACGTACCGCTTTGACCAGATCCGACGGTGCGGATTAGATCGCGTACGTGGACTCACGCGCGTCGTCCGATCGCGATCGCACGGCCGGGATCAGATCCGACACGGCACGGGTACTCGACCCGTGCCGGTCGTCTTCTCCGACGACGGCGAGCGGGCCAACGGCCACGGCGAGCGACGGGGTCCTAGCTAAGCCTAGAAATGGAAGGAGGACACTACGGCGGTCATGACGGTACCTTAGGCGAGGCGAGGGGTCGACGGGAAGTGGTCGGCGGCGAGGGTAGACGGCGAAGCACTTCGGGTTCCTCGTCGGCGATGGGGTTCCGGCGATCTCCTGACCGGCGGGGACGTGGCGAGGTAGGGGACGTCCTGGCGGTCACGACGGTGGCGGAGGCGAGGGCCGGGGTGGTCTGAGGCGACGGCGAGGGGCGGCCGGAGGCGAAGCAGGGGGAAAATGCTCAAAGGCGAAGGAGGGGCGCTCTGTTCGTTCTCGTGGCGATTGAGCGTGGGGGTCGAACGCGGCGGAGGCAGGGGGGTTAAATAGGGTCACCGGCGGGGGTCGCATGCAAGGGAACCGGCAGAGAGCCTTTACTCGCCGGCGATGGCGGCCATGCACGCGGAGCGGCGATCCCGTGGCATAAACGCGGTGAATTAAAGGGGAAAACGGTCGGCGTGGCGCGGGGGACCGAGTTATGGCGGCCAATTAATGGGGGACGGACCGGCGAGGCGGACCGAGGCGGGGTCGTCGGCCGGCGGGATTTGGGGGCGACGGCGCGGGGTTGAAGACGGGTCTGACAGGCAGGGGCCACAAGCCAGCGAGCGCGAACGGGCGAGGGTGGCGTCTGACGGGTGGGGCCGGGTGTCGGGTTCGCGCGCGAGGGAGGGATTCGGCGCCGACAGGTGGGACCGGGTTGTCAGCCAGAGGGGAGTGCGGTAACGGGCTGGGCCGGCCGGGAGAGAGAGAAGGGGGGGGAGGAGCCCATCACTGTTCTAATGCTTTTCTGAATAAAGATAATTCCAGAAAATAGATTAAAAGATTAGGGCTACTTCCAAGGCTGGTAAAAATTTATAAAAATTCTCAAATTATCTTTTGGCTTAGGATCATATACAAAAAGTTTCACCTCCTAATTTGGTCATCTACTCTATGTTGTAGTTCAGAAGGGTAAAAGGGATTTAAAAGTATTTTCTGAAATAATAATTCCAAGAAATTGAATTTAATAATGTTTTTATTGTTTTGAAAAATTGAGGTGTTACACCGTAGTATAATTGTTTAGGTAGAGGGGGAGTCGCGACTATGGACCGATGGTTACCTTGATGTGAGGTAGAAAAAAGGGTCGGAGGGTGGACACGAGATAATTTTAGACAGGTTCAGGCCTCCCTGAGGATAATAGCCCTACTCCTGTATGTATGATTGCTCTGTGTGAGTGTGTCCTTGTGTCGTGTGTATTGCGTGTCCTGACTAGAGCCTCCCTCTAATCCTTTTATATGAGAAGACGATGGGGTTACAAGAGTTTAACCATAACGATTATGGTTGGGAAAACAGTCGCATAATAGCCTTTTATAGGCGGGAATAATTACAATGATTAAGACAGTCTTGATGAGGGTAACCGTCCTTGATGTTTTAGAGCTGACCGTTGGAGTCCCAGCACTCGGGTGAATCTTTCCCCAAGTGCCTAATCAGGCGATAGGATGGTCCCTCATAGGCTAGACTTCATAGCAGTCGGCGGCCCGGCAGTTGGAATGAAATCACTCGGTGGGGTACTCAGGGTTATATCCCTAACAGTAGCACCTGAGATCTTTTCGGTGCGCAACTCGCTCGGAGCAGGTGGAATGAGATCCAAGCAGTCTTGATTGTTGATGTATCTTCATTTGGATTGGTGCACCTCCCAAGTGCACATACCGAGTGCAGCCCCCGAGGCTGAGGTTTCTTCGGCACTTTGGGGCTTCGGCCTGTGCCAGGAATTGCATATTTTCGGTCTAAACTACTCATTTTGACTTTTAGACAATCTTGACCATTAATGTCATTTTTTGCTATCAACAGTATCCACATGCTTTTGGATCATCGAACCAGCGTCCGTGTGTTTGGTGTTTCATCGTCGAATTTCAGCGTCAGCAGCTTCATTTTGTGAATGTCGGCAAAGAAATATTTATGAAACTTCTTTTCCAAATCTACCCATCCTCTGATGGAATTCGCCGATAGTGATGAAAATGATGCAGAGGTTGATCCCGATAGAGAGAGTTGGAAGAATCAGACCATCAGTGCTTCAACGGCTGATGCCTCCCCACACTAGGCGAGGAAACAGCTAGTGTGCATCGGTCGTGGGCTGAACCCACTGTTTAGTGGGCCTCCAGCGAAGGCGAAGCAGCCCAGCGCAGGGTAACGGTAAATTTTCTAGCCGTTGCGGAGTCGTTTGATCTCCCCGAGGTCATTCTGACAGCTGGCGCAGGCAGTTATTACCTGCGGATTTCGAAGTCACCTTCGGCCCAAGCTCCGAAGGTATGTTTTCTCTGAAGTTGTAATTTTCAGGTCATTTGTCCCAAGGGCGCGCACACCCCTTCGTTCCAAAGGCCTGCGCGAGGGGCTACTGTTGGGGGAATAGATTTCCCTTGAACAGGGGCCAAATGATATCAGCCTCTGACAGCCTTCGGCCCGGAGCCTAGAGCAGTCGAAGCTTGTATCTTCCCAAAGAAGTTGTTTTCAGGTCCCAAGGTACCCTTCGGAGCCTGCCGGGGCGAAGCCCTCAAGCCCCGTCGAAGCCCTCTAGAGCGAGGTCCCTCGGAGCCCTCCGGATCGAAGCCCTCAAGATTTCTTAAAGATCGCCAGAAGCTAAGTCTCAGGCTAACTTCGAAGCCAGCCTCCGGGCCTTCTTCGGAGATAGCCTTCGAGCCCCGTTCGGAGTTATCCTTCGAGCTCCCTTCGGAGCTCCTCAGAGCTAGTCTCCGGACCCTCTCCAACCGATTCAAAGCCAAGGCCCCAGCTCGGAGGACCCAGTTCGGAGGCCCCGGTTCGGAGCCCCGGTTCAGAGCCCTAGTTCGGAGCTCCGGCCCTACTCCGAACCCAGAAGATATTTACGTCCTGCTGCAGTAGAAGTCGTACTGGGGGCCCCTCTGCCCATAGTTTGTCGTCTAGCTGGTCAAGAAGTGACGTTGCCTGACACGTCTGTAAAGCACTTTTGTACCGTAGCTAGCTCCTTTTCTCCTCTCTGCCCGTATGAGCCTAGGGCTCATAGAGGGCATCTCGGTCTTTTCCTTTGGCCTGCGTGCCTAAAAAGCAGGGCCAAGCCCTTGTAACAGGGGAGGGCCAAGGACCATGAGACCCTGGAGTTCACACGCTCCAGGGGGCCATGAGACCCTGGAGTTCTTTTCTCCACACCAAGGCATACCATGTCAAATCCACCACAAACTGGACGTAGGGTTGTTATCTCCTAGGGGAGGCCCGAACCAGTATAAACCCTTTCTCCCTCTGAGAGAACCCATCGAGGTTCATTCTACATCATTTACACACATACAAAACCTATGCTGTAGCTAACACAATTGTTACAACAATTCATTTCAGGTTAAATATTTAGTAAACATTCGTAGGAGGATTCAAATTCGAATTGTTTTATATTTGTATTGGAATGTAAAATAAAATACGGTAATTAAACAGTTATATCCGGATTCGATCCATACATGGATATCCGATTTGACATTTTCGATTCCATGCATTTTTAATAAAGTTAAAATGTTATATTTGTTAAAATGTTGCGTGCATGGCAGGGCCGATCCTATCGAAGGGTACGTATAGTACGTGTACCACTGCAGAGCATGCACTTTTAATTTGTTATGAGCGAGGAGATCATGATGGCATAATTAGTCAAAGCTGTCGGGAAATTAAAGGGATTAATTATATTAATCGACCAACGAATAGATCAGTGATATGAGAGATTTTCACCTCGAGACCCCATCCAATCACAGGCCACAAGGCCAAACAGAGATATTTTTTAAAAAAATAATAATGATTGTAACGCGTTATAATAATGTACATTTGCATATGTGTTGTTGCAAGTATTGCGGTGGCTCTAGGGATGATAACGGGTCTAAAACCCACGGGTTTAATCAGGGCCGTTTCTGATTTTTGTGAGGCCCGGGGCGAAATTATAAATATGGGCCCTAATAACAAAGAACTAGTTTACTATTATATATCAACTAACTAAAATAATTTAATGTATCACAGAAAATTTTAAGCGGTAAAAAAAGAAGTAAGATCATTACCTTAAATATATTATAGATCACCTTAAAAATGTCTTCTAACATTTCTTGATACAAAATCATCAATGGTGGTTGCAATATTAATATCATCTAACAAGTTCTTCTCAATACGTAAAGTTGTCAGCCCATTTAGCCTTCCTTGAGACATTGTAGAACTTAAATAATTCTTCAATAATTTTAGTTGTAGTGGTCGGGTGGGCCTAGGAAGGTGGGGGCCTGGGTCGAGCGCACGGCTCGACCCCCCTAGGCACGGCCCTGAACGGTTTAATGAAAACCGGTCCACGAAGCAAACCCGCGATACCCATGCAAATCTGAACCTGCGAAACCCGTGGGTTCAAAACTAACCCCGAACTCATCGGGTAACCGAAACCCGACGAATAACCCACTGTTCAGTTTATACTCTACATGAATTACATTACAACATAAATATGATTAAAAATCCAGAACAAACAGAAGATTATCACCAGGGCCGGCCTTGGGCCAGTGCCAGCGGTGCGACCGCATTGGGCCTCCGAAAGTAGGGGGCCTCCAAAATTTAGTATGCTAATAGGTCTCACAAGTATTAATAAAGCTCAGTTGCAAATTAGTCACAAGTCACGGACAGCATGCCTGTTAAGAGGAAGACCAAACGATCGAAATTATTTTTCTCCTTTGTATTTAAACTTATTAGTGTGAGATTCGTTAATGGCACTAAATTTTTCAATATTATATTGTATCTTTATGGTGAATGGGGGCCTTCATTTTTTGTTCCGTACCGGGCCACAAAAATGTCAAGGCCGGCCCTAATTATCACATTACCAATATATAGTTTGAAATGATAAAATCACTCAACATAACTCAACATAACATTATCATGGAAAATAAATAAGAAATAGAATGAACTCTATGTAATTTTAAGTAATCAGGTAAACTAGTGGACCCGCGGGTTTAAATCTAAACCTGAGTCTAACCTGAAAATAAATGGGTACCCAAACTCGTAAATCCACGAGCACAAAATTGAATCCAAATCCATACTCGTCCGATAACCGTGGATACTCACACCCACGAGTAAAACTGCCATCCCTATGTGGCTCCCTGCAAGCGTTGTGTGCCTCTATGCGTGCATGTGGTGGCCTGCTCCTTCCAACCAATATATATATGTTTAATACGCTTCTAATTATGGAGAAATTTCTTTTCCGAAGACTAGCTGAGTGTACATGCATTGTAATAGGAAAAATATAACATTAAAAGAACACTATAAAACAGAGAAGAGCAAAACTAAAGCTAGAGAGTTTTGGTTTGCTATGAGAAGGAGTGGTGGTAATGACACACCCACCGACACTAGCTTTTAAAAAAAATATAGATCATTCAATTATATCGCATCCATTAAACCAAACAATTATATTAATTACTCTATATCTAGAGATCATCATATTTCATTTGTCTCTATTCCATTCGGGTCTATCAATGCGCGGAATACCGTGGGTATATATAGGACATGATTGCAACGTACTTTTAATTTTGTTTACACTGTCCTTTTTCAGTTTGAGATGACAAGAGCGACGATCGACAAAGACAAAGACAACTTGTGCCTCATCCTGAAATTGAAGAGCATCTTGCGAGAGATCCTGAAAATCGTACGTATCGCTAGCTTCGTATTACATAAATTATAGTATACAGTGTCATCGAACTATCATACCACTCTAGCTAGTAGCTTAGCTTTGTTTTTAATTCATTCGTAAAACAAATTACACACAAGATGGATATACATACGATGATGCTAGCTGTGTACGTGTGTGTACAGTAGTGACTAGTGAGATAACGTACGTGTGAACAATGCATGCAAAAATCTTAATGAAAGTGCATTTCAGTAAAAAAAATAAACATGACGAAAATGCAAAACAAAAAAATCAAAATTATATCTGCTGTTACAATTGTGTGAAGTAGATGTACTGTACTCACATGTTTATAGATTAGGCTTCACCGTAATTATATTTCCAAATTAAATCCGAAACCGATGATAGTAAGTTAGGCTATTGTTTTTCCAAAATGTTGATATGGATCTGACGCTAGCTTGCATTGCTAGCTGGATCATATCGGAGCCACTAGACAAGTAGCCCACTTGGTATGATGGAGCCAAAGATCGATTGAAATCTCCTGATCCTGAAAATAAAATCCGATCGATGAATATAAATAATATTTTTTTGTGGTGTGTAAAAGCTTGGCCAGATGCATGAAGAGCATCTTGTACGTGGTCCACCAAACATGGCAGCAACGCCGAAACCAAATTGGAAATATCACGTGCGCTCGAAACAAGGGTTCACACACAAAAAATTTGGGTTTGCAACACTCCATAAACCTACTGTCTTTGCCGAGTGTATTTTAAAAAAACTTGATAAACCCTAAAAAAATTTGCCCGTGCAAGCACATCGTTACGACGTCCGTAAATTTATAGATGACTATTTGCACCCTATGGTTATATTTATCCAATTAAAGAGTGATTAGAGGCTCCGGATAAATTTAATATGTTTAAGGCTAAAGTCGCAAATCAGCATGATCTAAAGATTAAAATAATAATATCTGACCGTGGGAAGTACTATGGTCGGCATACCCCGGCCGTGCCGCACCGGCTGTGCCGCACTCGTCCGCGCCGCCCCAGCCTCGACGCCCCGTCCGCGCTGTCCCGCCCTCACTGCACCGACCTCGATGCCTCAGACGCGATGCCTTGGCCTATCCAGCCCCGGCCACGCGACGCCCTACCCCGGCCGCAACGTCCAGCCCTCGCCGCACCGACCTCGACGTCCCGGCCATGACGCCCGGCCTCGCCGCCCCAGCCCCGCCCGGCTGTGCGACGCCCCCGGCCGCGCCGCCCCGGCCGTTTTTAATTTCTTGTTTTTAAGTTTGCCAAGTGCCATATTTTGACAGTTGGCAACACCTCGTCAAGGCCGTTTTTCCCTGTCAAGTTTATTTTATTTGTCGTGTGTCTTGTGTGGCACTCGGTGAAGGGTTCGTCGAGTGGCCCAAAAAAACACTCGGTGAAACCTTGTTTACCAATGATGTTTTTTCCGATAATTGTTTGCCGAGTGCAACACTCGGCGAAGCGTTTGCTGAGCGCAAACAAGGTTTCACCGAGTGCCTTTGGCACTCGGGAAACAAGACGTTTCCGTAGTTATACACGTACACGTACGTTTAATCATAGCCTCTCTCTCTCTCTATATATATATATATATATGCTGTTACGCTCTTGTGTGAAGTAGATGTACTGTACTCGCATTTTAGAGATTAGGCTTCACCGTAATTACCAAAATCCGAAACAGATTTTAGTAAATTAGGTCACTACGGGACACGTCATGTTTGCCGAGTGTCAAAAACACTCGACGAAACCTATTTTGCACTCGGCGAAGGCTTCGCCGAGTGTTGCACTCGGCGAAAGCATCATCGGCAAAAAAAGTTCGCCGAGTGCTTTTTTCGGGGCACTCGGCGAAGGGCGGCGAACCCTTCGCCGAGTGCCACATAAGACACACGGCAAACTCAAGATTTAATGGGGAGAAATGACGGGGTTTTGCCGAGTGCCCAAATGTAGCACTCGGTAAACTTAAAAACAGAAAATTAAAAAAAAACAGTACGCCCGCCGGCCACGCCATTCCATCGAACGGGTGGCGGGCATGGTCCCACACAGTGCGGCACGCGGACGGGTGGCGCGCGAGCTCAGCGGCGCCGGGCGGAGCAGGCCGGCGTCAGGGCGGGGCGGGGCGAGCCGGCGTCGGGGTGGTGTGGGGTGGCGTCGGGGCGGGGCCGGGGCAGCGTCGGGGCGGGGCGGGGCCGGGGCGGGGCGGCGCGGCGCGGGTGGCGTCGGGGTGGGGCCGGGGCCAGGGCGGGGGGGGTGGCATCGGGGCGGGGCTGGGTGGCGTCGGGGCGGGGCCGGCGCTGGGGTGGGGCGGGGTGGCATCGAGACGGGGCGGCGTCGGGGCGGGGCCGGGGCGGGACGGCGCCGGGGCGTGTGGCCGGGCGGGGCGGCGCCGGGGCGAGCGGTCGGGCGGGGCCGGCGCTGGGGTGGGGCGGGGTGGCATCGAGACGGGGCGGCGTCGGGGCGGGGCCGGGGCGGGACGGCGCCGGGGCGTGTGGCCGGCGGGGCGGCGCGGGGCGAGCGGTCGGGCGGGGCCGGCGTCGGGGTGGCGTCGGGCGGCGTCGGGCAGCGCGGGCGGAGCTCTCGGCCGGGGGTGGAGGGAGAGGGAGGAGTGAGGAGTGGAGGGGAGAGGATGAAGGGAAAGAATTTTTTTAAAAGAGGGGAAGAGTTAAAAAGTGCGGGAGATTGAAAAAAAAAGCGGGAAAATCGGCGGGAAATGAAAATTTTGTTTGCCGAGTGTTACACTCGGCAAAGCCAAGATCTTTGCCGAGTGCCCCAAATTTGGCACTCGGCAAACATTTTTTTATTTTTTTAAATTTTGTTAATTTGTTTTACAATCTTTTTCTTTGACAAAAAATATGAAACTATAGTGGATAACGGCTAAAAATAAACTCAACAACATAAAGATAATTTTTTTAGATGATTTAGTTTATTATTTTATGCACTTTTAGTTCAACCTTGACACGTTTTAATTTAAATCCTAGAAATATAATTAGAGAATTAAAAATAACAAACTGAACTAAATAAATATGAAATTTTTACATGGGATAATATACGTAGTATTTTGAATTTCAAAAAAAATAAGATCAAACAAAATTTAATCATTAATTTGTTTTCAAATTTATCTCATTTCTTCTCTAAACTCCAATTATTTCTCTCAAAATATCCAATTTGTAAACAATATACGTGATAACTTTATCGAAACATTTTTAAAATTTTATCATAGCATCTTCATATCATATCATAACACTATCTCAAGTATAATATTTTCATAATTATTTTGAATTTTTTAGAATTAAAAAACTATTAAAGTCTACGTTGTAGATAGAGTGTCGCAACCTACCATTTTCATAATTTATTTAAATTTAGTGTATAAGAACTCAAAATATACTAAAAAATAATATGATTTTTATATATTTTTGGTTCATTATTTTAGGCACATGTAGTTCAAATTTCATCTATTTCAATTTAAATCCTAGAAACATACTTAATGAATGAAAAATAGCTAACTGATCTAGAAAAGTATGAAATTTTTACAATGGACAAGCATCATATTTTGAATGCAAAAAAAATCAAGTTAAAACAAAGATTCAATCATTAATTTTCTTTCAAACCTATCTCATTAATTCTCTAAACTCTAATTCATCCTCTTTAAATCTCCAATTTCTAAACACTATATGTTACAACTTTATCAAAACATTTTAAATTTTTTATCATAGTATCTATATATCATATCATAACACCAAGATAAATCTCATATTTTTCGGACTTCATTTGAGTTTTTTAGAATTAAAAAACTATCAAGTTCTACGTTGCCGATAGAGTGTCACAACCTATTTTTAAAAACTTTATTTTAATTTAGTGTATAAGAAATCAAAATATACTAACAATGATGAATACGATTTTTCTATATTTTTTGTTCATTATTTTAGGCACTTATAGTTCAAATTTCATCCGTTTCAATTTAAATCCTAGAAACATACTTAATGAATAAAAAATAACTAACTGACCTAAAAAATTATGAAATTTTTACAAGAGATAATTATGTTGTGTGGTGAGTGTAGAAAAAATTTCAAGTTAAAATGAAATTGCAAATAACTTATAGACTTGAAACATTGTTTCACAAATTAAAAAAAAAAACTATTTGCCGAGTGTTTTTTGAAAAACACTCGGCAAAACAAGTGTCTTTGCCGAGTGTTTTTCAAAAAACACTCGGCAAACCCAAAAAATAAATTTTGGCCGCACGGGCACGACACCGTGACGTCCGTTAGTACCAAAGCTTTGCCGAGTGTATTTTTAA
The DNA here is from genome assembly GCA_019279435.1 of Zizania palustris. Lineage (NCBI taxonomy): Eukaryota > Viridiplantae > Streptophyta > Magnoliopsida > Poales > Poaceae > Zizania > Zizania palustris. Next base: position 30,386,634 of record JAAALK010000081.1, on the reverse strand, counting down.
AAAACACTCGGCAAATAATTTATTTGCCGAGTGTTTTTATTTTGCCGAGTGCCCGAAATATTACACTCGGCAAAGATTTTGGCACTCGGCGAATAATCGTTTTCCGGTAGTGGCTATTGTTTTTCCAAAATCTTGATATGGATCTGACACTTAGGCCCTGTTTGGGGAGCTGCAGATTCTCAGAATCAGCTAGTCTGAGTATCTAGCTGGCTGGTTGGAGTAGCTAGCTGTTATGTGGGTGGGTTTTATTCAGTGACATAGTAGCTAAATAAAAATCTGCAGAATCTGAAGAAGCTGGGGTTAGCCAGCTTATCAGCTACTAGGCTTGGAGAGACTAACTGCTTCTGCAAATTTTGAAAATCTGAGCTACCCGAGATGTTGTTTTGGGGAGCTTGTTTGCTAGCTGGATAGGAGCCACGAGACAAGTAGCCCACTTGATATGATGGAGCCAAAGATCGATTGAAATCTCGTGATCCTGAAAATAAAATCAAATCAATGAATATAAATAATATTTTTTTGTGTGGTGTGTAAAAGCTTGACCAGATGCATGAAGAGCATCTTGTACGTGATCCTGATGAAAATACGAAACATGACAGCAACGACCCTATAATTAACCATATGTTTCTCGTCGGTTTCGGATAACTGACGGATTGTGTCATACTATCATCGGTTTCGGACAACATTGTTTTATATAATTATGGAACTGAGCCAGAGTGGGGCCCGGGTGCATAGATTCTGAAAAAACTGTTGTGAGCTGTGACCTGTGGAAAAACTGTTGTGAGCTATAGAAAAACTAAGAAATTGTTTGGTTGGAATAGTTGTGGATTTATATTTTAGTAGTTCATAATGTTTAGTTACATTATTAATGTGTAATTTTACATGTAAATCATTGTAATCATGAAATTTTGTAATGGTTATATTAAAATTATATATTTTAAATTACACTAAAATGATATTTTACTAAAATTTCACTTTTTCAATTTACATGAAGTGATATTTTAATAGCAAGATATGTAATATTCATTCAAAATTGAACTGAGAGGCTATGAAATCTGGGTTATACCAGCTTTCGAATTTGTACTACGAGAATCTACAGATTCTGAAAAAACTGTGTAACCAAAAGAGCTGGTTCAGACTCTAGCTTCTGAGCCAAGATGTTGCAGGTTCAAAAATCTGAACCAAAGAGACCCAGACGTACTCTAGTAGCTTATATCAGTGTTTTTTTAATTCCCCCACGTAGTAATCAGTACGTATTTCCCAAAGGCTCCTCTCTCTTGCTGCTATCATGACTTGCTTCAAGTATGAGACAAATTAATTAAAGGAAAATAATAATTGAGTACTGTATATAGATGCATGCATGCGTGCATGTATGGATGCTCTCTGAGATAATTGAGATGCGCGTATGCATGGATTCTTATGATAACAGCATGGAATTTTTTCATGTGATATGATGTTCATTACATTGTATTTTATGATAATGGTGGCCTGCTCCTGTCGTCCATGCAATTTTTTTTAAAAAAAAAAACTCCATATGGACGACATTGTTTCCTATAAATACCCAAGCTGCATGTTGAGATTGAGAACACACACAGACACACACCAAGATCTATCGATCGATATCTATCATCGTCCATGTCGGAGCTTCCGAGATGTGTAGCGTTTAGGTCGGACCAAAATGGCAGCTCATAACAACATTAATTAAAAATCCTCAATGCTTTAATTAAAACTATATTAAACAGAAAAAATTATTAAATAAATTAACTATATTGGTTTCTCTCTCTCCAAACAACATAACTCTAGATCTATAATCATAAATCAAATTAAAAAGAGATTAAAATGACGTAAATCAATATACAAGTGATGAATAATTGTGAGGAGGGTCATATTTGTTCATTTGGGAGAAGGTAACACCGTAAATGGAAGATTATTTGAAAATTTCTATTCACAAACCCTAAATTAGAAAAACGATAATAACTCATTGTATACATGATTAAATACAAAATAAATGTGAGATTCGGAATGGATTTACCTCCTAGAATGAAATCCTTCAAAAGAAACGAAAACAAAGCCTCCCCCCTCTTTATCTAGATTTTTGTCGCCATTGTACGGACAAAATTGAATGCGAACTCCAGTAGAGCTCGGGGAGGAAGACGCTGCGCATTTATAGCTAGAATAGTAGTGGCGGTCGCAAGTGATGTCATCATTACTTTAGTGGCGGCCATCTTAGCAGCGGCGGGCAGCACCAGCGCCCGCCACTGCTATTGGTACATTAGTGGCGGTCCGGGCTGACGTCATCACCGACCGCCACTACTTTACCAGCAGTTGTGGCGGGCGCTGGTGCTGCCGTCAGCACCAGCAACTCTAGTGGCGGGCATCTAATGGCCCGCCACTACAGTGGTTTCGCCCAACGCTACTACAGTGACAGTTTGTAGTAGTGTTGTGATCCTGATGAAAATCCCATAGATGGGCGCATATATATATATATAGTACTTTAAGTTATATTATCTCCAGATGATCGAGTTTTTGGCACTTCCAATTGATAATTTTGGTGCTGGTTATGAGTAAACTAACATTATATGGGATCAGATCGAATAATTATTGTTTGCATTGCATTATATGGTTCAACTTTTATGTTTTCATATCAGAAGCTGAATAAAAATTATATTCCCAATTATTATTTACTATCATCGGTTTCCGACAACATTATATACTTTATAAATGCAACTCTAGCTAGCTTATTAATTCCCAAACAGATGCATGCATGCACGTTGCTATCATGACACAGATTAAAGGAAGATAATAATTGAGTAATTCAGGTGCATGCATGCATGGATGGATGCTTATATAATACATTATCACTAATATGATTCACAATATACATGTATTATAACACATAATAATAATATACTTTTGCACGTGGTGCGGTGGCTCCTTGCGAGCGTTGTGCGCCTAGATCAATGGGTTGTAATATGAAAAATTAAAATATTTGAATAACACTATGTAAATAGACTCACCACCACTATTCTTTTAAAATAGGATAGATTCAATTATATTACATGCCTTAAACCAAACAGTTATATACTTTATATATAGAAACTATCCTATTCCATTTGTCTCTATTACATTTGTCTCTATTCTATTTGTCTTTATTCCATTCGTTGTATATATGTAAGACCAAACGCTAGCTCCTAGCTACGTGTGGCCCGGATGGCTTATGACATGATGGCGAATCGGAGGAGGGATGAACCTGATTTCTAGCTGTAACGGGTCAGCTGTCTTATGACACGATGATGGATCGGAGGAGGAATGGATCTGATTTCTAGCTGTAATGGGTCGAATACCACACGTATAGAACATGATTTCTAGCCGAAGCCATGAGACAAGTAGCCAAATGGATGGAGCTAGCTATGTTTTGAAATCATATCAGGATTGCAATATACACGGGGAATTGAACTTGGAGTAGCACGTCTTGAGTTTACAGTTTTTTACACTACTGTCCTTTTTTGAGAAACAATCTATCCCTACCGCTAATCTTATGCAGTAATATATCAGTATTTCACAAACACGCTACACGTCAATAATGTATGAGAGCCATGCAGCATGATGGCAGATCGGAGGAGGAATATTGGATCTGATTTTAGTTGTAATGTATATATGGACGTGGTTTCTAACCGGAGCCCGGTGACAAGTAGCCAATCAAATGGATGGAGCTACGGTTTGAAATCGGGATAACATTATGGCAATATAACTACAACTACGTAGTACCAATCTTGTTTAATTTTTTAGGGACTAACTATCCCTAAAGTTTAGCAAATAGACCCTAATTATATTAATCGACCAACGAATGGATTGGTGAGATGCATGAGAGATTTCCTCTCAAAAACCCAACCAATCCCAGACCACAGCTTCAATCAGATAGATCTGAAAAGAACATGCATAACCGCTATGAAAATCAGAGGTTCGCCGAGTGTTTCGAGTGTTCTCATATCAGAAGCTGAAGCTGAAAAAAATCCCAATTATTATTTACTATCATCTGTTTCGGACATATTATTACTTTATATAATATTATGGAACTAAGTGACTCTAGCTAGCTTATTATTAGCTCTGTTATTAATTCCCTCACCTAATTAACAAAATAAAATACGATGAATAGTTATATCGAAATTCAAATTGATATTATATGTATCCATTCGAATCCATCCCTACTGATTCCCAATGTAGTAATCAGTATTTCACAAACTATTAATGTAGTAATCTTATGCCAAATAAACAGGAGCGAGGCTCCTCGATCTCTCTTGCTGCATGCACGTTATTAGCTGCTATCACGACACAGATTAAAGGAAGATAATAATTGAGTAATTGAGATGCATGCATGCATAGTATAATACATTATCACTAATATGATTCATATTATTCATGTATATTCTAGAGAGCTCATGTGGCGATCGACATGGATTTTTTTATTAAGTTGTTGCACGTGGTGCCCTGCTCGCTCCTGTCATCAACAATATTTCTTTTAGAATATATTGAAGTAGTAGTTGCTTGGATTTTTTAAAAAATAACGATTCTAACACATTATAATAATGCACTTTTGCACGTGGTGCAGTGGCTCCCTGCTAGCGTTGTGCGCCTCCATGCGTTGTAATAGGAAAAAAATTACAACATTAAAAGAACACTATGTAAATAGAGATAAGTGAAGTTGCTTGAATAGAGAGTTTTGATTTGTTACGAGAAAGCAGGGAGGTGGTAGTGACAGACTCACTAATACTATCTTTTTTAAAAAAAAATAGCATAGATCATTCAATTATATTGTATCCCTTAAACCAAGCAGTTATATTACTTTATATATAGAAACTATCCTATTCCATTTGTCTCTATTACATTATATTCGTCTCTATTCCATTTGTCTCTATTCCATTCGTTGTTATATTAAGACCAAACGCTAGCTCCCAGCTACATGTGGCCCGACCGGCTTAATTATGACATGATGGCGGATCGGAGGAGGGATGAACCTAATTTCTAGCTGTAATGGGTCGGCTGGATTATGACACGACGACGGATCGGAGGAGGAATGGACCTAATTTCTAGTTGTAATGGGTTGAATACCACACGTATAGGACGTGATTTCTAGCCGGAGCCATGAGACAAGTAGCCAAATGGATGGAGCTAGCTATGGTTTGAAATCATATAAGGATTGCAATATACACGGGGAATTGAACTTGGAGTAGCACGTCTTGAGTTTACAGTTTTTTACACTGTCCTTTTTTGACAAACAATCCAACGAATGGATTAGTGAGATGCTTGAGAGATTTCCTCTCAAAAAAAAACCAACCAATCCCAAACCACAGCTTCAATCAGAGAGATCTGAAAAGAACATGCATAACCGCTACGAAAATCAGAGGTTCGCCGAGTGTTTCGAATTTTTCATATCAGAAGCGAATAAAAATTCCCAATTATTATTTACTATCATCGGTTTCGGACAACATTATTACTTTATATAATTTGGAACCGAGCGACTCTAGCTAGTATTAGCTCTGTTTTATTTTTAATTCCCTCACCTAAAAAATAAAATACGATAAATAGTCATATCCAAATTAAAGGAAGATAATAATTGAGTAATTGAGATGCATGCATGCATGGTATAATACATTATCACTAATATGACTCATAATATCCATGTATTATTCTAGAGAATATATTGAAGTAGTTGCATAGTTTTTTAAAAAAAATAACAATTATAACACATTATAATAATGTACTTTTGCACGTGGTGCAGTGGCTGCGAGCGTTACGCACCTCCGTGCGTTGTAATAGAAAAAATTACAACATTAAAACAACACTATGTAAATAGAGATAAGCAAAGTTGAAGCTAAAGAGTTTTGATCTGTTACGAGAAAGCAGAGTGGTGGCAGTGATCATTCAATTATTGCATCCCTTAAACCAAGCAGTTATATACTCTCTATATAGAAACTAACCTATTCCATTTGTCTATATTCCATTCGTCTCTATTCCATTTGTCTCTATCACATTCGTCTCTATTCCATTTGTCTCTATCCCATTCGTCTCTATTCCATTTGTCTCTATTCCATTCGTTGTTATATTAAGACCAAACGCTAGCTCCCAGCTACATGTGGCCCGACCGGCTTAATTATGACATGATGGCGGATCAGAGGAGGATGAACCTAATTTCTAGCTGTAATGGGTCAGCTGGATTATGACACGACGACGGATCGGAGGAGGAATGGACCTAATTTCTAGTTGTAATGGGTTGAATACCACACGTATAGGACGTGATTTCTAGCCGGAGCCATGAGACAAGTAGCCAATGGATGGAGCTAGCTATGGTTTGAAATCATATAGGGCTGGTTGGGAGCCCACAATCCCGGCCCATTCCCTGGGATGGGCCGAGATTTTAGTTCAAAATCTCGGCCCATCCCCAGGGAATGGGCCGGGATTGTGGGCTCCCAAACAAGCCCATAAGGATTGCAATATACACGGGGAATTGAACTTGGAGTAGCACGTCTTGAGTTTACAGTTTTTTACACTGTCCTTTTTTGACAAACAATCCAACGAATGGATTAGTGAGATGCTTGAGAGATTTCCTCTCAAAAAAAACCAACCAATCCCAAACCACAGCTTCAATCAGAGAGATCTGAAAGAACATGCATAACCGCTACGAAAATCAGAGGTTCGCCGAGTGTTTCGAGTGTTTCATATCAGAAGCCGAATAAAAATTCCCAATTATTAACTATCATCGGTTTCGGACAACATTATTACTTTATATAATATTATGGAACCGAGCGACTCTAGCTTATTAGCTCTGTTTTTAATTCCCTCACCTAAAAAAATAAAATACGATAAATAGTCATATCCAAATTAAAGGAAGATAATAATTGAGTAATTGAGATGCATGCATGCATGGTATAATACATTATCACTAATATGACTCATAATATCCATGTATTATTCTAGAGAATATATGAAGTAGCTGCATAGTTTTTTTTTAAAAAAATAACAATTATAACACATTATAATAATGTACTTTTGCACGTGGTGCAGTGGCTGCGAGCGTTACGCACCTCCGTGCGTTGTAATAGAAAAATTACAACATTAAAACAACACTATGTAAATAGAGATAAGCAAAGTTGAAGCTAAAGAGTTTTGATCTGTTACGAGAAAGCAGAGTGGTGGCAGTGATCATTCAATTATATTGCATCCCTTAAACCAAGCAGTTATATTACTCTCTATATAGAAACTAACCTATTCCATTTGTCTATATTCCATTCGTCTCTATTCCATTTGTCTCTATCACATTCGTCTCTATTCCATTTGTCTCTATCCCATTCGTCTCTATTCCATTTGTCTCTATTCCATTCGTTGTTATATTAAGACCAAACGCTAGCTCCCAGCTACATGTGGCCCGACCGGCTTAATTATGACATGATGGCGGATCAGAGGAGGGATGAACCTAATTTCTAGCTGTAATGGGTCAGCTGGATTATGACACGACGACGGATCGGAGGAGGAATGGACCTAATTTCTAGTTGTAATGGGTTGAATACCACACGTATAGGACGTGATTTCTAGCCGGAGCCATGAGACAAGTAGCCAAATGGATGGAGCTAGCTATGGTTTGAAATCATATAGGGCTGGTTTGGGAGCCCACAATCCCGGTCCATTCCCTGGGATGGGCCGAGATTTTAGTTCAAAATCCCGGCCCATCCCCAGGGAATGGGCCGGGATTGTGGGCTCCCAAACAAGCCCATAAGGATTGCAATATACACGGGGAATTGAACTTGGAGTAGCACGTCTTGAGTTTACAGTTTTTTACACTGTCCTTTTTTGACAAACAATCCAACGAATGGATTAGTGAGATGCTTGAGAGATTTCCTCTCAAAAAAAACCAACCAATCCCAAACCACAGCTTCAATCAGAGAGATCTGAAAAGAACATGCATAACCGCTACGAAAATCAGAGGTTCGCCGAGTGTTTCGAGTGTTTTCATATCAGAAGCCGAATAAAAATTCCCAATTATTATTTACTATCATCTGTTTCGGACAACATTATTACTTTATATAATATTATGGAACCGAGCGACTCTAGCTAGCTTATTAGCTCTGTTTTTAATTCCCTCACCTAAAAAAATAAAATACGATAAATAGTCATATCCAAATTAAAGGAAGATAATAATTGAGTAATTGAGATGCATGCATGCATGGTATAATACATTATCACTAATATGACTCATAATATCCTTGTATTATTCTAGAGAATATATTGAAGTAGCTGCATAGTTTTTTTTTAAAAAAATAACAATAACACATTATAATAATGTACTTTTGCACGTGGTGCAGTGGCTGCGAGCGTTACGCACCTCCGTGCGTTGTAATAGAAAAAATTACAACATTAAAACAACACTATGTAAATAGAGATAAGCAAAGTTGAAGCTAAAGAGTTTTGATCTGTTACGAGAAAGCAGAGTGGTGGCAGTGATCATTCAATTATATTGCATCCCTTAAACCAAGCAGTTATATTACTCTCTATATAGAAACTAACCTATTCCATTTGTCTATATTCCATTCGTCTCTATTCCATTTGTCTCTATCACATTCGTCTCTATTCCATTTGTCTCTATCCCATTCGTCTCTATTCCATTTGTCTCTATTCCATTCGTTGTTATATTAAGACCAAACGCTAGCTCCCAGCTACATGTGGCCCGACCGGCTTAATTATGACATGATGGCGGATCAGAGGAGGGATGAACCTAATTTCTAGCTGTAATGGGTCAGCTGGATTATGACACGACGACGGATCGGAGGAGGAATGGACCTAATTTCTAGTTGTAATGGGTTGAATACCACACGTATAGGACGTGATTTCTAGCCGGAGCCATGAGACAAGTAGCCAAATGGATGGAGCTAGCTATGGTTTGAAATCATATAGGGCTGGTTTGGGAGCCCACAATCCCGGCCCATTCCCTGGGGATGGGCCGAGATTTTAGTTCAAAATCCCGGCCCATCCCCAGGGAATGGGCCGGGATTGTGGGCTCCCAAACAAGCCCATAAGGATTGCAATATACACGGGGAATTGAACTTGGAGTAGCACGTCTTGAGTTTACAGTTTTTTACACTGTCCTTTTTTGACAAACAATCCAACGAATGGATTAGTGAGATGCTTGAGAGATTTCCTCTAAAAAAAACCAACCAATCCCAAACCACAGCTTCAATCAGAGAGATCTGAAAAGAACATGCATAACCGCTACGAAAATCAGAGGTTCGCCGAGTGTTTCGAGTGTTTTCATATCAGAAGCCGAATAAAAATTCCCAATTATTATTACTATCATCGGTTTCAGACAACATTATTACTTTATAATATTATGGAACCGAGCGACTCTAGCTAGCTTATTAGCTCTGTTTTTAATTCCCTCACCTAAAAAAATAAAATACGATAATAGTCATATCCAAATTAAAGGAAGATAATAATTGAGTATTTGAGATGCATGCATGCATGGTATAATACATTATCACTAATATGATTCATAATATCCATGTATTATTCTAGAGAATATATTGAAGTAGCTGCATGGTATTACTCTCTATATAGAAACTAACATATTCCATTTGTCTATATTCCATTCGTCTCTATTCCATTTGTCTCTATCACATTCGTCTCTATTCCATTTGTCTCTATCCCATTCGTCTCTATTTCATTCGTTGTTATGCGTAAGACCAAACACTAGCTCCCAGCTGCGTGCATGTGGCCCGGTCAGCTTATGTCACGATGGCGGATCGGAAGAGGGATGGACCTAATTTCTAGCTGTAACGCCTGCATGCGTGTTGCTATGACTTCAACTCTCAAGTTATATGATGAGACAAATTAACAAGTACGACACTAATTAAAGGAAGATAATAACTGAGTAATCGAGATAGATGCATGCATCGTGTGCTAATAAGTAAATCAAGCTACTCTTTTCGGTGTGTGTGAAGAAACTGTATTTTTCAGTTTATGATAATATACTCTTTTCCGTGTAATATATATTAAATAAATACTTGATTCTTATATATAATACATGCATTATCACTAAAATGATTTATAATATCCATGTATTCTTAGAGATCGAATCGAAGTAGCTGCATATGCATGGGTTGTTTTTCTAAAGAATAATATTTATATTCATATACTTTTGCATGTTGGTGGCCGGCTCCTGTCGACCAACATGCATGGCTCTATTTCTGCAATTTGTATATAAAAAATCTCCATGGACGACATTGTTTCCTATAAATACCCAAGCGCTGCACAAGAGATTGACAACACACCAAGATCACACTTCACAGCGTGAGAGGTCGATCGATGTCGTCAATGTCGGAGCTTCCGAGATGTGTAGCGTTTAGGTCGGACCAAAATGGCAGCTACCTGCGTTACGTCCACGGGAGCGATGGCAAGACGTTTCTTGAGTCTAGTGGCGAGGACTGTATCAGTCCACACACGAGGTTCTACGTGGAGCCATCCAAGGAGAATGATGGCCTGGTGCACATCAGATGCTGCTACAACAACAAGTACTGGGCTGTCCAACAACAGCAAGAAGGAGATGTCGGTGGCTGGATCATTCACACTGTCCATGAACTGGAGGATGATCTGTCTAAACCTTCTTGCACACTGTTCAAGCTCGACCCTGCCACTGAAAACCAACCTCAGTCAGTCAGGTATACATGCAATTTGTTGATTTGTTATTTACACAGTTGATATAGTTTAATTTCCCGCATGAGAGTATCTTTCTAACTGACATTATATTGTAGGTTTCATGATTTCATCATCTATCTATCTATATATGTAACAGGTTCCTTCTTGCCCAGCTGGGAAAACATGTCAGCATGTTCTCTAGCTCTAACAAGACAAATAACAACTACTTGTATGTAAGGCGTGAAGAAACTGGGGAAGACGATATTCTCGGTACCTACACAGTCCTTGATTTGTCTGCAGAAAAAATACTGCCCAAGAATATTGCTATCAAAGGAGACAATGATCTATATCTCAAGGCCTACTTGGATAATCACAATTTTCTCAAATTTGCAACGAACGATATCGGAGAATCAACCGTACACAATACTATTATCACAAACAAGGATGGAACTGTCCGTATAAAAAATGATTTCTTTGGCAAATTTGGAGGCGCAGTCCAAATTGGATTTGGGCTGACTCAACAGACACAACCAACAACAATCTTGACACTCTGTTCAAGGTGGTAAAAACTGGTGACTATTTTGCACTTCAGAATTTGGGCAACAACAACTTCTGCAAGAGGCTATGGCAAGACGGTATCGTAAGTTGCCTCAATGCTGGCACCACAACCATAACAACAGAAGCAAAATTAAAACTGGAAGAGGCAGTCGTTTCTAGGAAGATTTACGGTGTTGATTTTGACCTCTCTAACTATAGGATCTATGGAAATGAAGTTCTCAACATGTCTACTGCAAGCGCTGTCAATCGTACTACTGAAAAAAACACGGCTAAATTAACATTGTCTTATAAGGAGGCAAGCATGAGTACATGGGACTCGACTGTATCATGGAAGCTAAGTGTCACTACCACTGTCAAAGCAGGGGTTCCAAGTAGCAGAAGAAAGTGTTGAAATCAAGAATGAATTTAGTGGAGAGTACAAATGGGGTTCATCCCTGGAGAAGACTACAGAACAACAGATTGAGTATGAGCTCATTGTGCCTCCAATGAGTAAAGTCACGGTAAGCTTGATTGCTTCAAAAGCTTCATGTGATGTCCCATTCTCATACAAGCAGGAGGATGTTCTATATGATGGACGCGTAGTTACTTATGACATGGATGATGGCATCTACACTGGTATCAATTGCTATGACTTCAAGTATGAGACAAAGGAAGAGAATATTTGAGTAATTGTGATGCATGTATGCAAGCATGGATGGATGCTTTCTGAGCTAAGTAAATAAAGCCGCTATTTTTAGTGGCACTGCATTCCCCCGTTCATTTATGATAATGTACTATTTTCCATGTAATATTAAATAAATAAAGCCACTCTGGCATGTAATGTTCATCCATTGTATTTGTGATCTATAACCATATATTTTTATATATGATATGTGATCGTGTACTATTATTATGGAATTTTTGTAAACATACTATTACAATTTTCCGTAATTTGAAAAATGCCACTGTCAGTGACTGTGGTAGGTCCCATCTGTCAGTGACACGCCGATGGCATATTTCAAAACCGTGAAAATTGTAATGGCATGGAAAAATTTGGCCCTATTATTATTTGTCATTATTCAATGTTGTCAACCAAGTCTTCGTTCCTATCAGCAACAATGAAGCACCATAGCTTTGATGAGTTTGTTTTTACGCTAGCTTCACCTAAAGTTTTGCATTACTAAATTTCCATAGGATAGCAAATTAAACTCAACCCAAGATTTTTGAATTTATATCCTGTTAATAAACCACACTACAACAATAATGTTAGCTTGCGCCTCTCTTGACCATCATATCGGATGCTTCCATGCATTATACGGAACAATCAAACTAGCAATGTTAGCAGGAAGAGTCATGACTATCACATATGGATTGAGTGGCTGCTCCCAGTGATGATTCAAGGCTATGTCCCTAAGGATGTTTGGCGAGTGCTAGCTGAATTGAGCAATTTCTTCCGGTAACTTTGTGCTAAAGACTTGTCTCACACGTAGTAGCAGACATGGAGACACTAGCGCTCGTGTTGCTCTGCATGCTAGAAAAGATCTTTCCACCCGATTTTTTCAATCCGATGCAACATATGATCTTGCACCTTCCGTTTGAGGCCCGGATGGGAGGTCCGGTCAAGAGTTGTTGGTGCTATTCATTTGATAGATTCTAAAATATTCTTCGGAATAAATTTAAGAAAAAGCGCAAAATTGAAGCATCTATAGTCGAGGCATATGTTCTGGAGGAGGTGTCAAACTTCACAACTAGATATTACGCGATCAATCTTCCTAGCGTGCATAATCGAACTTCCCGTTATAATCTTCTGGAAGAAGAATCAAATCTCGGCATCTTCAGAGGCCAACTAGGAAGTGCAAGTGGTGTGCCTAACAAGACCTTGCAACATGAAGAGTTGCGTTAGATTATGTTGTATATCCTAACAAACCTTTTTGAAGTGGAGTCGTACATTCAGTAAGTGATCAATAAACAACACCCTCAATATTGTTCTTATTTCGACCTTAACATCGATCTCTACCTTTGCTTTAGGGAATTTTATCGATGATTTTGCCGTTGATTAAGGGACACTAACCTTGAGGAATCTACTGCCCTTCTTAAGTATGGTGTGGGAAATGGCCATCCCAATTTCATTTCTTGGTTCAAAAATAAGATATTTCTTAACCTAACTTCTAGTTAGTTTTACACATGTTGGTCGCGTTTAAACCTATAGGAAAGAACCGACACGACTATGTGTTCCGAGTTGAGGTAAGTTGTCAATGGTTGTGCCTATAAGGTCAAGACATTCAAAGCTTACGACATTAACGGCTATCATTTCCACATAGCAAGCCATGAACAGAGCCGACCTAACTGAAGAATAACAAATTTCGGAGTTTTAACTGAGGGCATAGATAGGGTTGACTACTATGGATGACTCGAAGAATTATACGAATTGATTTTCGATGGGAGCAAACTTGTTAATCCCATTATATTCAAATACCACTAGTTCAATCCAAAAGTAGTGAGACAGACCTTCGATCTTGGGTTAATCAAAATTCATTAAGATACAACCTTGTCGAGCGAAGATTTTTACATCGTGGCTCAACAGGCAACACAAGTTTACTATCTCCTCTACCCGTGCAAAACCGTCGCACGTCTTAATGGCTAGGATGTTGTGTATAAGGTGTCGCCAAACGGTAAACTACATGTTCCTAACAATGAAGACTATAACATATACCCCAACACATACGATAGAGAGTTCTTTCAAGAAGATGGGCTACGAGGCATGTTTGTGATTGACTTGACGAAAGGTCTGGACATGGAAGTACATAATGAAAGTGGTGTCGATGTCAACGAAGGAGACGAGGTTCAGAATGACAAGGACATAGAACTATTAGAGAGATTACATTTTGGCAATTACAGTGATGACAACATTCCACCTCCTATTCAACAAGACGATTATAATATCACATGATAATGATGACGATACATGTGATCGTGTACTATTATTTGTCATTTTTCAATGTTGTCAACCAAGTCTTCGTTCCTATCAGCAACTATGAAGCACCATAGCTTTGATGAGTTTGTTTTTACGCTAGCTTCACCTAAAGTTTTGCATTACTAAATTTCGATATGTTAGCAAATTAAACTCAACCCAAGATTTTCAAATTTCTATCCTGTTAATAAACCACACTACAGCAATAATGTTAGCTTGCGCCTCTCTTGACCATCATATCAGATGTTTCCATGCATTATATGGAACAATCACACCAGCAATGTTAGCACAAAGAGTTAACAACAGGAAGACAATTTGCAACCATACATTATGGGAAGTGACTTGACTGACTTCTGCTCTTTGTGAAAGTTCAATAAACCACATCACAACAAATGTCAGCTAAGATCATAAGTTTTTACCTTTTTCTGTTTGTAGTTATATTTCAACACAACATACATATATGCTGATATTCAATAAATTAACCACACAGTACTACAGTAATGTCAAAATGTTAGCTTGTATTATATATGGAATGTTAGGGAGTAGGGACCATTTGCATGGTAAACATCAAACCAGCAAATCTAAATTGTACAATGGGCAACCTAGCTAGGTATGATGCTGGGACTGCATTGCACAACATTATATAATGTGTCAAAAAAGATAGGTAAAAATTAATCCAAAACTCTAAACATTTCAATTTCTACAATCTCCCGCCAATGACATACAAAACTCAACCAAGATATGGTGGCACATGACGTCTAGATGCATCTCGAAGGAATATCACAAGATTTTTAATGGCTTGCTAATTACCATGTGGTGGAACATTTGCAAGGAGAGAAATAGAAGAATTTTAGATCCTAATTCCAAAGTATATATCAGGAAAGCATATATAAACTATAGCAATCCTAACAAAATCATATTACCAAGAAAGTATGCATCAGACAAACGAGTAGATAAAATGATACAATCATAAAGAGTGAGGAAGCAATTTGATGAAAAAATAGTGAGAAAACAATCTTGGAAGGTGAAAAATAATTGAAAATAATTACTTTCTTCTTATGATTGATATGACAATCAATTCATTGAAAAAGAAATTTGAAGAACTCTAATCATTCAAAGAAATATTTAGGTTTTTAACAAGTTCAGCAACTTCGAAGACATTTGATGGTCTTGAACTAAATATGTGTTGCATAGCATTGGAATTAACCTTATCTCTACATGGTTCATCTAACTTGAATTTAAATGATTTAATTTCTGTGTTAAGTGTTTTATGATTCACTTTGCGATAAACCAATGTTAGTTATAGAGATTTCTGATTTTTTAGAGATATAATGTCTCAAGAGAGGTTAAATACACTATGGGAATGCAGTGTTTCGTTGAGTGCCGCTGGAATACACTCGGCGAAGGCCTCGTCGAGTGCTAGACTCGGAGAAGCACACATGACAACCTGGCTCTCGGTATACAAGCACTTCACCGAGTGTATTCTATCGGGCACTCGGCGAAGGTTTCACCGAGTGTCATGTCGGCTTTGCCAAGTACCCTACTCGACACTCGGCAATGTGTGCAGGATAATGGCTGGGCCGACAGGACGACAACTTTGCTGAGTGCCCAACGTGGCACTCGACGAATACTTATTACGATTGTCGAGTGCTGGTGGCACTCAGCGAACCCGTGCATGGGCCACGTGACTACGCGCTTGGCTGAAGGTTTCACCGAGTGACCTACGTGGTTCACTCGGCAAAGCCCGTAGGCACTCATCAAAAAGTTGCCAGAACACACAAAATCATGCCACTGGCTTGATTCTGTGCGTTATGGGCCTCTTTGCCGAGTGTAACACTCGGCAAATAAGTTTTTTCATTTTTTTTTCAAAATTCAGTGCATTCAAATGCTTTTATACATTCACATACATGCACACATCCACAAACATATTCACACACATTCAATCCATGTCCATTCACATCACAATTTCACATAAATATTCAATCCTATCCATTCACATCATAATTTCACATAAACATTAAATCCATATCAATATCCATTCAAATTTCGCATCACCATTTACTTCACAATTTCATATATACATTCAATCCACATCACATGGTAACAAGTTCATTTCACATCACAAGCTCAGAAGTTCACTTCACATGACAAGTTGTCGGGTTACAAAGTTCACTTACGGAGCTCGCCCCTCCCAAGGAATCCAAGGCGGTGTCTGCGTATTTGATCCTGATGACAATGATTGAAACTGCAAAAAAGAAAGTAGTTAGCACAATTGTTGTGGCACCCTGATTTATCAAATTGGAACATTATTGAATTTCCAAAGAAAACAATAATACCAGAGGTTCATCATGCGACACGTACATACGAGCAATCATCCGTGGTACGCAGACCACATTATTACAAAAGAGTAAAATTAAAATAAGTAAATAAAAGCATGACGAACGCCCTCTTCAGGATCTTCTTCTTGACTGGGTCGCTACTCCAGACCATCTTCCTCGTAGTAGGCATCCTCTAAATGGTGTGTCCAACGGGTATGAGTACAAAAAGTACTCAACAAGCCACCGCAAATGCAATAATAATGCAAGGTAATAACAAAGGAAGGATAATGGCTAAAAGTGCGGAAATGTACATTTTTCAATTATTTCATTTAGTGTAGTCAAATTTAATCATGCGGAATAAACATGAACATCATAATTACATCTAACTCGAGGAGTACGTTTTCCCAACTCGCACAACAGTCCTTACATGTCAAATCATCATGCTCACTCATTAAAAGTAAACTAACTGTGGGATGTCACGCAACCCGCCCTTGACTGTGGGCTCGGCTTTTCGAAAAGATTTATGACTCTGATCAGAGGTGTACCACTGTACCCACAAGGCACGCACTCATCCTATACACCAAAGTGTAACGAGATGACCCATACCACGGGAACTCGTGCCAAAACATCAGCATGAAATGCTCCAAGCGATAACCACCCGCTCTAGGTTTCACCGGCGCGCCGGGCCGCATCCCGGCTAACGTCGCACCCTTTTGTGCCATGTCGGTACAAGCCACCCGCAGGTGCTGCTTGACCCATCTCCAAGTGGTGGCCTCGATTTGGAACACTCCATACCTTAGTTAGGGCTTACCCACTAGACTTGTGGTTAGTACGGAATTGTATTGCAACGGATCCCGCAGACCGGTCCTTATAGTGCCCCAGGTGCTACCGACCAATGCCCTAGCTTGCACCCGGAACCAACCAGGCATACACTCATAACCATAACTCTATCACCAACAGAAATCCAGAGATAAGGATAACGGGGATCATATAGTAGATTCCAGTCGCTACGACTCATTTTTAATCCTATAGCAATCGTGTCGATACATTGGACACTAGCTAATAGTACTAGTAATATGGTGACAAGGAGTTTAGGCTAGATAGCATGGCTTGGGTTGCACATCAAGGTCGGGGGATCCTAATAAATATATGTAAGGGTTTCATTTAACTAATGCATGTATATCCTATGTGTTTTAGCGATAGTTTAGTAAAACATGGGTTCAATATGCTTAAAAGATTGGTTTGGTGACTTGCCTTGTTCAGCGAAAGGAGAGGGAGGGACTTCGGGAAACTACTGACTCCTCGGCGGCGCGTCGTAGTCTTTAAGATATGAATGATAAAAATAACATTCAATAAACAATCCAAAAACCGCACACAAGCATACAAGCTTTGATTTGTTTAAACCAAGGGAAATAAAGTCATTAAGTTTCTGAAATTTACTTTAGGAATATTTAAAAATGAAATTTTAATGGGGTTAGGGAGTTTCTAAAAGGAATAAAAATGTTAACTAATGTATTTTAAACTTCCAATTGATTTAAAATAAAAGGTTCAGAACAAACCTAGTGTTTCCATTATACTGGTATGAAAAGAATAAAAGATAAATTTTTATAAAGGTGAAATGGACAATTTTGAGTTTACCGTAAAGTGCATTTGAATTTTATTAAATAAAAATAAAATACTCAATATAAACCTACTGTTTTTATTGCATTAACATGTAGAGAATAAAATTATAAATTTTCTGGAATTGAAATGGTAATTTTTGGAGTTAAAATGCGCAAGATATGAATTTTAGAAGTTTAGAACTATTTCTGAATTTAAATTAAATCCAAAAACAGGCGTCGGACCACGGTGAACCGGATTCACCGTGAACCCACGCACTGTGCGCGTGCGCCGGATCCAGATCCACCGTTGGATCGCGATCGGGCGGCCACGAGCGAGGCGGGGGAGTTAAGTCAACGTGGACGGCCAAGATTAAAACATCGAACCGGTACACGATGGATGGCCCAGATTCATCGTGGGTTTTAAATACTAATGGACGCACGAGATCACACCGTACCGCTTTGCTTAGATCTGATGGGCCAGATTAAACCGAGGGATGGAATATCGGCCGTCGGATCGTGATCGCGCGGTCGGGGATGAATCCAACACGGCACGGTTAGTTTACCTGCGCCGGTCATCTTCTCCGGCGACGGCGAGCGGGCCAGGGGCTACGGCGAGCGACGGCGGTCCAAGCTACGCCTAGAGATTGAAAGAGGACGTCAAGGGGAACACGGGGGTACCGTTGCGGTGGTCCGAGGTCGACGGGGTACAGCTGGCGACGAGGGTAGACGGTGGAGGGGTTCAGGTCCCTTGTCGGCGATGGCGTTCCGATGGGGTTCGTTGACGACGGAGGGGTGGTCGAGGTCGAGGAGGGCCTACGGTCACGACGGAGCAGTCGTCAAGGATGGAGGGGGACTCCAGCGACGGCGAGCGATGGCTGGAGCGAGGGTGGCGGGGTAGTGTTAAAAACCGAAGAGGGGCGCTCTAGTTCGTTCTCAACGCGATCGGACGTGAGGGATGGACGTGGTGGAGGCTAGGGGCTTAAATAGAGGTGTCGGCGAGGGTCAGAGGGGGACACATGCAAGGAAAGCCGAGGGGAGGCATTCACTCGCTGGTGAGGTCTCGCCATGCATGGGTGCTACGATCCCGGGGCTTAAACGTGTCCCTTAACGCGATTAAACGGTTGGCAGATGTTTTATCTAGGTTCTAGTTCAATTGAGCTAGAAGAGCATTAAAGGTATTTCAAAATAATTTATTTCCAGGAAAATATATTAAATGGTATTTTATTTCTCTGAAAAAGTTGGGGTGTTACAATTGTATATAACAATAACGACAAAAATAGTATTAGAAACTCACATTGCCGCTCTGTGGAGTGTGCGGAGATGTTTGAGGATGAGGAAGTGCAGGAAGGAGTAGTTGTGTTGACTGAGGCTAGCCCATTTGACCTGATGTAGATCCGCTCATCATCTGTACAAAATATTGTTGCATCTGGCTCTACATCTAGGCATGTATATGGGCCTGCATCTTGGCCTACCACTCAGCTTGTTGGGTATGCAACCTTTTCTCCATATCAGACTCCAACCAGTCCTTCATTTAGGCTTGCCACTCAGTCTATTGAGCCTACAACTCGGTTTGCTGCTAGGTCTACCACTTGGCCCTTTTCCTTTGCTCCTCATCCAGTCGAGCCTAAAACCGTCATTGCAAAGTCGTTATCGTTCAAAAACAAAGAAAGCAGAAAGATTTAAGGATTAATGCAATACAACTAAGCTGGAGCTCGTTAATAAGGCCTAGTGATGTGTCTCGGTAAGTTCGTACACCCAGAACAGAGCTCGAGTTCTGAGCTCTCACTTGAGAGAGAGTAGTGGTCTGAGAAGCATCTATCGCTGTCACCCATCAAAAGCGGCCATGTCTCTTTCCTCCTCCATCCATCATTACCACCTCTCCATCGATGTTATGTTGGGACGACTCATAATCAGGACCGTGTACTTCTCTCGCCATCGCCGTGTAGTCCTGGAGGTGTTGATATGCACTTGAGTTAGTATATGCCTCAGTGGGGTCATTAGGATTATATGTATTGCCTTCAACTGCCCTCCCCTTGTGAGCCAAAGAAAATGCCATTACTTGGAAACATTCTTGACCCACATTGGCTATTGACTGCAATAAGAAAATAGTTAGAACAACCACATAGTGTAATCAAGGGAGAAAAAACAATTAACCTCATACCCATCTCGCACGGTACTGGTCGAGGTTCAGCGAGTCTTGATGGTATGGTGCCCCTGGCATAAGTAGGCATCTCTCCCGACAAACATTGTGATTGCTCTGCCACTCAAGAGAACAACACCTATCAACAATTTGTCCCCAACATTCAAGATGAGCGGTGCATCACTGTGGAGGGACCTACATATACAAGTGAAATTTATAAAGAAAAAATATTAAGTATTACAATATAAACAATAATGTACTTACTATCATGTATTGCTCACGTGTCAGATATGTGGTCCGAACATCCTTTTTCTTCATCCTCTGTCTAAGTTGCTGAGCGTGGTAGTCGATCACGACTTGAATACGAGCCTCATAATGCATGTTAGTGACAAGCTTCCTGGTAGCTCTGTTGATAACAGCGGTAGCCTAATCCGCATACCCCTCATCACACCTATAAAAATCCAGCATATAGGTGTGTTGACACGGAAACGTGCCCCCGCACTTGGGTCAGTTCGATGATCCAAAAGCGTGTGGATACTTAGGGATAGGCATAAGCGAAACACAACACTGATGTCGTGTTCTGACTACCCTTAATAGTGGCAAGGGGGTGGAGTCGCCAGGTAATCAAATCACACAGAAATAATCCAATTAGCTGAAATATATAGATAAAATAATCCAATCGGCCGAACAGAGCCAGATTGGTTCAGAGTGTACCGTTCGAAGGGTCACCAAAGGGGCCTTTGGCATCTAGTGCGAACGGCACGCCGAAGGTAGCCTTCAGTGTTCGGATCGATCTGGCCGAAGATAGGCTCCGAACAGATTGCGACGCGAAATCACCTCCGAACGACAAGGTTCGGTGCAAAGCCTCTGACACGACAAAATCCAACACAAAGCGTTGGATTGACAAAATCCCATGTGGATCTCTAGCGCGATGAATCCCAGTGCAGAGCACTTGGCATGACAAAGTCTAGTGCGGAGCGTTCTGGCATGACTCCAGCGTAAAGCAACCCCAATGCGAAGTGGCTCCGGTGCGCGGAACTTGGCCAGACTGACAACAGCATGACGAATCCGGCACGGACGGACAAAGCGAAGACTTGCCGAAGGATGCTCTGGCAGCCTCTGAAACCATCTTCCTAGCTCCGAAAACCTTCGGTGAAGGGGGCTCCGAACGTGAAACTTGTAGCAAAGTGAAGATCAAGTGCCAATTCGGCCTGGAGACCGAATTACCAAGTGTTGCAGTATACAAAATGAAGATAGCAATCTGTTACGTAGATTAACGGATGGTTCACAAGCAAGCCAACAAGGTGATAACAATATGTTACGTAGATTAATGGATGATTTACAAGCGAACCAATAAGGCTTACCACTGTTACGGCATGGCTAACGGAGGGCTTCTAGCGCAAACCCACGAAGGTGTACTGATACTAATGCAGAAAGGTAAGAAAAATAAATGTACGGTTCAAACTAGGGTTTGAAGAGTTGATTTGTGTTGGGGGTCCTATGAACCAGTCCCACCCCTGTATTTATAGGGGCTAGTCTTCTTATCTCTAATTCTAATCTGATAAGATTCGTCCTAATCAAGATTAGAGATAAAAAAACCTAAATTTGTATCGGACTCCTTATCCGGAGCCTACCCGAAGTGGGCCTTTGGCAGGCCCGCCGAAGGGTCCTTCCTCGGGCAGAAGCTTCGACGAAGCCGGCCACCGAAGGGTGCTTCCTCAGGCCAAAGCTTCGGCGAAGCAGGCCATCGAAGGGCCTATGGGCCGAGGCCAGGCCTGTGGAGCAGGCCACTAAAAGGGCCCCGAGGCCCCATGCAGATGGGCCTCCGGCACTTTAGGGCTTCAGTATGTGCCAGGACTTGTATATTTTCGACCCCAATTACCAAAATTGATATTTTTACAATTTTGACCATTAATGTCATTTTTTGCTATCAACAAGGTGTAAAGAAAACGTTGTGTAATCCAAATGCAAATAATATTGACAAATATAGTATGAACAGAAACTTACCCAGATCTCATCTCTCACTCGGTCGGCTAGGTGGGCAAATTGTCTCCCTTCCGAGTTAGGGGCGTCCGGCACACTTTCGTAGTGCTTCCATGAGTACCCCGGCTCAATCCTCCCATCAATAGAAACCAAACTAGGGAACTTATCCCTAATAAGAAGCCCGAGGATGTCGTTTACATGGCATGAGCACTCGCGTCCTCCCCGCTCAATCATTATTCAGTTCCTACCATGTTGTCATAAAAAATATTAGTATATGTGTGAAAATCCCACATAGTAACTAACATACGAAAGGAATGAATTATAGACTTCCCATAGTAACTAAACATACGAAGGACCACACAGCCACACTGTAGCCTCCCCCGCAGCCTCGTCCTATCCCCTATCCTCATCCTCTGCCCTAACCTCCTCCTCCTCCTCTGCCCTAGCCTGCTCCTCCTCCACCGCATTCGAACACGTAATCAAGGTCTGCATGGGAGGCCCATCCTGGCTCGTAGTTTCAGTCGAGGCCACATGTGTCTTTTCCTCTCGTGGTTGATTTCTTCGTTCTCCTACCTTGAGGTCTATCTGAGGACCCGACTTCAATCTGAGAGGTGGATTTACTTATACCAACTTTTCTAAGTGCGGCCTCTATTTTTTTCTTTAAACCCTCCACCATTTTTCAATCATCTGCTACAAAAAAGAGTAACTCACTTTAGATAAACCATGCAATGCGTTATAAACAAATTTAATATACAATTAACAAAATTCCCATACAATTGCTAGAAATAGTCATCGTCGTCCGTATTTGTTGGATCATATGTATCGTCATCACTATCACGTGATATGATATAATCGTCCTGCTGATCAGGCGGTGGAATGTTGTCGTCACTATAATTGCCAAAATCCAATCTCTCTAGTAGTTCTAAGTCCTTGCCATTCTAAACCTCATCTCCTTTGTTGACATCTGCGCCACTTTCGTTATGTTATGGCGAAGTCCATACGGAACGGGCGTTACAACGGGTACGGGATATAGTAAACTTGTGTTTCCTATTGAGCCATGATGTAAACATCTTATATGCCACAATGTTGCTTGTCGACCAACATGCATGGCTCGATCTATTTTTCGCAATTTATAAAAAATTCTCCATGGATGACCTTGTTTCCTATAAATACCCAATTAAGATGCACATTGAGATTGACAACACACACAGCACCACACCAAGATCAAGTGTGAGAGATCGATCGATATCATTAATGTCGGAGGCTTCGAGATGTGTAGCGTTTAGGTCAGACCAAAAATGGCACCTACCTTCGTTACGTGCATGGGAGTGATGGCAATACGTTTCTTGAGTCTAGTGGCAAGGACTATATCAGTCCACACACAAGGTTCTACATGGAGCCATCCAAGGAGAATGATGGGCTAGTGCACATTATATGATGCTACAACAACAAGTACTGGGCGTCCAAAAAACAAGAAGAAGGATATGTTGTGTTGATACTCGAATTTTGCATTAATGGTCGAAAAGTGTCGAAATATCAATTTTCGTAATTTGGGCCGAAAATATGTCATCTCCGGCACAGGCCGAAGCCCTGAAGTGCCGAAGGCCCGTCATGCGTTGGGCTTCAGCAGCACCTTCGGAGGTCTTCTTCGTAGGTAGGCTTCGGCTCAGTGGGCCCTTCGGCTGCCTGTGGGCTTCGGCCCGCAGACTAGATTCGGCGAGGCCTGTGGAGGCCCACTCCGACCGGCATAGTCCTATTAAGATTAGTATGGTTTGGCTGTTTTTGATCTCTTATCCAAATCTTAACTACCCGGTTGAATCCTACTCAGATTAGGTGAGGTCTCTTATCCCAATCTTAACCACATGGCCGAATCCTACTCAAATTAGGTGAGACCAGCCCCTATAAATATAGGGTGAGGCCGATTCAAGAGGACCCCCCTCTTTCATATCAACACAAAGCCCTCGCTTTGAATCGTTCTTTTATCTTCCAATCTACTTTCCTTGCCTAGGATTAGCCAAGTAATGTCCATCTTTGTGGGTTTGCGCTGAAAGCCCTCCGTCCATTGTGTCGAAATCACGGTAACCCTTGTTGATTCGCTTGTGATGTCCCGTTTAATCCACGAAACGGGTTTTTATCGTTTTATCGGTTTTCTTCTGCTATTCTTGGGAGTTCGACCTCTAGGCCAGATTGCACTTGATTCCTTTACTATTTTGCAGGGTAATTACCTTCAAAGTCATCGCCAAGGAATTTCGGGAGTGGTTGCTATTCATCTACAAAGTCACCGGAGCCCTTAGGTGATCAGATCGAAGCCTGTCGGTCCGACCGCCAGAGCTTCGCTGGGTCATCAAGCTGTTGTCGGCACGGTATTCATGCACCCTTCGCCATCACACTGAAGCCTCTTCCAGCAAGAACATCTACGCAGTAAACCACTCCGCGCCGGAGCACTCTTCGCCGTCACGCTGAAGCCCTCTTCGGCGAGCACCCTCTGCGGTAAATTGCTCTGCACCGGACTCCACAACGCTGAAGCCCCGGTCTGACCGAAGCTTCGCTGTTGGTCTGATTGGGTACCCTCCATCGATCTGACTGCCTAGAGACCGCTTCACACTAGAACGCCGAAGCCACCTTCGGTGACCCCTTCGCAGGCATCGGTCTGACCAAGAGTCCTACTCCGGTCCGACTAATCAACAGGCCAAGCCCCCTTCGGGACGCTTTGGACTCCCTTCGTTACAGATATAAATCGGCCTTAGGCTGGCCGGTTTGCTTTATTGTTTTTTACTCACATTGGCTAATCAGACTTTATTTCTTAATATTTGTTTGATTTCCTGGCGACTCCGTTACCCTTACAACCGTTAAGGATTTGTCAGAACACGACGTCGGTGTCGCGTCACGCTTAGGTTTATCCCTAAGTATCCGTGCGCTTTTGGATCATCGAACTGACCCAAGTGTGGGGGCGCGTTTTCGTGTCAACACACTTTTTGGCGACTCCACTGGGGACGACATCGACATGACGAGCACATCTACATCGGTTGCGGGTACATCGGCCACGACTACTACGACTACGACAACAGTACCCCTATCGCCGATGGACCCGGGGGGGCATGAACACGGAGATCGACAACCGCAACATCATCCTCCACACTCTCGTGGACATCCCCGAAGAGGATCGGGCCGAGATCGAAGCCAAGACGAAGGAATTCCATGCCCTCATGCTCGGGTGCTACACAAAAACTCGCACAGGCTTCGTCAAGCATGACATCGACATCCCGGACCCCTTCAAAAACAAGGTACCACCACCATCCCTCCTGTCTTTATCCCCTTAGAGATTAGACAGGAGATAGCTGCTACAGTGGATCAGGCCGTTAGTGCTACATTTTCAAATCGACTAGGGCCTAAAATGGAAGCGATGTCTAGGAGATTTGGCTTTTCTGAGGCCGCTTCTCACACCCCGATTGCTAGCCTACCCCCCGCGCACCACGTGCACAATAGAACCGATGGGAGCACCGAAAAGGCCATTACATATGTGTCTCCAATTTCCGGGGCTGAGGCTGTGCACACCACTGTAGGTCAGGTCGGCCCTTGGGCCAGCCAAACCAGCATGTACTAGGCACTGTCACCGACGACAGTCAGTCTAACTAGCTACCAGGCCAGTCCGATTGACCCATATACCTACGGTCAGACCAGCTACCAAGCCGATCTGACTGGCAAGTGTGCCTACGGTCACACCGGCCCTATGGCCGGTCAGACCGCCCCATTTTATTACACGCTGCCTGCGCTCACGCTTGCCCTTTCACGCGCTGCCTGCACCTCCTGCTCCCATGTACCCGCGTAGGCCTGAGCATCCCATTTATCATGAGCTGGCACGAGAGGAGGGAACGCACGGCCGACATCCTGACATACTACCACGTGTCGCGCCCTCGCATGAGAGACGCGCACAGGACGGAAGCATAGAGGATATTGACGAGCGAATTCACAGCGCTTGTTAGGGAATGCACTGGTTACATGCCTCGGGATCGGATTAGGGTTTACCGTAAGCCATACCCAGACCATTTCGATGCCATCCCATATCCTCGCGGCTTTAGGGTCGTTCCTGAGTTCACCAAGTTTGATGGAAAGAGTAGCAAGACCACCCTAGAGCATATAGGCCAATTTCTAGAACATTGTGGTGAAGCAAGCGGGTCGGATGTGCTTAAGCTCAGATTATTTTCCTTATCGCTATCCGGCACTGCTTTCACTTGGTTTTCGGTGCTACCGCCGAACTTCATTCAAACTTGGGCCCAGTTAGAACAAAAATTCCATGATTATTTTTATACTAGGGAAACCAAACTTAGGCTCTCACATTTAACATCGGTTAAACAAAAGACCAATGAGAGCATCTCCAACTATATTAGGCGCTTCCGAGACACTAGGAACCGATGTTTTAGTTTAAACATCTCCGAGAGGGATCTGGTCGACTTAGCTTTCAACGGTTTGCATTCTGAAATTAAGGAAAAGCTAGACGGCCGAAACTTCCTCGAGGTTAGCCAGGTTTTGCAGCAGGCTCTGGACCAAGAAAGCCGAGCCAGGAGAAAAAGGTCTGTCAAAGTTTTTAGTGAGCCTAAGTTTGAGCTACACATCGTGGAGCACTCCGAGAAGAATCATCAGGAGAAGAAGACTCGGCTGATATGTACGCGGCTGAATGGACCTGGCCTAGTAGATCTAAAACAATCACGCGCTCCAAACTACGGCCGTCTCCCGCTAAGAGTCAGCCCAATGAAGTTAAGTACTCGTTTGATGTGACCAAGTGTGATAAAATATTTGATTTTCTCTTGAAAAGCAAGCTCCTTAGGTTGCCCAAAGGTAACGTCATTCCATCTGCCGACGACTTGAAGAAACGTAAATACTGTTAGTGGCATGATACACTTTCCCATTCTACTAATGAATGCAACATTTTTCGTCGACAAGTTCAATCGGCCATAAATGAAGGACGATTGAAGATAGATTCTAGCCCTAGAATGAAGCTAGATCATGATCCATTTCCCGTAAACAACATTGATCTTGATGGGAAGAAGGTATTGATTCGGCCCGAACATGTCGAGACATCTAAAGGAAAGGCAGTCGTCATTGGAAAGCCTCGCACACGCATGCTCATACCAAAGAACCATGAGGTAGAAGTAAATGTAGACAAGACATCTCCGACTAAATCCCACAAAAAGCCGGAGGTAACTTTTGGGATGCTTCTCTAGAGGCATAGGAGAAGGGCCGAGGACAAACGCCCTCAGCCAACCCTGCCAAAGAGGTCGAACCCTCAACAAGAGCATGAGTTCGGCCCGTAGGTATCTAAGGCCATTCCGAATACATCTCGTTCGGCCGAAGGTTTTGGGAGGAAATTTGCGACGCCCGAAACCAAGCCGCAAGCATCATGGGCGCCTCCTAGGATGACTAAGTCCCAAAAGAGGCGATTGCAACGTCTTCATGCCGAGTGTCCTAGAGAAAAAGAGGCCGAAGAGTGCAAAGGTAGCCCACCCAGCGAGTCCACAGTTGTAGCTAGGACACACCAAGTGTGGGGGCCAAAGTTGGCTGGCAAGCCAGCTTAGGAACCGCGTCTTCGCGAGGGACTCGGGGGGCAGAACTAATAAAATAACTAAAGGCTGATTTGATGAAAAATCTGGTGCTTAAGTCCCCTGATCATCTTAGTGAGTCGACAAATCGTCCTCATCAAATTCAAATGTCTTGGGTTATGAAATGGATGATTTGGTAGGTACACAATAGAGAGTACCTCCCATGGCTCACTATGCTTTTAGCTCACTAAGTTTGCTAAAAGGCAAGGGGCATGTGTTGACACTCGAATTTGGCATTAATGGTCGAAAATTATCGAAATATCAATTTTGGTAATTTGCGCCGAAAATATGCCATCTCCAACACAGGCCGAAGCCTTGAAGTATCGAAGGCCCGTCCTGTGTTGGGCTTTAGCAGCACATTTGGATGCCTGCTTCATAGGTAGGCTTTGGCCTAGTGGGCCCCTTCGGTGGCCTGTGGGCTTCGGCCCATAGACTAGCTTCGGCGAGGCCTGTGGAGGCCCACTCCGGTTGGCAGAGTCCTATTCAGATTAGTATGGTTCGACTGTTTTTGATCTCTTATCCAAATCTTAACCACCCGGCTGAATCCTACTCAGATTAGGTGAGATCTCTTATCCCAATCTAAACCACCTGGTCGAATCCTACTCAAATTAGATGAGACCAGCCCTATAAATATAGTGGTGAGGCCGATTCAAGAGGAACCCCTCTTTCATATCAACACAAAGCCCTCGCTTTGAATCGTTCTTTTATCTTCCAATCTACTTTCCTTGCCCTAGGATTAGCCAAGTAATGTCCATCTTCGTGGGTTTGCGCTGAAAGCCCTCCGTATGCGGCGTAGAAATCAAGGTAACCCTTGTTGATTCGCTTGTGAATCTCCCGTTTAATCCACGAAAAGAATTTTTATTGTTTTATCGGTTTTCTTCTGCTATTCTTGGGAGTTAGGCCTCTAGGCCGGATTGCACTTGATATTTTTATTGTTTTGCAGGGGAATTACCTTCAAATTCATCGCCAAGGAGTTTCGGGAGTGATTGCTATTCATCTACAAAGTCACCGGAGCCCTTAGGTGATCAGATCGAAGCCTGTCGGTCCGACCGATAGTGCTTCGTTGGGCCGTCAGGATGTTGTCGGCACGGTCTTCACGCACCCTTCGCCATCACGCTGAAGCCCTCTTCGGCAAGAACATCTACGCAGTAAACCACTCCGCACCGGAGCACTCTTCGCCGTCACACTAAATCCCTCTTTGGCAAGCACCCTCTGTAGTAAATTGCTCCGCACCGGACTCCACGGCGCTGAAGCCCCGGTCTGACCGAAGCTTCACCGTCGGTCTGATCAGGTACCCTCCATCGATCTGACCCCCTTGAGACTGCTTCGCACCAGAACACCGAAGCCACCTTTGGTGACCCCTTCACAGGCATCGGTCTGACCAGGAGTCCTACTCCGATCCGATTGATCAACAGGTCGAAGCCCCCTTCGGGATGCTTCGGGCTCCCTTCGTTACAGATATAAATCGGCCTTAGGATGGTTGGTTTCTTTATTGTTTTTACTTGTCATTTTTGGATTGTGCTATGTGATAAAATTAAGTTTGTCACTGGGTACTGCTAGCTGATAAAGATTTGTGATTAAATATTGTTAGTTGATAAAAGATGGAGAGGAAAGTTCCATTATTGTGCCCATACTGATTGTAATTCCAGTGTACATGAGGTTGATAAGATGGTGTCCATCTAATTTTATAGGCTTGTTAGATCACTTGCCAAATTTGACACTTGGCGAAAATAATATTGTAATGCCAAGTGTATAAAATTTG
This sequence comes from Zizania palustris, assembly GCA_019279435.1. Classification (NCBI taxonomy): domain Eukaryota; kingdom Viridiplantae; phylum Streptophyta; class Magnoliopsida; order Poales; family Poaceae; genus Zizania; species Zizania palustris. The sequence continues at coordinate 30,357,045 of JAAALK010000081.1, read as the reverse complement.
GCACTCGGCAAACAAAAAACAGGAAATAAAAAATATGCAGAACGGAATGGGAGTCCGTACGCACATTTGTTCGAACACCTGGTGGGCACGACGCATAGCGGTGGGGGAGGCCAGGTCAAGGCGCTGCCGGCCATGGCAGGGCGCACGCGACGAGGCGTGGCGCGGTGGGGCACAAGCGGAGTGGAGAACACGGTGGGCGGGGCAGAGCACGCTAGTCGTGGCACACACGGTGGGCTGGTCGGTGCACGAGCACGGTGTGGCAACGAGGGCAGCGCGAACGACGGCCGCACGGTGGAGACAAAGGAAGTGGCCTGGATGCATGGATGGTGGCAACGAAGATGGCGATGGCTACACGGCGGCGGCAAAGACAGCTGCAGTGGAGTAGGGAAGACTAAAGAGGGAGGAGACTGTGGTTTTAAAATAGGTGAAAAAAATTTGGGCGTGCTTTTGCTGCTTTGGGCGCTATATTTCAAAATTTTGGTGAAGCACACAGGCAAAAAAAATTTGGGCTCCCACGCTCCCTCCAGTTCGCCGAGTGTCTCAAATTTAACACTCCACAATTTTTTATTTTCTGTTAAAAATCATTTCTTTTTTCTTTGTAGTTTTTGCGATTTTTTTTAAATTTAATGGGTAATGCCTAAAAATGGACTAAAACCATTAATATAATTTTTTGAATAATTTAGTTCATTATTTCATATACTTGAAATTCAAATTTGATCTATTTCAATTTAAATATTAGAAACACACTTAATGTATTAAAAATAGTAATTTGACCGAAAAAAATTACTTACTTTTTACATGATATCAGTTATGTTTCATTTTGATTGTATAAAAAATTTCAGTTTAAATAAAATTTTAATTAATGATTTGTTTTTAAACATAACTCATTCTTTCTCTAAACCCTAATTTCTCCTCGTAGAATCTTCGGTTTCTCAACAACCTACGTGAAACTATTCTCAAAATATTTTTAATTTTTTATCACAGTATCTAAGTATAATATTATAATACCATGGTAAGTTTCATGTTTTTATATTTCATTTGATTTTTTACAATTAAAAAATCATTAAGCTACATGTTGCCAATTGAGTGTCGTAACTTATTGTTTTCAAAAAAATTAAATTTAGGAGATAATAGCTCAAAATAAACTCAAAAATATGAATATGAATATTATATAAGTTTTATTTATTATTTCATATACTTGCAGTTCAAATTTAACTCATTTCAATTTATATGGTAGAAACAAACTTAATGAATTAAAAATTTTAAAAATAATTAACAAAATACCAAATTGTTGCATGAGATAAGTTATATCGTATTTTGATTATATAAAAAAATTCAAGTATAAACAAAGAACAAATCATCAAATTTCTTTCAAACCTAACCCAATCCTTCACTAAAACATATTTCCTCCCCACATAATCTTGAGTTTTTTAACATCTTATGTGAAAACTTTCCCTAAATTTTTTTTATCGCAGCATATATGTATCATATCATAACACTATGATAAGTTTTATGTTTTTCATACTTCATTTATCTTTTTTAGAATTAAAAAACTATTAAGCTCTATGTTGCCGATAAAGTGTCATAACCTATTTGTTAAAAAAATATTTTTTAATTTAGTGCATAAAAACTCAAAATATACTAAGAAATATGATTTTTTTTATAATTTTTGGTTTATTATTTTAGGCATTTGTAGTTTAAATTTCTCCTATTTAAATTTAAATTGTACAAACATACTTAATAAATTAAAAATAACAAACTAAACCAAAAAATTGTGAGATTTTTACATGAGATAATATATGTTGTATTTTTAGTATAGAAATATTCATATAAACCAAATTGGAAAAATCACATAGGCTCGAAACAAAGGGTTCACACACAAAAAAATTGGGTTTGCATCACTCGATAAACCTACTGTCTTTGCCGAGTGTTTTTTTAAAACACTCGGCAAACCTAGCTCTGTCGAAATAATGCACTCGACAAAGTTTCAGACACATGCCAAATTTTGGTTTTCCCGTAGTGATGGGCCACATTCAGAGTTGAATATATTGAGAGGGTAAATAGAGAATTGTAGTCACCCAAAAATCAATAAATGGGGTGCACTATTGATTTCGTTGTTTTCCAATAAAAGAATGAATGCTATATTCAAGCAATAAATATATATAACCGGATGACATATTGACTGTAGTGACCTCCATTTCTCATTGACACGCCGATAATATATTGGCAAACCGTACGTGAAAATTATAATAGCATGGAAAAAATTTGGGTGCCCTTGCTAATCATAGCATCTATCTGCAATATAACTAGACTTCACTGTAATCTCTCAAACAGATGGGCTAATATATATTTTTCCAAAATCTTGATGGTCTGACACTTTTTATATTCATTTCATGTTGAATATATACTAAACATTCGTAGGAGGATTCAAATTCGAATTGTTTTATATTTGTATTCGAATGTAAAATAAAATACGGTAATTAAACAGTTATATCCGGATTCGATCCATACATGCATATATCCGATTTGACATTTTCGATTCCATGCATTTTTAATAAAGTTAAAATGTTATATTTGTTATATTTGCATATGTGTTGTTGCAAGTATTGCGGTGGCTCTAGGGATGATAACGGGTCTAAAACCCGGTTTAATGAAAACCTGTCCACGAAGCAAACCCGCGATACACATGCAAATCTGAACCTGCGAAACCTGTGGGTTCAAAACTAAACCCGAACTCATTAGGTAACCGAAACCCGACGAATAACCCACTGTTCAGTTTATACTCTACACGAATTACATTACAACATAAATATGATTAAAAATCCAGAACAAACAGTAGATTATCACATTACTAATATATAGTTTGAAATGATGAAATCACTCAACATAACTCAACATAACATTGTCATGGAAAATGAATAAGAAATAGAATGAACTCTATATAATTTTAAGTAACCAGGTAAACTCATGGACCCGTGGGTTCAAATCTAAACCTAAGTCTGACCTGAAAATAAATGGGTACCCAAACTCGTAAATCCATGAGCACAAAATTGAACACAAATCCATACCCGTCCGATAACCATAGATACCCACACCCACGGGTAAAACTGTCATCCCTATGTGGCTCCCTGCAAGTGTTGTGTGGCCTACTCCTTCCAACCAATATATATGTTTAATCCGCTTTTAATTATGGAGAATATTTATTTTCCGAAGACTAGCTAGCTGAGTGTACATGCATTGTAATAGGAAAAAATATAACATTAAAAGAACACTATATAAACAGAGAAGAGCAAAACTGAAGCTAGAGAGTTTTGGTTTGCTATGAGAAGGAGTGGTGGTAATGACACACCCACCGACACTAGCTTTTTTAAAAAAAATATATATAGATCATTCAATTATATCACATCCATTAAACCAAACAATTATATTAATTACTCTATATCTACAAATCATCATATTCCATTTGTCTCTATTCCATTTGGGTCTATCAATGGGTGGAATACCGTGGGTATATATAGGACATGGTTTCTAGCCGAGACATTGCAAGTAGCCAAATAGATGGCTATGGTTTGAAATCAGGATTGCAACGTACTTTTAATTTTGTTTACACTGTCCTTTTTCAAGGGTGTTTGGTTTGGGACTGCTAAAGTTTAGGGATTAAACTTTAGTTTCTTTTAGTTCTTAAATTATTAAATATGGGTACTAAAAGGGACTAAAGTTTAGTCCCTAAACTTTAGCCCTTTAGTGCCCAAAACCTTGCTAAAGGGGATAAAAGTGCTACTTACCTCTAAGTCCTCACCCTCCTTTAGTTTTTTAGTCCTTAAAATCAAACAGAGAGAGACTAAAGTTTAGTCCTGTAAAAAGAAGGAAACTAAATTTTAATTTAGTTTCTAAAAAAACCAAACAGAGTTTAAGATGACAAGAGCGACGATCGACAAAGTTAACCTCAAATCAAATTAAAGTATTGATTTTATTAGAGAGATACGGAGTAGAAATTAAATAATGTTTTTGTCTAATCCAGCGTCAATGAGATAAGATAGGTACGACGTACGTGTGTACGTGGCACAACTTGTGCCTCATCCTGAAATTGAAGAGCATCTTGCGAGATCCTGAAAATCGTACGTATCGCTAGCTTCGTATTATATATTTTATTATAGTATACAGTGTCATCCAACTATCATACCACTCTAGCTAGTAGCTTAGCTTTGTTTTTAATTCATTCGTAAAACAAATTACACACGATGGATATACACATACGATGATGCTAGCTGTGTGCGTACGTGTGTGTACAGTAGTGACTAGTGAGATAACGTACGTGTGAACAATGCATGCAAAAATCTTAATGAAAGTGCATTTCAGTAAAAAAATAAACAAGACGAAAATGCAAAACAAAAAAAATCAAAATTATATATCTGCTGTTACAATCTTGTGTGAAGTAGATGTACTGTACTCGCATGTTTATAGATTAGGCTACACCGTAATTATATTTCCAAATTAAATCCGAAACCGATGATAGTAAGTTAGGCTATTGTTTTTCCAAAATCTCGTGATCCTGAAAATAAAATCCGATCGATGAATATAAATAATATTTTTTGTGGTGTGTAAAAGCTTGGCCAGATGCATGAAGAGCATCTTGTACGTGGTCCACCAAACATGGCAGCAACGCCGAAACCAAATTGGAAATATCACGTAGGCTCGAAACAAGGGTTCACAAACTACAACAAAACAGAAGTCTTTCGTCGGCCAAATTAACTTCCGTCGGCCCCCAGGAGCCGACGGAAATTAAGTTAACTTCCGTCGTCTCATAACAGTGGCCGACGGAAGTTAGCGGGGATTTTTCCGCGGCCGATCGGATCCCCCTAACTTTCGTCGGCTTTAATGCTGGCCGACGGAAGTTAGGGGCCTTTTCCCCCAACCGCGTGCGCGTACAGGGAGACCTAACTCCCAGTACGCGCCGACGCTGTCGCCGCCTCCCGCGCCCAGCCCGCCGCCGCCTCCCACCCTCGCCGCCTCGGGCCGCCGCTCGCCCGCCCGGCCGCCGCCCGCCTCGGGCCGCCCGCTGCCGCCGCCTCCCACGCCGACCCGCACCGCTCCGGCCTCCCCGCCGCCGCCGCCGCCGGTCCAGCCTCCCACGCCGACCGCGCGCCCGCGTCGCACACCCGCCGCTGCCTCGCACCCGCGCCGCCTCCCGCCGGCGCCGCCGCTGGTGCCGCCTACCTCCAGCCCACCGCCACCGTGCCCCACCGCCGCCGGTCCGAGCCACCGGACGCCGCGCCCGCCCCCACAGCCCGCCCTCGCAGCCGCCGGCCGACGAACGCCGCCCCGGCCCCTCCCGGCCGCCGCCGCCCCTGTTTCGGCCGTCACCATCCGGACACCATCGCCCGTCGCCCGTCACCGCTCGCCGTCGCCACCCGACAATTAAGTAATGCTATAAACTTGATTTCAAGTTTTGAATTCTAAGTTCTTGTGTTCAAAATTTATGAAACTTGTGGATATCTAGTTGAAATTGGTTTGAACAAATTTGTTGGTTTAGTTAATTGAATTGGATAGTAAAATATTGCTATTAACTCTAGATGTTTGTTTAGAAGTTGTATTCTAAAAGTATATATGCAATGAAAATATGTGTTGTATAGGTTGTTGTCGAATAAGGAACACGTGTACATTTTTCTTTTGGTACATATTACGATTTTGTTGATTGTGATGTTGTATGTATGCTTATGCTTGTGAATACTTATGCTTGTATATATATATACTTTATTATATATATTTCTTTTCGTATCCAATTTTTTATTTGACAACAACGTAGATAGTGTAACGAAACCTATGCGTCACCCGTTTCGGACCAACATGTCTCACACGTGTCATGCGTGTGAGATGTGTAGGTCCGGAATTGTCCCTTTTGGACAGCCTCAGAGTGGGCGACAGAGCGTGGTTTTATGATGAGTCATGAGTCCGAATGGGATTTCAGTAACATAACCTTGTTGTTCTCCATTGCACCATTATCAGGCGTGCAATTGGAGAACAGCGGGGTTATGCTGCTGAAATTTCGTTCGGACTCATGGCTCGTCATAAATACCACGTTTTGTCGGTCACTCTTGGGTGGGTTTAGGACCTATCTTTTCCTATAGATCATGGTTGTCACGGCATCTCCGGCGCCGACTAGGCGTCCAGGCGGTCACCGCCGGACGCCATGGTGAATCGCATCGCCGGCGGGCTCTGCTTCCCCTTGCATCGCCGGCCGCCCGGCCGCCTCTGCTTCCCCTCCGTTGTACGGAGGCGGAGGCGGGGGGTGGCCAGGGTGTGTGTATCTTTTACCATAGCCGATGGAAGTTAGCTGGTTTCGGCCACGTGGGCAGAAAGGCTAACCTTCGTCGACTTTGGCCCTAGCCGACGGAAGTTAGCTGCCCCTAACTTCCGTCGGCCAGACAGGCCGATGGAAGTTAGCGCCCCTCTGCTGACGTGGCAGAGTTCGGGGCTAACTTCCGTCGGCCACGTCAAGCCGACGGAAGTTAGCTAACTTCCGTCGGCGGCCGACGGAAGTTAGCTAACTTTCGTCGCCTCGCTTCCGTCGGCCAAAGGCCGACGGAAGTTAGCGTTTTGCCGACGGAAGTTGGCTTCTTCCGTCGGGAAAGGGATAACTTCCGTCGGCTTTGGCCGACGGAAGTTGCCTGGATTGTTGTAGTGACACATAAAAAATATGGGTTTGTAACACTCGATAAACCTACTGTCTTTGCCGAGTGTTTTTTTAAAAAACTTGATAAACCCAAATAAATTTGTCCGCGCAAGCACATCGTTACGACGTCCGTAAATTTATAGATGACTATTTGCACCCTATGGTTATATTTATCCAATTAAAGAGTGATTAGAGGCTCCGGATAAATTTAATATGTTTAAGGCTAAAGTCGCAAATCAGCATGATCTAAAGATTAAAATAATAATATCTGACCGTGGGAAGTACTATGGTTGGCATACCCCGGCCGTGCCGCACCGGCTGTGCCGCACCCATCCGCGCCGCCCAGCCTCGACGCCCCGTCCGCGCTGTCCCGCCCTCACCGCACCGACCTCGATGCCTCGGACGCGATGCCTTGGCCTATCCAGCCCCGGCCGCGCGACGCCCCACCCCGGCCGCAACGTCCAGCCCTCGCCGCACCGACCTCGACGTCCTGGCCATGACGCCCGGCCTCGCCGCCCCAGCCGCCCCGCCCGGCTGTGCGACGCCCCCGGCCGCGTCGCCCCGGCCGTTTTTAATTTCTTGTTTTTAAGTTTGTCGAGTGCCACATTTTGACACTTGGCAAACACCTCGTCACAGCCGTTTTTCCCTGTCAAGTTTATTTTATTTGTCGTGTGTCTTGTGTGGCACTCAGTGAAGGGTTCGTCGAGTGGCCCAAAAAACCACTCGGCGAAACCTTGTTTACCAATGATGTTTTTTCCGATAATTGTTTGCCGAGTGGCTCTTGTGTGAAGTAGATGTACTCGCATGTTTAGAGATTAGGCTTCACCGTAATTACCAAAATCTGAAACCGATTTTTGTAAATTAGGCTCACTACGGGACACGCCATGTTTGCCGAGGGTCAAAAACACTCAGCGAAGCCTATTTTGCACTCGGCGAAGGCTTCACCGAGTGTTGCACTCGGCAAACAACACTCGGTGAAGGCGTCATCGGCAAAAAAAGTTCTCCGAGTGCTTTTTTTGGGGGCACTCGGTGAAGGGCGGCGAACCCTTCGCCGAGTGCCACATAAGACACACGACAAACTAAAGATTTAATGGAGAAAAATGATGGGGGTTTGCCGAGTGCCCAAATGTAGCACTCGGCAAACTTAAAAACAGAAAATTAAAAAAAATAGTACGCCCGCCGGCCACGCCATTCCATCGAACGGGTGGCGCGGGCATGGTCCCACACAGTGCGGCACGCGGACGGGTGGCGCAGGGCGGGGTGGCGCGCGAGCTCAGCGGCGCCGGGCAGAGCAGGCCGGCGTCAGGGCAGGGCGGGCAAGCCGGCGTCGGGGTGTTGTGGGGTGGCGTCAGGGCGGGGCCGGGGCAGCGTCGGGGCGGGGCGAGGCCGGGGCGGGGCGGCGCGGGGTGGCGTCGGGGCGGGGCCGGTGCCGGGGCGGGCCGGGGCTGGGGTGGGGCGGGGCTGGCGCCGGGGTGGGGCGGGGTGGCGTCGGGGGGGGGGGGCCGGGGCGGGACGGCGCTGGGGCGTGTGGCCGGGCGGGGCGGCGCTGGGGCGGCGCAGGGGCGAGCAGTCGGGCGGGGCAGGCGTCGGGGGCGGCGCCGGGCAGCGCCGGGCGGAGCTCTCAGCCGGGGGTGGAGGGAGAGGGAGGAGTGAGGAGTGGAGGGAGAGGATGAAGGGAAAGAATTTTTTAAAAGAGGGGAAGAGTTAAAAAAAGTGCGGGAGATTGAAAAAAAAAGCGGGAAAATCGATGGGAAATGAAAATTTTGTTTGCCGAGTGTTACACTCGGCAAAGCCAAGATCTTTGCCGAGTGCCCCAAATTTGGCACTCGGCAAATATTTTTTTATTTTTTTAAATTTTGTTTAATTTGTTTTACAATCTTTTTCTTTGAAAAAAAATATGAAACTATAGTGGATAACGGCTAAAAATAAACTCAACAACATAAATATAATTTTTTCAGATGATTTAGTTTATTATTTTATGCACTTTTAGTTCAACCTTGACACGTTTTAATTTAAATCCTAGAAATATAATTAGAGAATTAAAAATAACAAACTGAACTAAACAAATATGAAATTTTTACATGGGTTAATATACGTAGTATTTTGAATTTCAAAAAAAATAAGATCAAACAAAAATTTAATCATTAATTTGTTTTCAAATTTATCTCATTTCTTCTCTAAACTCCAATCACTTCTCTCAAAATATCCAATTTGTAAACACTATACGTGATAACTTTATCGAAACATTTTTAAAATTTTATCATAGTATCTTCATATCATAACATAACACTATCTCAAGTATAATATTTTTCAGAATTATTTTGAATTTTTTAGAATTAAAAAACTATTAAAGTCTACGTTGTAGATAGAGTGTCGCAACCTACCATTTTCATAATTTATTTAAATTTAGTGTATAAGAACTCAAAATATACTAAAAAAATAATATGATTTTTATATATTTTTGGTTCATTATTTTAGGCACATGTAGTTCAAATTTCATCTATTTCAATTTAAATCATAGAAACATACTTAATGAATGAAAAATAGCTAACTGATATAGAAAAGTATGAAGTTTTTACAATGGACAAGCTACATCATATTTTGAATGCAAAAAAAAATCAAGTTAAAACAAATATTCAATCATTAATTTTCTTTCAAACCTATCTCATTAATTCTGTAAACTCTAATTCATCCTCTTTAAATCTCCAATTTCTAAACACTATATGTGACAACTTTATCAAAACATTTTAAATTTTTTATCATAGTATCTATGTATCATATCATAATTCATAACACCATGATAAATCTCATATTTTTCGGACTTCATTTGATTTTTTTAGAATTAAAAAACTATCAAGTTCTATGTTGTCGATAGAGTGTCACAACCTATTTTTTAAAACCTTTATTTCAATTTAGTGTATAAGAAATCAAAATATACTAACAATGATGAATATGATTTTTCTATATTTTTTTGTTCATTATTTTAGGCACTTGTAGTTCAAATTTCATCCGTTTCAATTTAAATCCTAGAAACATACTTAATGAATAAAAAATAACTAACTGACCTAAAAAATTCGAAATTTTTACAAGAGATAATATATGTTGTGTGGTGAGTGTAGAAAAAATTTCAAGTTAAAATGAAATTGCAAATAACTTATAGACTTGAAACATTGTTTCACACAAAATTAAAAAAAAAAACTATTTGCCGAGTGTTTTCAAGTGTCTTTGCCGAGTGTTTTTCAAAAAATACTCGGCAAACCCAAAAAAAAAATTTTGGCCGCACGGGCACGACGCCGTGACGTCCGTTAGTACCAAAGCTTTGCCGAGTGTATTTTAAAAAACACTCGGCAAATAATTTATTTGCCGAGTGTTTTTATTTTGCCGAGTATTTTTTAAAAAACACTCGGCAAATTCATCTTTGCCGAGTGCCCGAAATATTACACTCGGCAAAGATTTTTGGCACTCGGCGAATAATCGTTTTCCGGTATTGGCTATTGTTTTTCCAAAATCTTGATATGGATCTGACACTTAGGCCCTGTTTGGGGGAGCTGCAGATTCTCAGAATCAGCTAGTCCGAGTATCTAGCTGGCTGGTTGGAGTAGCTAGCTGTTATGTGGGTGGGTTTTATTCAGTGACATAGTAGCTAAATAAAAATCTGCAGAATCTGAAGAAACTGGGGTTAGCCAGCTTATCAGCTACTAGGCTTGGAGAGACTAACTGCTTCTGCAAATTTTGAAAATCTAAGCTACCCGAGATGTTGTTTTGGGGAGCTTGTTTGCTAGCTGGATAGGAGCCACGAGACAAGTAGCCCACTTGATATGATGGAGCCAAAGATCGATTGAAATCTCGTGATCCTGAAAATAAAATCAAATCAATGAATATAAATAATATTTTTTTGTGTGGTGTGTAAAAGCTTGACCAGATGCATGAAGAGCATCTTGTACGTGATCCTGATGAAAATACGAAACATGACAGCAACGACCCTATAATTAACCATATGTTTCTCGTCGGTTTCGGATAACTGACGGATTGTGTCATACTATCATCGGTTTCGGACAACATTGTTTTATATAATATTATGGAACTGAGCCAGAGTGGGGCCCGGGTGCGTAGATTCTGAAAAAACTGTTGTGAGCTGTGACCTGTGGAAAAACTGTTGTGAGCTATAGAAAAACTAAGAAATTGTTTGGTTGGAATAGTTGTGGATTTATATTTTAGTAGTTCATAATGTTTAGTTACATTATTAATGTGTAATTTTACATGTAAATCATTGTAATCATGAAATTTTGTAATGGTTATATTAAAATTATATATTTTAAATTACACTAAAATGATATGTTTTACTAAAATTTCACTTTTTCAATTTTACATGAAGTGATATGTTTTAATAGCAAGATATGTAATATTCATTCAAAATTGAACTGAGAGGCTATGAAATCTGGGTTATACCAGCTTTCGAATTTGTACTACGAGAATCTACAGATTCTGAAAAAACTGTGTAACCAAAAGAGCTGGTTCAGACTCTAGCTTCTGAGCCAAGATGTTGCAGGTTCAAAAATCTGAACCAAAGAGACCCAGACGTACTCTAGTAGCTTATATCAGTGTTTTTTTTAATTCCCCCACGTAGTAATCAGTACGTATTTCCCAAAGGCTCCTCTCTCTTGCTGCTATCATGACTTGCTTCAAGTATGAGACAAATTAATTAAAGGAAATATAATAATTGAGTACTGTAATATAGATGCATGCATGCGTGCATGTATGGATGCTCTCTGAGATAATTGAGATGCGCGTATGCATGGATTCTTATGATAACAGCATGGAATTTTTTCATGTGATATGATGTTCATTACATTGTATTTTATGATAATGGTCCATAAAATACCAAGCTGCATGTTGAGATTGAGAACACACACAGACACACACCAAGATCTATCGATCGATATCTATCATCGTCCATGTCGGAGCTTCCGAGATGTGTAGCGTTTAGGTCAGAACACAACGGCAGCAGCTACCTGCGTTACGTGCACGGGAGCGATGGCAAGACGTTTCTTGAGCCTAGTGGCCACGACTGCATCAGTCCACGCACGAGGTTCAAAGTGGAGCCATCCAAGAAGCACGACGGCCTAGTGCACATCAGATGCTGCTATGACAACAAGTATTGGGTTGATGTGCAGCAGCAAGAAGGAGATGTCGGTGGCTGGATCATTTGCACTGCCCATGAACAAGATGATGATCTTGTCAAACCTTCTTGCACACTGTTCAAGCTCCACACTACTGCCACTGAAAACCGACCTCATTCATCAGTCAAGTTCCGTTCGATTTCGCATACATGCAATTTATTGATTTCTTATTTACAGTTGATATATATGTGTAAGGGCTGCAATATATAGTTTCATGAATAACCTGCATAAGAAAGATAGATCTTTTTAACTTATCGACACTATAGTTTTTATGCATGATTTCATCGTCTATATATATATGTAACAGGTTCCATCTTGCCCAGCTAGGAAAACATGTCAGCAGCTCTGAAGAAACTGGGGAACACAATATTATTCTCAGTGCCTACACAGTCCTTGATTTGTCCGAAGAAAAACTACTGCCCAAGTATCTTGCTATCAAAGGAGACAATGGTCTATATCTCAAGGCCATGCTCGATGGTCACAATTATCTCCAATTTGCAGCGAACGACATCGGAGATTCAACCGTGGTCAATACTACTACCACAAATGACGATGGAACTATACGTATAAAAAATAATTACTTTGACAGGTTTTGGAGACGCAGCCCAAATTGGATTTGGGCGGACTCATCAGACACAAGCAACAGCAATGTTGACACTCTGTTCAAGGTGATAAAAATTGACGACTATTTTACCATTAAAAACTTGGGCAATAACTACTTCTGCAAAAGGCTAACGGCGGACGGTAAGGATAGCTGCCTCAATGCTGCCACCGCAACCATAACAACAGAAGCAAAATTAATACTGGAAGAGGCAGTCATTTCTAGGCAGATTTACAATGTTGATTATGACCTCTCAAATTCTAGGATCTATGGAACTACAGTTCTCACCTTGTCTAGTGATTATTATGAAAACCGCGGCACTGAAAGCGACACGGCTACGTTAACACTAACGTACAAGGAGACAAGCAGTACTATGTGGGACTCAACTACATCATGGAAGCTAGGTGTCAATTCCACTGTCAAAGCTGGGATTCCAGTCATAGCAGAAACAACTGTTCAAGTCAATGAAGAATTCAGTGGAGAGTACAAATGGAGTTCATCTCTAGAGAAGACTATAGAACAGAAGAATGAGTATGAGGTCATTGTGCCTCCAAAGAAGAAAGTCACAGTAACCTTGATTGCTTCAAAAGGTTCATGTGATGTCCCATTCTCATACAAGCAGGAGGATGTTATGTATGATGGACGTGTAGTTACTTATGACATGGTGGATGGCATCTACACCGGTTCCAATTGCTATGACTTCCAGTATGATGAGAAGACGGAAGAGGATATTTGAGTAATTGTGATGCATGTATGCAAGCATGGATGGATGCTTTCTGAGCTAAGAAAAATCACATGTTTGTCATGTGCTAATAAGTAAATAAAGCCACTCTTTTTAGCGGCACAGCATGTTCCCGTTTATGGTAATGTACGTACTCTTTTTCCGTGTAATATTAAATAAATAAAGCCATTCTGGCATGTAATGTTTACTACATTGTATTTGTGGTCTATAACCACATATATTTTTATATATGATATGTGATCGTGCACTGTTATTATATGTCATTTTTCAATGTTGTCAACCAACTCTTTATTCCTATCAGCAACTGTGAAGCACCACATAGCTTTGATGAGTTCGTTTTGATGCTTCACCCAACTTTTGCATTACTAAATTTTGATAGGATAACAAATTAAACTCACACCATGTTGTTGCGTATGAACAATAGTTCCCTATGGTAGTATCCACAATGAGTGTTTGGTTAGGTTATAGGGAGTCATGCTATAATCCAATGATTATCTCGAATGACAAGACAAAGAGATAGAGCATTTTAGACAGGTTGGGGACTCCTCGAGAATAATAACTCTACTCCTAAATGTGTGTGATTTCTGAATGATCTGACCTATTATCAGGCCAAAGAGAGGTTTTCTATCTCATGTTCTTTGTAAAACTCCACTAATCCCTTTATATAGGAGGGATTAGGGGTTATAAATCTTGAATAATGAGCCCTACTGATGACCAAGGAAACAGTCAGTTTGTGGGCAATAATTTTTGATTTCATCCGATGTAATTAATTGCGGGTTTATGGAGGTAACGGTCTAGCTCTTGATGGCAACTGCCTTAATTCTAGTGGTCGGGAGCTCTCTTCCAAAGTGCTGAACTCGGGAACTAACAGGCCCCCAAAAGAAGTCCACTCGGAGAAATCCGATCATTGATTGGTCGTCTTGAAACCATTAGAGAATTAGTCCAGGATCATATTCTCGACAACAACCCCTGAGCATTTTTCGGCACATCAATAAGAATTAGTCCACCCGGAAAAATCCGATCATTTGTTACGAGGAGATGATAGCATAATTATATTAGTGGCATCGGCGGGTGGAACGTAACCCTACATATCATCACCCGATTCTATCAGAAAATTTATACACTACACCGTACGTGCGTGACATTGTTTTAGCATAAGATGTATGTCAAAAAAAAAATTCTATCCTCACGTGACACGGCCACACACACCAAGCTAGCTACCAGCCACCCACTGCACTGCACCCTCTCCAGCTGCAACCCATGCCGCCGGCCACGTGACTATCATTGTTCTAAAAATTTTGGTGCACGCACTTGGAGTTCAAATTTAGTATAATTCAATTTAAATCATAGAAACACAATTAATGAATTAAAAATAGCAAACATATCTAGAAAAATATCAATTTTTTACATGGAATATAAGCTATGTTGTATTTTAATCGTAGAAAAAATCAAGTTCAAAAAAGATTTAACCATTAATTTGCTTTCAACCCTAATATATTGGGGTCTCTAAACCCTAGCTAGTTCCTCCTTTATTTGGGGATATCCGGTTTCTTAACATCCTACATGACAACTTTTTAAAAAAAAAATTAACACGACATCTATGTATCATATCATAAGACCATGATATATAAGTCCCATTTTTTAAAATTTATTTGGTTTTTAAAAAATTAAAAAATCGTTACGCTCTACATTGCTAATCGAGTGTCGCAAACTAATTTTTTTAAAAAAATATATATATTTAAATTTAGTGGATAATAACTAAATAGATTACAAAACATGAATATGGTTTTTTTAAAATTGTGGTGCATTATTCCATGCACTTGCGGTTCAAATTTCACATATTTCAATTCAAATCCTAGAAACATAATTAATGAATTAAAAATAGAAAATATACTGAAAAAATACAAAAACATTACATGGAATTAGTTATGTTTTATATTGAGTGTAGAAAATTTTTTACATGGAACAAGTAGCCCACTGGATATATATGATGGATCTATAGATTGAAATCTGATTAATAATATAATTAATGTTTTTGTGGTGTGTAACAGCTTGACCAGAAGAAGAGCATCTTGTGATCTCATATATAGTACTTTAAGTTACCTATAGATGGGTTTTGGCACTTCATAATTTTGGTGCTGGTTACCGGTAAAAAGGTTTGCCGAGTGTCAAATTTGAGACGATAAACCTTTTTTAATTTTTTTCAAATTTATTTTTCATTCATTTCTTTGACAAAATTTTGAAACAATAGTGTATAAGGACTAAAAATATACTCAAAAAAATTAATATGATTTTTATGACAATTTAGTTCAATATTTCATGCACTTACAGTTCAAATTTAACATGTTTCAATTTAAATCTTAGAAATACAATTAATAAAATAAAAATGGCTAACTTACCTAGAAAAATACTAGTTTTTTTCATGGAATAATATATATTGTATTTGTTTATACAAAAAGTTTGAAGTTCAAACAAATATTAAACCATAAATTTTTTCAAACATAAGCAATTCATTCTCTCAACCCTAATAAATCCTTCGAGAATCTCTAAATTCTTAACATCCTGCGTTATAACTTTATTGAAATATTTTTAATTTTTTATCACATTATGTATGTATCATATCATAATACCATGACAAGTTTCATGTTTTTTAGATTTCATTTGATTTTTGTACAATTAAAAAACCATTAAGCTCCATATTGTTGATCGAGTTTCCAACTTAGATTTTTCAAAATTTCTTTCAATTTAGGATATAATAAATAAAAATAAACTAAAATATGAATATTAATTTTATATAAATTTTGATTCATTATTGCATACACTTGCAGTTCAAAATTCACTCATTTCAATTTATATGTAGAAAACACACTTAATGAATTAAAATTAGTAAACTGACTTAAAAAATACGAAATTTTTTATGACATAAGTTATATTGTATTTTTATTGTATAAAAAAATTCAAGTACAAAAAAGATATAATCATAAAATTTCTTTCAAATCTAACCTATCCCTTCAATTAACCTACTTCCTCCTTGGGTAATCTCGAGTTTCTTAGCATTTTATGTGATAACTTTTTGAAACATTTTTAATTTTTTATCACAGCATATATGTATAATATAATAATACAATGATAAATCTCATATTTTTCTGACTTCATTTGATTTTTTAGAATTAAAAAGTTATTAAGCTCTATGTTACCGATAGAGTGGCGCAACCTAGATTTTTAAAAATTTCTTTCAATTTAGTGCATAATAAATCAAAATATAATAATAAATATAAATATGATTTTTCTATAATTTTTGGTTTATTATTTTAGGCACTTGTAGTTCAAATTTCATCTATTTCAAATTAAATCCTAGAAATATACTTAATTTATAAAAATAGAAAACTGAAAAAAATGTGAAATTTTTACATGGGATAATATATGTTTTATTTTGAGTTTATAAAAAATTTCAAGATAAAACCAAATTAGAAATATCATGTATGCTCGAAATAATGTTCACACACGGATTTTTTCGGTTTGCCAAGTATTTTTCAAAAAATACTCGGCAAACCCACTGTTTTTCCAAGTGTTTTTCAAAAAACACTTGGAAAACCTGAAAAAATATTTGTCTACGCAAGCACGCCGTCCATTATTACCATTCTTTGCTGAGTGCAGGAAAAATTACACTCGGCAAAGTTTTTGACACTCCGCGATTTTGCATTATCCCGTAGTGCGCATGGATTTTGCTTGTGATGCTCATTACATTGTATTTTATGATAATGTACTTTTGCACGTGGTAGCTGGCGTGCTCGTGTCGACCAATATGGCTCAAGTATGGGAGCCATGCACCAAGCTCCGAGCGGCATGCTCCTCGATCTCTCTTTTCCTGAAACAAGTAGCCCACTCGATATATGTGATGGATCTATAGATTGAAATCTTGTGATCCTGAAAATCTGATGAATAATATAATTAATGTTTTTGTGGTGTGTAACAGCTTGATCAGAAGAAGAGCATCTTGTGATCTCATATATAGTAATTTAAGTTATCTACAGATGGGTTTTGGCACATCCTAAATTTGGTGCTGGTTATGAGTAAAATTGGGATCAAATTATTCTTTGGTTCAAGTTTTAGATTTTCGTATATATAAGAAGCCTACTGTTTCTTAATCCGCTTTTAATGATGGGAAACAATATGATTATAATCATATATATACTTTTATTTTGCATGTGATGCTCATTACATTGTATTTTATGATAATGTACTTTTGCACGTGGGGGCTGGCATGCTCCTGTCGACCAACATGTCTCTCTATTTCTGCAATTTATATATAAAAAATCTTCTTAATTAGACGACATTAATTGTTTTTGTCTCGCTCATATATCCAGCTTCAAGATAAGATAGGTGCGTGTCACTGCACAGCTTGCATTATACTAGACAAGAGGCGCCCCCAACGATAAGCTACATTTTTTAGTAAATTCAATCAATGTTTGGTTTGTTTGTATCATCGTGTACACTTGTAGACAACAAGAAAACATTGACTAAGTTTATTTTGAAAAAATAAGAAACAATTTGAAACACAGTTGGCTTGTGAAGCTTGAGACAATTAGACAAATATGAAAAAAAATGTTGTTTAGAACACGTGATGTTCATTTAATGACAAGAAAAAGTTCCTTACAGCAGAAGCACATTACATAAGAGTTGTCGCAAGAGTACGATCATAGATCAAACTCTCCTTGGAATTCTTGACAGAGAGATCTGTTATAGTAAAAAAGTTAGCTTTCCTCCGGTTTTTCATAATGAAATCATGAATACAAACATTGATCACCACATAATGAGAACACATAATAACACAACACATAATGAGAAGTCCAGAAACACAGGCCCAAAACTGAATATACAATCTTTTGAAATCTTATGAAATAAAGTTAAAAAGAAACATCCAATACACAAGATAGCTACATACTATAACATGCATATCCTGCAATACAGAGAACGCGAACCTATGCAATCTATAAGGAAGAAACATAAATTGACTCTTGAACAAAATTTTCTACCTACTTCAAGTTGCACTGTACTTTGTGAGCAACAATTGGTTAAAAATTTTGTATCTGCATCAAGAAGTTAAAGCTCCATGCCAGAACCAAGAACGAGTAAAAAGCCTTACATAAGTTTGATCAGAGCACCCGTGAATTGGTGGAAAGCCAAAGTATTTAAGAGCAGAATATTGATTGGATGGCAAAGTAAAAGCCATTTTCTGGATATCAGAATCAGGACTATCATGGCATAGCATCACCTACCTTTTGCATTATAATTCATTTTAACATATTTTTTCTAATCATGTGATATGGGATAAGCTAATAATTCAATAATACAGTATTATAGCAGCAGGTGTACTACATTTGTAATAGACACACACGGAATCATATAGAAATATGGATACAACCCCAAATCAGTGCAAAGTGTACCCCAAATTTTTTTCCAAATCCACACATGTCTAAACTGTGTAATCATGCCGGGGGAGTGGTTAATTTTACGACAGATGCGAGGAATAATGACTACCAATTCAATAACTTCATTTTTAGGGAATTCTCTCTGCTGTAACACTAACGCTCATGGTCGGGCCAGGGTGAAATCTATGGGACGCCTGATCCCGAAGAGTGTAATATCTGTGCATACTGCATAATGGAAAAATGCACATTTCTTTCCAATTAATACAATTCTAACCATGGACTGCACAATTGCACTAAAGCTCATACACCAAAGATCTAACATATCCAATCTCTTGTTTAATTTGATGCTTCATGCTTGATAGTTCATATATCCTTCCCCAGCAGTTTTAATGGGTTTGTTCTTCTCCATTAGTTTGTTTACATGCTTACAGCATTAAAACCATTGATCAAAGTTAGTTATGTTGTTGGTTAACTTTACGTTGGTGTCTATATCTGATTGTTAGTGTTAGGTTTCATGACATTGATTGATAGCCTGAATGGACCATAAGGACAGATGACTGTAACGACCCGTCCTGGGGCTCGGAAATACCATCGAGCGGGACGAGCCGATACTTCATCGAGGACGAACAATATCACCGTTGACATTGTTCCATTCGACAGTAGTACATTGCAGAAGGAAAAATTACAATAATTAAATATTACAAAAGCTGCTAAAGAGGCATACCTCGCAGCAACAATCATTACAAAAACACAGCGGAAGCATTTCATCACTCAATCATGTACTACTATCCAAACACCACTTGGGGACTAGGCCCGAAACCCTAATCTTCTATATCTTCATCGGCAACAACTTCATCTTCGCCTTCAAGGTTCTTGACGTCCTTCGAAGATTAGCAACTCTGGTGTGGGAGGTGTAAAACAACAAGGGTGAGTACTCAAGAGTACTCAGCAAGTCTTGGAAGTAGTATAGATGCAGGATACAAAGAGCGGCTATGGTTCTCAAAGGAAAGTAGTTTATAAATTCTAAGTGTTTAATACCCACGGGTAGAGGTCCCAACCTCTAACCGTTCCCACATAAAGTAGCAATAGTTCAAAAGCTAATTCAACTCTCACATTCTCACCAACCGGGATTGCTTTGCAACAAATCCCACCATCATTTTCTATCAATTCCACAAGTCACATCTTTTCATCAATTCCACATATCACGACCATCATCTTATCATCATAACTCTTATATCATTATCTCGGTACTAGCTTACCCATCCATCGGGGAAGTGTTCCCATTATCAACATCTCATCCCAATTCATTTTAACGCTCAACTAGTTATCACATCTCACATCACTCCCTATGAAGCCTTTCGACTTCCCGCTCCACACAGGAACGTTATCCAACCACACAGGCTAGTCGTATACCCAACGGTATACTCTGGTAACGTCCCAACCCATTTCCCATTTAGTTGAAAACAAGTAAACACTACGCTAGGGAAGATACATGAAATCACTTGCCCATATCCGTGGGCACGGCTGTTCGAACAGATCATACTTCAGCTGAAGGTGCGCACTTTACCCTTGCGACTCAAACTCTACTCCGCTACCCGCGTAGTAGGGGAGGTTCGAGACAAAGACTTTCCAAAGAAAACCTAGGATAACCCACTGCCACCTAGATGGATTCACGGTCAAGGATCCGGAAAGTACGTCTTCCTTCTTCTCCCCAGGCAATCACACGGGTGCTCCACTTCCAACTCCTCGAATCACAACCACAATCTCATGCCCGTTAGGGACTTTTCAGGTAATACCATGAGCCACCCGGTGATTCCACATCCATCGGCAATCAGGCTATCCCAAACCCACTAAGTACTAGCCCAGGGGCACCTCTCACGTACCCACAAGGTTGCACGATGTTGTGCTCATGCTTTCCCAAGGAATCGGTCCTTAATAGTCGTTGCAACACACACAATTTCATTTCACACAACACATTTGCAAAATCACATTATCATCACCCATTCTACATCTAGTCGTCATGTTTTGATATAAGTGTGTAAGTGTATGTGTAGTGCACCCATTTGACAAGGAATGTGCTAAAAGCAATTAAAGAATAAATTAAATCATAGATGTAAAAATAAATCCTAGAGCGACAAGGTAAACATGGTATTCAATTATCAAGGAGGCTTGTTAATAAGCGTAGGTTTTATTTGTCTTAATTGCCCAAGCAATTGACTAATAGTGTACGTGAGTGTTTAATCCTAAACATGCATATATAAATTTTGTGGAACAATCAATGCAATAGGATCAAGAATGTTCAAAGGAAGACTTGCCTCGAACCGTATAGTACTTGGGATCTTCGGGTCATAGTCTCCCGGGTCTTCGGCGACGGTAACTATAGCACAATTAACATCACATAAATAAAAACACACAAAAAGTTTCGGGAAAACAATTTTATACTATTCTAAATTAAAGTTTAGATTTTTACGAACCTATAAAAATTTGAATGGAATTTTTCTGAGTTGAAATGATTTTTCTACGAATTTTTAAAGTTGCAAACATATTCTGAAAATCAGAAAAAACAGAAAAGCTACTATTCACAGTGGGGCCGAACAGGAACTAAATTGGAAAATAGAAAATTTCACTGTTCATTTCTGTGGGCTGGCCTGTTTCTAATTTCCGGAAATTAAACCAGAAAATAAAAAAAAATACTGTGCTAGTGGGCTGGGCTGTAGGAAATATATATTCTGGAAAATAGAAAAATTTCACTATTCAATAGGCTGATTGATTTCGGCCCAGGCCGAGCAGCAACGCAGCGCAGGCCGAACAGTAGCGCAGTGCGCAGGCGCACGCGCGCGCGTCCAGGCCAGACTCCAGAGGCGGGAGTCGGCTCGCGGCAGCGCGCGGCGCGCGGGAGTGACGCGTGGGCCCACACGCGGTAGTGGCGAAATGAGCATGCAGGCACGCGTGGGTCCCACAAGACAGTCCCACCGGTCAGAGAAAATGACTTGGGAAAATGACTTGGCTGGAGGTTGAAGACGACCATGGACGGCCGAAACTTCTCCGAGCCATAACTTTTCCGATTTAACTCCGATTGCTACAAACTTTTAATAGCATGTGCATGGGTTCATGATTAACATACCCTACGGTCAGATTTTTGATTAGAGCTATGGTTTGGCAAAAATCAAAAAGGGGGCAGTACGGGTATTGGTTGGCATGCATGGTGGTACAAGTGCTCCGGTGACGAATGTAGTGGTTTTTCATGGGATTAACACTAGCAGGAGTCTAACCGTGGCCTCTGATCGACATACCATGGCCCGTGTAAAGCTACCCACGGTGAAACCTAAAGGTTTCCATGGCTCAACGTCGCCAGTGAGCTCCGACGGCGTTCCTCCATGGCCAACCCACGGAACAAGTAGCATAGGGCATAAAGAAACTACTGCCACAAGGGATTAGATGAATATTATACCTTTAATTAGATCGGGGAGCGATGGCGGCGGCGAGATGGCTTCGGATCGACCCCGACGAAACGACTCACAAGCGAACAAATGAGTTATAAGAGAGGCGAGGCGACGGACCAGGAGGCGAGGGGACAAGGCTGTAGCGGTGGAAGGCAAGTGGCCAAGGCATACGAGGCGCGCGTGCGCAGCTGCAGAGGTTGGGAACCGAGGCGGCGCGATGCGCGATTGGGCGCAAGGCACGGCGCGGGAGATGTGGCGGCCAGGCGCGGCGCGCGTGCGCTGCGAGCAGGCCCAGCGCAGTGAACGGCGAACGATGATTGGCTAGGCGTGGTGCTGCAGCCGATGGCAATGGTTGCTTGGCCAGGAGAGAGAAATAACCAAAAAAAATTGAAAAGAAGGAATAGAAGTGAAATTTATTTTATTTTATTGAATTTTTGTTTGAATCATTGGGTTGGTATTCGGTTGGCTAAGAATATCTATGTTCAAGGAATTATTTATTCTAGCACTAAAACAATTAATGAAATCAATTTTTTTTTCAAAGCCAAAATTTTAATTCATATGTGTTTTTGTCGAGTACTGAAATCGGGATTTCACAATGACAGATCTTGACTTTGTCCGAAAATATCACCATCCATTTACCAGTTGTTGATGACTTGATGCAGTTACCGTAATGAGCAAAATATATTTCATTTTCTAATTTATTGTACATCTGAAACATGAATGCTTCTTTATCATAAACCAAAATTTGCTACTTAGTATAGTTTGACTGAAACTACCTTTTTTGGTCCATAATTTACTTCAAACACGGGAACAAACCTTCTCAATTAGTTCTTGACAAGGACAAAGTGGTATCACCATCTTGTTCATTGGTAATTTGGTATGCCCTGACATGTCAATTGGAAATCAATGCCTTCTCAAATTGTTGTTGATTTTCTCTAACATATTTTCTTGACGCGAACTCTGCTTTTGCAGGTTTGAGGTACACCACCTATGAGGGTGGATGTGGACAAAATTAGAGAAGCAAAGAGTTTTGACGTCTTTCAAGCACAACATGAGGATAGAACAAAGAAGTATAGAACATACATCTCTCCCCCAAGAAATGCTCGGAAATGTCGCTGCTGCTCCGCAGGACCAGCGGCGCTGCCGAGCCCGCCGCTCTTCGCTGTGCTACTCACCTTCGCCGCCACCAACCATCTGATTGCCCACTGGACTCCAGCAGGTGCCCCCTCCTCCAGCAATCCACGACGGGAGAGGCTAGGCCCTAGTTGGTTCCTGGTGAGACCTCGAGGTACTCCTCGATGGTGAGTAGCGGGAAGCAGTGACAGAGGATAGGGCTCGGAGAATGGCCGGCGGCCGGAGGGAACAGGGTTAGAGAGCGGCGGCACAGGAGGACTCCCGAGCGGCGGCGGGGGTGAGGATCGGCTAGGGTTAGGTATGACCGAGGAGACAACCGAATGGGCATGGGGGCACGCGGGGGATGGGGATCCCTGGTGCCTAGGAACTTTTGCAAAAAACCTCTCTGAGTTTTCATAAAAGAGCTAGCTCCGGCCAGGGCGACGTGGCTGCCTGTGGAGGCGGCCACGCCAGCTAAAATCCCAGAAGATTAGCAAATTACAAAAAATTACAGGGTTATTTTACAAAAACGTGACGTGGAGCTCTCCTGTGGCAGCAAAGTCGAGCTGCTTTTAATGTTCTGAAATTGAGGCCAGATGAAGAGCACCTCTTGTGATCCTAAAAATCCGATGGTCTCTAGAGACGACATTGTTTACTATATATAAATACCCAAAATGCATGTCAATGAAGAATTCAGTGGAGAGTACAAACGGAGTTCATCTCTGGAGAAGACTGTAGAACAGAAGATTGAGTATGAGGTCATTGTGCCTCCAATGACTAAAGTCACAGTAAGCTTGATTGCTTCAAAAGGTTCATGTGATGTCTCATTCTCGTACAAGCAGGAGGATATTATGTATGATGGACGTGTAGTTATTTATGACATGGATGATGGTATGTACACTGGTACCAATTGCTATGACTTCGAGTTTGAGAGGAAGAGAATATTTGAGTGATACATGGATGATGCTTTCTGAGCTAAGAAAAATCAAATGTTTGTCATGTGCTAATAAGTAAATAAAGCCACTCTTTTTAGCGGCACAACATGTTCTCGTTTATGGTAATGTACATACTCTTTTTCCGTGTAATATTAAATAAGGGGGTCTTTATAGTGCTCCACTATCCTATTTAGGAGGTAAGAGGTAAGTTAAATCTTAACCCTTAATTTTATTGAATTAATACAAATAAAATTATTTTTTAATATTTTTACTGGTTATAGCCGGTGGAAATTGGGGGGCTGCATTGCGCATGCCTTGTAACTACAATGAAAATTGTGTGCCTTCTATATATTGCACTAGTTACCATTAAGTGGATATGGGCCACCAGCTTGGAAAAAATTATTGTCCAAAATACAATCTGAATGCTAGCTACGTGGGCCCACCCATTAATTGATTTTTGAATCTTATGAAACACCTATGCACATTATAAGAAAAACTTTGAAATTTCATGAATTCCATATAGACAAATCACATATTCAAACCAAAAAATAAATTATTATCAGAACGATATAATTGTAATAAATAATATTTCAAATACCTAAAAATCATGTATAGTAAGATGAAAATAAAATAAGATTTAATGAAATTTAAAATACAAATAAAAGTGCACATCACATAAAAATACGGGGAAGCACCCGGAGAAAATTGCCAAAAAAAATAGTGTATCTTGATTATGTGAACAAGGAATGTGCACGATATTGCATATTACGTATCCTCTGATTGCTTGAAAAAAATGGAAAGTATAAATGAAAACATATCAACACATGATTTTAAATGTAAGGTAAACTAAAAAATTAAAATATATCATTTTTTTAATGCACACATGATTTTAAATGGAAAAAGATGGAACCTATGACCTCCTAGAAGGTAATAGGTCGCCCTAATCAAATCTGAACCATTGAATTAAATACAATTAATGGTTCATAAATATTTGGGTGCACAGTAAAAATTTCCTTAAATAAATAAAGCCACTCTGTCATGTAATGTTTACTACATTGTATTTGTGGTCTATAATCACATATATTTTTATATATGATATGTGATTGTGTACTATTATTATTTGTTATTTTGCAATGTTGTCAACCAACTCTTTGTTCCTATCAGCAACTGTGAAGCACCATATAACTTTGATGAGTTTGTTTTGACGCTTAACCCAACTTTTTGAATTACTAAATTTCGATTGGATAGCAAATTAAACTCACATGAAGTCGTTGCGTACGAACAATAGTTCCCTATGGGAGTATTCATAGTGAGTTTTTGGTTAGGTTAGAGGGGGTTATGTTATAATCCAATGGTTATCTCGACCGACAAAACAAAGAGATAGAGCTTTTTAGATAGGTTCGGGCCTTCCCGAGGATAATAACCCTACTCCTGTGTGTGTATGATTTCTGAATGATCTGACCAATTATCGGGCCAAAGAGAGGTTTTCTATCTCATGTTCTTTGAAAAACTCCTCTAATCCCTTTATATAGGAGGGATTAGGGGTTACAAATCTTGAATAATGAGCCCTACTGATGACCAAGGAAATGGTCAGTTTGTGGGCAATAACTTTTGATTTCATCGGATGAAATTAATTGCAGGTTTATGGAGGTAACGGTCTAGCTCTTGATGGCAACCGCCTTTATTCTAGTGGTCGGGAGCCCTCTTCTCGAGTGCTGAACTCGGGAACTAACAGGACCCCAAAATAAGTCCATCTGGAGAAGTCTGATTGTTGATTAGTTGCCTTGAAACCATTCGGGAAGTAGTCTAGGATCATATTCCCGACATCAACCCCCGAGCTTTTTATGGCATGTCAATAAAATTTGAGTCATAAAATGCTTCGAAGCTTCAATCTTGATGTATTTTTCTCGGTTAGTGCACCGCTGCCGAGTGCAGCCCGCGAGACCGAAGTTTCTTTTATTAAAATAATCTCTAGTATCAAAAAAACCTCTTAACTCCATCTTGCATCCGCAAAAATCGAATTGAGTCTAGGGACTAGTAGGTCCATGAAGTACTGTTGGCGTAAAAGATTACGCTAACAGGTTCTCTAAGATTAAGAACAGACAAACAGTGAGTTCGTGTTTAAGAACTATCTCAAGCCTCCGAATCGGATAATAGCTTAAGTAGTCCGAATGTGTTTATTGCATAGCTGAGTATTCGATGTCCATTACAGGGTAAGAAGGGGGTATTTATAGGCAAAAAAGTCTAAAGAAAAGACCTATTTACCCCTCAATTACAACCGACATAGTGGAAACTATTTGGTACCCTGAACAGGGTTAAAATGGTAAAATCTACCCGGAGCAAGTAGATAAGTCAAACATCTTATCAACCTTGCTGTTTTGCTCCAGAGCCTCATATCTTGCGGAGGGTTCCTTCGGATCGTAAGTCGGAGCACCC
This sequence comes from Zizania palustris, assembly GCA_019279435.1. Classification (NCBI taxonomy): domain Eukaryota; kingdom Viridiplantae; phylum Streptophyta; class Magnoliopsida; order Poales; family Poaceae; genus Zizania; species Zizania palustris. The sequence goes on along the minus strand of JAAALK010000081.1, from coordinate 30,330,490 downwards.
TTTGGCTTAACGACTCCTCCATCTTCGTGCATAAACCCATCAGCTCCGAAGCTGATAAGTTATTTTGGATTGTAATCTCTAAGTCCTGAAAGTGAAGCATTTTCCCCCAACGAGTACTTTTTGGTGAAAAATTTGTTAGTTGGTGCAAAGTGGCGCTATGGAGTGCTTGTGGGCCCTCGTAGGTGAAAAGATGTATGTTTGCACAGACGGGCATTTTTCTGGATCGACAGTTCAGAGGGACCCCCTCAACTTCTGAGGCTGCTCTTTTGGACATGAGTTTACATAAACTACAAGCATTGATTTGTTCCATTGATATTCACCGTAGAATTTTGGGGGCAATCGCGATGTTTAGAGACTTGGACGGTTGTGGAGGAAGTTTATAAATATTTCCATTGATATTCAATCTTCTTTGCATGTTTCAAACTTTTTCATCTTTGTCTTCTTCCTTGAGCACTAGTACACTGGTGTCCCGCAATCCTACTCAACATTGCAACTTCGTGTTTGCTATCGCAAGGCACGACGTTTGTTTAGTATCAAACCCTTAGCTCCACCTCTTGATATGCTCATTGTAGCACTGTCGTTGCGTGGGAACAACACGAGCCTACGGGGGTACCCGTAGTATAATTTGTTTAGGTAGAGGGGGAGTCGCGACTATGGACCGATGGTTACCTTGATGTGAGGTAGAAAAAAGGGTCGGAGGGTGGACACGAGATAATTTTAGACAGGTTCAGGCCTCCCTGAGGATAATAGCCCTACTCCTGTATGTATGATTGCTCTGTGTGAGTGTGTCCTTGTGTCGTGTGTATTGCGTGTCCTGACTAGAGCCTCCCTCTAATCCTTTTATATGAGAAGGACGATGGGGTTACAAGAGTTTAACCATAACGATTATGGTTGGGAAAACAGTCGCATAATAGCCTTTTATAGGCGGGAATAATTACAATGATTAAGACAGTCTTGATGAGGGTAACCGTCCTTGATGTTTTAGAGCTGACCGTTGGAGTCCCAGCACTCGGGTGAATCTTTCCCCAAGTGCCTAATCAGGCGATAGGATGGTCCCTCATAGGCTAGACTTCATAGCAGTCGGCGGCCCGGCAGTTGGAATGAAATCACTCGGTGGGGTACTCAGGGTTATATCCCTAACAGTAGCACCTGAGATCTTTTCGGTGCGCAACTCGCTCGGAGCAGGTGGAATGAGATCCAAGCAGTCTTGATTGTTGATGTATCTTCATTTGGATTGGTGCACCTCCCAAGTGCACATACCGAGTGCAGCCCCCGAGGCTGAGGTTTCTTCGGCACTTTGGGGCTTCGGCCTGTGCCAGGAATTGCATATTTTCGGTCTAAACTACTCATTTTGACTTTTAGACAATCTTGACCATTAATGTCATTTTTTGCTATCAACAGTATCCACATGCTTTTGGATCATCGAACCAGCGTCCGTGTGTTTGGTGTTTCATCGTCGAATTTCAGCGTCAGCAGCTTCATTTTGTGAATGTCGGCAAAGAAATATTTATGAAACTTCTTTTCCAAATCTACCCATCCTCTGATGGAATTCGCCGATAGTGATGAAAATGATGCAGAGGTTGATCCCGATAGAGAGAGTTGGAAGAATCAGACCATCAGTGCTTCAACGGCTGATGCCTCCCCACACTAGGCGAGGAAACAGCTAGTGTGCATCGGTCGTGGGCTGAACCCACTGTTTAGTGGGCCTCCAGCGAAGGCGAAGCAGCCCAGCGCAGGGTAACGGTAAATTTTCTAGCCGTTGCGGAGTCGTTTGATCTCCCCGAGGTCATTCTGACAGCTGGCGCAGGCAGTTATTACCTGCGGATTTCGAAGTCACCTTCGGCCCAAGCTCCGAAGGTATGTTTTCTCTGAAGTTGTAATTTTCAGGTCATTTGTCCCAAGGGCGCGCACACCCCTTCGTTCCAAAGGCCTGCGCGAGGGGCTACTGTTGGGGGAATAGATTTCCCTTGAACAGGGGCCAAATGATATCAGCCTCTGACAGCCTTCGGCCCGGAGCCTAGAGCAGTCGAAGCTTGTATCTTCCCAAAGAAGTTGTTTTCAGGTCCCAAGGTACCCTTCGGAGCCTGCCGGGGCGAAGCCCTCAAGCCCCGTCGAAGCCCTCTAGAGCGAGGTCCCTCGGAGCCCTCCGGATCGAAGCCCTCAAGATTTCTTAAAGATCGCCAGAAGCTAAGTCTCAGGCTAACTTCGAAGCCAGCCTCCGGGCCTTCTTCGGAGATAGCCTTCGAGCCCCGTTCGGAGTTATCCTTCGAGCTCCCTTCGGAGCTCCTCAGAGCTAGTCTCCGGACCCTCTCCAACCGATTCAAAGCCAAGGCCCCAGCTCGGAGGACCCAGTTCGGAGGCCCCGGTTCGGAGCCCCGGTTCAGAGCCCTAGTTCGGAGCTCCGGCCCTACTCCGAACCCAGAAGATATTTACGTCCTGCTGCAGTGTAGAAGTCGTACTGGGGGCCCCTCTGCCCATAGTTTGTCGTCTAGCTGGTCAAGAAGTGACGTTGCCTGACACGTCTGTAAAGCACTTTTGTACCGTAGCTAGCTCCTTTTCTCCTCTCTGCCCGTATGAGCCTAGGGCTCATAGAGGGCATCTCGGTCTTTTCCTTTGGCCTGCGTGCCTATAAAAGCAGGGCCAAGCCCTTGTAACAGGGGAGGGCCAAGGACCATGAGACCCTGGAGTTCACACGCTCCAGGGGGCCATGAGACCCTGGAGTTCTTTTCTCCACACCAAGGCATACCATGTCAAATCCACCACAAACTGGACGTAGGGTTGTTATCTCCTAGGGGAGGCCCGAACCAGTATAAACCCTTTCTCCCTCTGAGAGAACCCATCGAGGTTCATTCTACACATCATTTACACACATACAAAACCTATGCTGTAGCTAACACAATTGTTACAACAATTCATTTCAGGTTAAATATTTAGTAAACATTCGTAGGAGGATTCAAATTCGAATTGTTTTATATTTGTATTGGAATGTAAAATAAAATACGGTAATTAAACAGTTATATCCGGATTCGATCCATACATGGATATCCGATTTGACATTTTCGATTCCATGCATTTTTAATAAAGTTAAAATGTTATATTTGTTAAAATGTTGCGTGCATGGCAGGGCCGATCCTATCGAAGGGTACGTATAGTACGTGTACCACTGCAGAGCATGCACTTTTAATTTGTTATGAGCGAGGAGATCATGATGGCATAATTAGTCAAAGCTGTCGGGAAATTAAAGGGATTAATTATATTAATCGACCAACGAATAGATCAGTGATATGAGAGATTTTCACCTCGAGACCCCATCCAATCACAGGCCACAAGGCCAAACAGAGATATTTTTTAAAAAAATAATAATGATTGTAACGCGTTATAATAATGTACATTTGCATATGTGTTGTTGCAAGTATTGCGGTGGCTCTAGGGATGATAACGGGTCTAAAACCCACGGGTTTAATCAGGGCCGTTTCTGATTTTTGTGAGGCCCGGGGCGAAATTATAAATATGGGCCCTAATAACAAAGAACTATTGTTTACTATTATATATCAACTAACTAAAATAATTTAATGTATCACAGAAAATTTTAAGCGGTAAAAAAAGAAGTAAGATCATTACCTTAAATATATTATAGATCACCTTAAAAATGTCTTCTAACATTTCTTGATACAAAATCATCAATGGTGGTTGCAATATTAATATCATCTAACAAGTTCTTCTCAATACGTAAAGTTGTCAGCCCATTTAGCCTTCCTTGAGACATTGTAGAACTTAAATAATTCTTCAATAATTTTAGTTGTAGTGGTCGGGTGGGCCCTAGGAAGGTGGGGGCCTGGGTCGAGCGCACGGCTCGACCCCCCTAGGCACGGCCCTGAACGGTTTAATGAAAACCGGTCCACGAAGCAAACCCGCGATACCCATGCAAATCTGAACCTGCGAAACCCGTGGGTTCAAAACTAACCCCGAACTCATCGGGTAACCGAAACCCGACGAATAACCCACTGTTCAGTTTATACTCTACATGAATTACATTACAACATAAATATGATTAAAAATCCAGAACAAACAGAAGATTATCACCAGGGCCGGCCTTGGGCCAGTGCCAGCGGTGCGACCGCATTGGGCCTCCGAAAGTAGGGGGCCTCCAAAATTTAGTATGCTAATAGGTCTCACAAGTATTAATAAAGCTCAGTTGCAAATTAGTCACAAGTCACGGACAGCATGCCTGTTAAGAGGAAGACCAAACGATCGAAATTATTTTTCTCCTTTGTATTTAAACTTATTAGTGTGAGATTCGTTAATGGCACTAAATTTTTCAATATTATATTGTATCTTTATGGTGAATGGGGGCCTTCATTTTTTGTTCCGTACCGGGCCACAAAAATGTCAAGGCCGGCCCTAATTATCACATTACCAATATATAGTTTGAAATGATAAAATCACTCAACATAACTCAACATAACATTATCATGGAAAATAAATAAGAAATAGAATGAACTCTATGTAATTTTAAGTAATCAGGTAAACTAGTGGACCCGCGGGTTTAAATCTAAACCTGAGTCTAACCTGAAAATAAATGGGTACCCAAACTCGTAAATCCACGAGCACAAAATTGAATCCAAATCCATACTCGTCCGATAACCGTGGATACTCACACCCACGAGTAAAACTGCCATCCCTATGTGGCTCCCTGCAAGCGTTGTGTGCCTCTATGCGTGCATGTGGTGGCCTGCTCCTTCCAACCAATATATATATGTTTAATACGCTTCTAATTATGGAGAATATTTCTTTTCCGAAGACTAGCTGAGTGTACATGCATTGTAATAGGAAAAAATATAACATTAAAAGAACACTATATAAACAGAGAAGAGCAAAACTAAAGCTAGAGAGTTTTGGTTTGCTATGAGAAGGAGTGGTGGTAATGACACACCCACCGACACTAGCTTTTAAAAAAAATATAGATCATTCAATTATATCGCATCCATTAAACCAAACAATTATATTAATTACTCTATATCTAGAGATCATCATATTTCATTTGTCTCTATTCCATTCGGGTCTATCAATGCGCGGAATACCGTGGGTATATATAGGACATGATTGCAACGTACTTTTAATTTTGTTTACACTGTCCTTTTTCAGTTTGAGATGACAAGAGCGACGATCGACAAAGACAAAGACAACTTGTGCCTCATCCTGAAATTGAAGAGCATCTTGCGAGAGATCCTGAAAATCGTACGTATCGCTAGCTTCGTATTACATAAATTATAGTATACAGTGTCATCGAACTATCATACCACTCTAGCTAGTAGCTTAGCTTTGTTTTTAATTCATTCGTAAAACAAATTACACACAAGATGGATATACATACGATGATGCTAGCTGTGTACGTGTGTGTACAGTAGTGACTAGTGAGATAACGTACGTGTGAACAATGCATGCAAAAATCTTAATGAAAGTGCATTTCAGTAAAAAAAATAAACATGACGAAAATGCAAAACAAAAAAATCAAAATTATATATCTGCTGTTACAATCTTGTGTGAAGTAGATGTACTGTACTCACATGTTTATAGATTAGGCTTCACCGTAATTATATTTCCAAATTAAATCCGAAACCGATGATAGTAAGTTAGGCTATTGTTTTTCCAAAATGTTGATATGGATCTGACGCTAGCTTGCATTGCTAGCTGGATCATATCGGAGCCACTAGACAAGTAGCCCACTTGGTATGATGGAGCCAAAGATCGATTGAAATCTCCTGATCCTGAAAATAAAATCCGATCGATGAATATAAATAATATTTTTTTGTGGTGTGTAAAAGCTTGGCCAGATGCATGAAGAGCATCTTGTACGTGGTCCACCAAACATGGCAGCAACGCCGAAACCAAATTGGAAATATCACGTGCGCTCGAAACAAGGGTTCACACACAAAAAATTTGGGTTTGCAACACTCCATAAACCTACTGTCTTTGCCGAGTGTATTTTAAAAAAACTTGATAAACCCTAAAAAAATTTGCCCGTGCAAGCACATCGTTACGACGTCCGTAAATTTATAGATGACTATTTGCACCCTATGGTTATATTTATCCAATTAAAGAGTGATTAGAGGCTCCGGATAAATTTAATATGTTTAAGGCTAAAGTCGCAAATCAGCATGATCTAAAGATTAAAATAATAATATCTGACCGTGGGAAGTACTATGGTCGGCATACCCCGGCCGTGCCGCACCGGCTGTGCCGCACTCGTCCGCGCCGCCCCAGCCTCGACGCCCCGTCCGCGCTGTCCCGCCCTCACTGCACCGACCTCGATGCCTCAGACGCGATGCCTTGGCCTATCCAGCCCCGGCCACGCGACGCCCTACCCCGGCCGCAACGTCCAGCCCTCGCCGCACCGACCTCGACGTCCCGGCCATGACGCCCGGCCTCGCCGCCCCAGCCGCCCCGCCCGGCTGTGCGACGCCCCCGGCCGCGCCGCCCCGGCCGTTTTTAATTTCTTGTTTTTAAGTTTGCCAAGTGCCATATTTTGACAGTTGGCAACACCTCGTCAAGGCCGTTTTTCCCTGTCAAGTTTATTTTATTTGTCGTGTGTCTTGTGTGGCACTCGGTGAAGGGTTCGTCGAGTGGCCCAAAAAAACACTCGGTGAAACCTTGTTTACCAATGATGTTTTTTTCCGATAATTGTTTGCCGAGTGCAACACTCGGCGAAGCGTTTGCTGAGCGCAAACAAGGTTTCGACGAAACCTATTTTGCACTCGGCGAAGGCTTCGCCGAGTGTTGCACTCGGCGAAAGCATCATCGGCAAAAAAGTTCGCCGAGTGCTTTTTTCGGGGCACTCGGCGAAGGGCGGCGAACCCTTCGCCGAGTGCCACATAAGACACACGGCAAACTCAAGATTTAATGGGGAGAAATGACGGGGTTTTGCCGAGTGCCCAAATGTAGCACTCGGTAAACTTAAAAACAGAAAATTAAAAAAAAAAAACAGTACGCCCGCCGGCCACGCCATTCCATCGAACGGGTGGCGGGCATGGTCCCACACAGTGCGGCACGCGGACGGGTGGCGCGCGAGCTCAGCGGCGCCGGGCGGAGCAGGCCGGCGTCAGGGCGGGGCGGGGCGAGCCGGCGTCGGGGTGGTGTGGGGTGGCGTCGGGGCGGGGCCGGGGCAGCGTCGGGGCGGGGCGGGGCCGGGGCGGGGCGGCGCGGCGCGGGGTGGCGTCGGGGTGGGGCCGGGGCCAGGGCGGGGCGGGGTGGCATCGGGGCGGGGCTGGGTGGCGTCGGGGCGGGGCCGGCGCTGGGGTGGGGCGGGGTGGCATCGAGACGGGGCGGCGTCGGGGCGGGGCCGGGGCGGGACAGCGCCGGGGCGTGTGGCCGGGCGGGGCGGCGCCGGGGCGAGCGGTCGGGCGGGGCCGGCGCTGGGGTGGGGCGGGGTGGCATCGAGACGGGGCGGCGTCGGGGCGGGGCCGGGGCGGGACGGCGCCGGGGCGTGTGGCCGGGCGGGGCGGCGCCGGGGCGAGCGGTCGGGCGGGGCCGGCGTCGGGGTGGCGTCGGGCGGCGTCGGGCAGCGCCGGGCGGAGCTCTCGGCCGGGGGTGGAGGGAGAGGGAGGAGTGAGGAGTGGAGGGAGAGGATGAAGGGAAAGAATTTTTTTAAAAGAGGGGAAGAGTTAAAAAAGTGCGGGAGATTGAAAAAAAAAGCGGGAAAATCGGCGGGAAATGAAAATTTTGTTTGCCGAGTGTTACACTCGGCAAAGCCAAGATCTTTGCCGAGTGCCCCAAATTTGGCACTCGGCAAACATTTTTTTATTTTTTTAAATTTTGTTTAATTTGTTTTACAATCTTTTTCTTTGACAAAAAATATGAAACTATAGTGGATAACGGCTAAAAATAAACTCAACAACATAAAGATAATTTTTTTAGATGATTTAGTTTATTATTTTATGCACTTTTAGTTCAACCTTGACACGTTTTAATTTAAATCCTAGAAATATAATTAGAGAATTAAAAATAACAAACTGAACTAAATAAATATGAAATTTTTACATGGGATAATATACGTAGTATTTTGAATTTCAAAAAAAAATAAGATCAAACAAAAATTTAATCATTAATTTGTTTTCAAATTTATCTCATTTCTTCTCTAAACTCCAATTATTTCTCTCAAAATATCCAATTTGTAAACAATATACGTGATAACTTTATCGAAACATTTTTAAAATTTTATCATAGCATCTTCATATCATATCATAACACTATCTCAAGTATAATATTTTCATAATTATTTTGAATTTTTTAGAATTAAAAAACTATTAAAGTCTACGTTGTAGATAGAGTGTCGCAACCTACCATTTTCATAATTTATTTAAATTTAGTGTATAAGAACTCAAAATATACTAAAAAATAATATGATTTTTATATATTTTTTGGTTCATTATTTTAGGCACATGTAGTTCAAATTTCATCTATTTCAATTTAAATCCTAGAAACATACTTAATGAATGAAAAATAGCTAACTGATCTAGAAAAGTATGAAATTTTTACAATGGACAAGCTACATCATATTTTGAATGCAAAAAAAATCAAGTTAAAACAAAGATTCAATCATTAATTTTCTTTCAAACCTATCTCATTAATTCTCTAAACTCTAATTCATCCTCTTTAAATCTCCAATTTCTAAACACTATATGTTACAACTTTATCAAAACATTTTAAATTTTTTATCATAGTATCTATATATCATATCATAACACCAAGATAAATCTCATATTTTTCGGACTTCATTTGAGTTTTTTAGAATAAAAAAACTATCAAGTTCTACGTTGCCGATAGAGTGTCACAACCTATTTTTTAAAAACTTTATTTTAATTTAGTGTATAAGAAATCAAAATATACTAACAATGATGAATACGATTTTTCTATATTTTTTTGTTCATTATTTTAGGCACTTATAGTTCAAATTTCATCCGTTTCAATTTAAATCCTAGAAACATACTTAATGAATAAAAAATAACTAACTGACCTAAAAAATTATGAAATTTTTACAAGAGATAATATATGTTGTGTGGTGAGTGTAGAAAAAATTTCAAGTTAAAATGAAATTGCAAATAACTTATAGACTTGAAACATTGTTTCACACAAAATTAAAAAAAAAAACTATTTGCCGAGTGTTTTCAAGTGTCTTTGCCGAGTGTTTTTCAAAAAATACTCGGCAAACCCAAAAAAAAAATTTTGGCCGCACGGGCACGACGCCGTGACGTCCGTGACTATATCGCAAGGCCATGCTCGATGGTCACAATTATCTCCAATTTGCAGCGAACGACATCGGAGATTCAACCGTGGTCAATACTACTACCACAAATGACGATGGAACTATACGTATAAAAAATAATTACTTTGACAGGTTTTGGAGACGCAGCCCAAATTGGATTTGGGCGGACTCATCAGACACAAGCAACAGCAATGTTGACACTCTGTTCAAGGTGATAAAAATTGACGACTATTTTACCATTAAAAACTTGGGCAATAACTACTTCTGCAAAAGGCTAACGGCGGACGGTAAGGATAGCTGCCTCAATGCTGCCACCGCAACCATAACAACAGAAGCAAAATTAATACTGGAAGAGGCAGTCATTTCTAGGCAGATTTACAATGTTGATTATGACCTCTCAAATTCTAGGATCTATGGAACTACAGTTCTCACCTTGTCTAGTGATTATTATGAAAACCGCGGCACTGAAAGCGACACGGCTACGTTAACACTAACGTACAAGGAGACAAGCAGTACTATGTGGGACTCAACTACATCATGGAAGCTAGGTGTCAATTCCACTGTCAAAGCTGGGATTCCAGTCATAGCAGAAACAACTGTTCAAGTCAATGAAGAATTCAGTGGAGAGTACAAATGGAGTTCATCTCTAGAGAAGACTATAGAACAGAAGAATGAGTATAAGGTCATTGTGCCTCCAAAGAAGAAAGTCACAGTAACCTTGATTGCTTCAAAAGGTTCATGTGATGTCCCATTCTCATACAAGCAGGAGGATGTTATGTATGATGGACGTGTAGTTACTTATGACATGGTGGATGGCATCTACACCGGTTCCAATTGCTATGACTTCCAATATGAGAAGACGGAAGAGGATATTTGAGTAATTGTGATGCATGTATGCAAGCATGGATGGATGCTTTCTGAGCTAAGAAAAATCACATGTTTGTCATGTGCTAATAAGTAAATAAAGCCACTCTTTTTAGCGGCACAACATGTTCCCGTTTATGGTAATGTACGTACTCTTTTTCCGTGTAATATTAAATAAATAAAGCCATTCTGGCATGTAATGTTTACTACATTGTATTTGTGGTCTATAACCACATATATTTTTATATATGATATGTGATCATGCACTGTTATTATATGTCATTTTTCAATGTTGTCAACCAACTCTTTATTCCTATCAGCAACAGCAACTGTGAAGCACCACATAGCTTTGATGAGTTCGTTTTGATGCTTCACCCAACTTTTTGCAATACTAAATTTCGATAGGATAACAAATTAAACTCACACGATGTTGTTGCGTATGAACAATAGTTCCCTATGGGAGTATCCACAATGAGTTTTTGGTTAGGTTATAGGGAGTCATGCTATAATCCAATGATTATCTCGAATGACAAGACAAAGAAGGAGACGATGTCGGTGGCTGGATCATTCGCACTGCCCATGAACTGGAGGATGATCTGTCCAAACCGTCTTGCACACTGTTCAAGCTCCACACTACTGCCACTAAAAACCGAACTCACTTAGTCAGGTTCTTTTCAATTTGGCATACATGCAATTTATTGATTACTTATTTACAGTTCGTTGATATGTGTAGGGGCAGTATATATAGTTTTCAAGAATTTCTATTACGATTTTCAAGAATTTTCAATATACCACTATCAGTTACTGTGGCGCACGGTCTCTATCTATCTATGATATGCCGATGATATATTACTAAGCCGTAAAAAATTAACCCTGATTTCATCTATACATATGTAACAGGTTCCATCTTGCCCAGCTAGGAAAACATGTTAGCATGTCCTCCAGCTCTCACAAGGCAAATAACAAGGTCACCAACCACTTGCATGTAAGGCGTGAAGAAATTGGGGGAGACAATATTCTCAGTGCCTACACAGTCCTTGATTTGTCTGAAGAAAAACAACTACCCAAGTATATTGCTATCAAAGGAGACAACGGTAAATATCTCAAGGCCTACTTCAATAAGCACAATTATCTCCAATTTGCAGTGGACGATGTCGGAGATTCACTTGTGCTCAATACTACTACCACAAATGACGATGGAACTATACGTATAAAAAATAACTACTATGACAAGTTTTGGAGACGCAGCCCAAACTGGATTTGGCCAGACTCATCAGACACAAGCAACAACAATATAGACACTCTGTTCAAGGTGATAAAAATTGATGACTATTTTGCCATTCAAAACATGGGCAATAACTACTTCTGCAAAAGGCTAACGGCGGACGGTAAGGATAGCTGCCTCAATGCTGGCACCGCAACCATAACAACAGAAGCAAAATTAATACTGGAAGAGCCAATCATTTCTAGGCAGGTTTACAATGTTGATTATGACCTCTCAAATTCTAGGATCTATGGAACTACAGTTCTCACCATGTCTACCGCAACTGGTGTCAATCGTGGCACCGTAAGCGACACGGCTAAATTAACACTATCGTACAAGGAGACAAGCAGTACTATGTGGGACTCGACTGCATCATGGAAGCTAGGTGTCACTTCCACCATCAAAGCTGGGATTCCAGTCATAGCAGAAACAAGTGTTGAAATCAATGATGAATTCAGTGGAGAGTACAAATGGAGTTCATCTCTAGAGAAGACTGTAGAACAGAAGATTGAGTATGAGGTCACTGTGCCTCCAATGACTAAAGTCACAGTAAGCTTGATTGCTTCAAAAGGTTCATGTGATGTCCCATTCTCATACAAGCAGGAGGATATTATGTATGATGGACGTGTAGTTACTTATGACATGGACGATGGCATCTACACTGGTACCAATTGCTATGACTTCCAGTTTGAGAAGAAGGAAGAGAATATTTGAGTAATTGTGATGCATGTATGCAGGCATGGATGGATGCTTTCTGAGCTAAGAAAAACCACATGTTTATCATGTGCTAATAAGTAAATAAAGCCACTCTTTTTAGTGGCAATGCATGTTCCCGTTTATGGTAATGTACGTACTCTTTTCCATGTAATATTAAATAAATGAAGCCACTCTGGCATGTAATGTTTACTACATTGTATTTGTGGTCTATAACCACATATATTTTTATATATGATATGTGATCGTGCACTGTTATTATATGTCATTTTTCAATGTTGTCAACCAACTCTTTGTTCCTATCAGCAACTGTGAAGCACCATATAGCTTTGATGAGTTTGTTTTGATGCTTCACCCAACTTTTTGCATTACTAAATTTCGATTGTATATCAAATTAAACTCACATGATGTCCTTGTGTACGAACAATAGTTCCCTATGGGAGTATCCATAGCAAGTTTTTGGTTAGGTTAGAGGGGGTTGTGTTATAATCCAATGGTTATCTCGAATGACAAGACAAAGAGATAGAGCATTTTAGACAGGTTGGGGACTCTTCGAGAATAATAACTCTACTCCTAAATGTGTGTGATTTCTGAATGATCTGACCTATTATCAGGCCAAAGAGAGGTTTTCTATCTCATGTTCTTTGTAAAACTCCACTAATCCCTTTATATAGGAGGGATTAGGGGTTACAAATCTTGAATAATGAGCCCTACTGATGACCAAGGAAACAGTCAATTCGTGGGCAATAACTTTTGATTTCATCCGATGTAATTAATTGCGGGTTTATGGAGGTAACGGTCTAGCTCTTGATGGCAACTGCCTTAATTCTAGTGGTCGGGAGCCCTCTTCCAAAGTGCTGAACTCGGGAACTAACAGGCCCCCAAAAGAAGTCCACCCGGAAAAATCCGATCATTGATTGGTCGTCTTGAAACCATTAGAGAATTTTCTCGGTTAGTGCACCGCTCGGGTGCACCTACCGAGTGCAGCCCCCGAGACTGGAGTTTCTTTGATTAAAATAAACTATAGTATCAAAAAACCTTTTAACTCCATCTTGGCATCCGCAAAAAATTACTTGAGTCTAGGGAGTAGGTCTATCAAGTGCTTTTTGGTGAAAAATGTGTCAGTTGGTGCAAAGTGGCACAATGGAGTGCTTGTGGGCGGTGAAAAGATGTTTGTTTTCATAAATAAGAACATGATTGATTCTGATTATTAGTGATATATATGTCTCACTATAGTGAAGTAATAGTGTGGTTGCTTTTTTATGTTTTTAATTTAATAATTATACTTTTTGATTCTTTTTCTTCAAAAAAAAACAGATAATCTGCCATTTTTTAAGATTTTAATGAAAGTGCATTTCAGTAAAAAATAAATAAAACGACGAAAATGCGAAACAAAAATCTACACGCAAGTTTCCTAGCTAGGTCGTTCCCTGTAATTAATTTCTCAAACATTAACAGCTAGCTAGGCTATTAGTTTCCCAAAATCTCGATGGATGTGATAGCATTTATTAGAAAATGCTATCAGAAAATTTATACACTACACCGTACGTGCCACACACACCAAGCTAGCTACCAGCCACCCACTGCACTGCACCCTCTCCAGCTGCAACCCATGCCGCCGGCCACGTGACTATCATTGTTCTAAAAATTTTGGTGCACGCACTTGGTCAAATTTAGTATATTTCAATTTAAATCATAGAAACATAATTAATGAATTAAAAATAACAAACATATCTAGAAAAATATCAATTTTTTTACATGGAATATAAGCTATATTGTATTTTAATCGTAGAAAAAATCAAGTTCAAAAAATTTTAACCATTAATTTGCTTTCAATCCTAATATATTGGGGTCTCTAAACCCTACCTAGTTCCTCCTTTATTTGGGGATATCCGGTTTCTTAACATCCTATATGACAACTTTTTTTAAAAAAAAATTTAACACAACATCTACGTATCATATCATAAGACCATGATATATAAGTCCCATGTTTTTAAAATTTATTTGGTTTTTAAAAAATAAAAAATAATTACACTCTACATTGTTGATCGAGTGTCGCAAACTAGATCTTTTTTAAAAAATAAATCTTTAAATTTAGTGGATAATAACTAAATAGATTACAAAACATGAATATGGTTTTTTTTAATTGTGGTGCAATATTCCATGCACTTGCGGTTCAAATTTCACATATTTCAATTCAAATTCTAGAAACATAATTAATGAATTAAAAATATAAAATATATTGAAAAAATACAAAAAAAATTACATGGAATTAGTTATGTTTTATATTGAGTGTAGAAAATTTTTTACATGGAACAAGTAGCCCACTGGATATATATGATGGATCTATAGATTGAAATCTGATGAATAATATAATTAATGTTTTTGTGGTGTGTAACAGCTTGACCAGAAGAAGAGCATCTTGTGATCTCATATATAGTACTTTAAGTTACCTATAGATGGGTTTTGGCACTTCATAATTTTGGTGCTGGTTACCGGTAAAAAGGTTTGCCGAGTGTCAAATTTGAGACGATAAATCTTTTTTTAATTTTTTTCAAATTTGTTTTTCATTCATTTCTTTGACAAAATTTGTGAAACAATAGTGTATAAGGACTAAAAATAGACTCAAAAAATAATATGATTTTTATGACAATTTAGTTCAATATTTCATGCACTTACAGTTCAAATTTAACATGTTTCAATTTAAATCTTAGAAATACAATTAATAAAATAAAAATGGCTAACTTACCTAGAAAAATACTAGTTTTTTTCATGGAATAATATATATTGTATTTGTTTATAGAAAAAGTTTGAAGTTCAAACAAATATTAAACCATAAATTTTTTCAAACATAAGCAATTCATTCTCTCAACCCTAATAAATCCTTCGAGAATCTCTAAATTCTTAACATCCTGCGTTATAACTTTCTTGAAATATTTTTATTTTTTATCACATTATCTATGTATCATATCATAATACCATGACAAGTTTCATGTTTTTTAGATTTCATTTGATTTTTGTACAATTAAAAAAACATTAAGCTTCATATTGTTGATCGAGTTTCCAACTTAGATTTTTCAAAATTTCTTTCAATTTAGGATATAATAAATAAAAATAAACTAAAATATGAATATTAATTTTATATAAATTTTGATTCATTATTGCATACACTTGCAGTTCAAAATTCACTCATTTCAATTTATATGTAGAAAACACACTTAATGAATTAAAATTAGTAAACTGACTTAAAAAATACGAAATTTTTTATGACATAAGTTATGTTGTATTTTTATTGTATAAAAAAATTCAAGTACAAAAAAGATCTAATCATAAAATTTCTTTCAAATCTAACCTATCCCTTCAATTAACCTACTTCCTCCTTGGGTAATCTCGAGTTTCTTAGCATTTTATGTGATAACTTTATTGAAACATTTTTATTTTTTTATCACAGCATATATGTATAATATAATAACACAATGATAAATCTCATATTTTTCTGACTTCATTTGATTTTTTAGAATTAAAAAGCTATTAAGCTCTATGTTACAGATAGAGTGGCGCAACCTAGATTTTTAAAAATTTCTTTCAATTTAGTGCATAATAACTCAAAATATAATAATAAATATAAATATGATTTTTCTATAATTTTTGGTTTATTATTTTAGGCACTTGTAGTTCAAATTTCATCTATTTCAAATTAAATCCTAGAAATATACTTAATGAATAAAAAATAGAAAACTGAAAAAAATGTGAAATTTTTACATGGGATAATATATGTTTTATTTTGAGTTTATAAAAAATTTCAAGATAAAACCAAATTGGAAATATCATGTATGCTCGAAACAATGTTCACACGCGGATTTTTTTGGTTTGCCAAGTATTTTTCAAAAAATACTCGGCAAACCCACTGTTTTTTCAAGTGTTTTTCAAAAAACACTTGGAAAACCTGAAAAAATATTTGTCTACGCAAGCATGCCGTCCATTATTACCATTCTTTGCTGAGTGCAGGAAAAATTACACTCGGCAAAGTTTTTGACACTCCGCGATTTTGCATTATCCCGTAGTGCGCATGGATTTTGCTTGTGATGCTCATTACATTGTATTTTATGATAATGTACTTTTGCACGTGGTAGCTGGCGTGCTCGTGTCGACCAATATGGCTCAAGTATGGGAGCCATGCACCAAGCTCCGAGCGGCATGCTCCTCGATCTCTCTTTTCCTGAAACAAGTAGCCCACTCGATATATGTGATGGATCTATAGATTGAAATCTTGTGATCCTGAAAATCTGATGAATAATATAATTAATGTTTTTGTGGTGTGTAACAGCTTGATCAGAAGAAGAGCATCTTGTGATCTCATATATAGTAATTTAAGTTATCTACAGATGGGTTTTGGCACATCCTAATTTTCGTGCTGGTTATGAGTAAAATTGGGATCAAATTATTGTTTGGTTCAAGTTTTAGATTTTCGTATATATAAGAAGCCTACTATTTCTTAATCCGCTTTTAATGATGGGAAACAATATGATTATAATCATATATATACTTTTATTTTGCATGTGATGCTCATTACATTGTATTTTATGATAATGTACTTTTGCACGTGGTGGCTGGCATGCTCCTGTCGACCAACATGTCTCTCTAGCTATTTCTGCAATTTATATATAAAAAATCTTCTTAATTAGACGACATTAATTGTTTTTGTCTCGCTCATATATCCAGCTTCAAGATAAGATAGGTGCGTGTCACTGCACAGCTTGCATTATATTGAGGCCAGATGAAGAGCACCTCTTGTGATCCTAAAAATCCGATGGTCTCTAGAGGCAGTTGATAGCAACAAATGGCATTTATGGCTAGATTATCAAAATATTAATTTTTGGTGATTTGGGCCGAAAATACATATGTCCAGGGTTTGTCCAAAACCCTATAAGGTCGAAGCCCATCAGGCTATGGGCTCTGAAAGTCTCCAGCCAGCTCCATGGGCTTCGGCCAGGAAGCCTTCGGAGGCCCACGCTGCCGAAGCTTTGGCCGGGAAGCCTTCGGAGGCCCACACTGCCGAAGCTTCGGAAGCCCACGCTATCGAAGCTTCGGCCCGAGAGCAAGCCTCGACGGGCCTGGCTGAAGCCCACGCTACCGAAGCTTTGGCCCGAGGAACAAGCCTCAACGAGCCTGGCTGAAGCCCACGCTACCGAAGCTTCGGCCCGAGGAGCAGGCCTTGACGGGCCTGGCCGAAGCCCACCTCGGCAGAGATAAAGTTGGTTGCAATGCCAGCTCAATCTCTATCTTTATCCGGTCGGATTAATAGTAGATTAGATTAGGAGTTAACCCCCTATAAATAGAGAGGCCTGGCCGGCGTGGAGGGCCCCCCTAACTCAAACCAAACCAAAGCCATGCTTTGATCGTACCTTTACTTTTACCTTTACTCTTCTGTACCTCTTCGTGGGTTTGCCTAGAAGCCCTCCGTCCGCCACTACGGAACAGTGGTAAGCCTTGGTACTTCGCCCGTGAAGTCCTCGTTAATCTACGTAACAGATTGCTATCGCCTTGTTACTTCTCCTGTGAAGTATCCACTAATCTGCGTAATAGATTGCTACCTTCGCCACCCGTGCAACACCTCGCAAAATTCAGTCCTAAGGCCGAATTGGTACTTCGCATCGTCTCTATTGCAGGTTCGCACGTTCGGAGCCCCTTTGCCGGAGGTGTTCGGAGCCGAGAGATCGGTTCTAGAGGTCCCTAGGACATCCTTCGACAGAGACCGCAGGCTTCGATAACAGGCTTCGCCAGCATACTTCGCCGTGACAGGCTTTACCACGAATATACTCCGCACCAGATGAAGTTGCACCTACGTGTGACCTTCGCGTCACTACTCTGTAATCCGCTGCATCGGAGATCGCACCCAAACCCCGTTGTTCGGAGGTGATCACTGTGTTCAGATCCGGTCGGAGTCTACCTTCGGCCGGATCAGTCTGAACGTCGAAGCACCCTTCGGCGGAGCACTTCGCACTAGACGCCGAAGGTACCCTTCGGCACACCCTTCGCAGCAGCCTTCGAAACAGGAGGACTCCGACTGGTTTGCTGATTTTAACATGTTTAATCTATTTTATTCGGCTAATTGGATTATTTTGTGTAATCTGGTTGCCTGGCGACTCCACTCCCCTTATCACTATTAAGGGTAGTTGGAACGCGGCGTCGGTGCTACGTCACGCTTAGACCTGTCCCTAAGTCACCGTCGCCGGGAATTCCTCGCCGGAGCTCCACCGGAGTCGGGGAAGAAGGGGTAAATTACCCCTTCGCCGCGTGCCGTGCCAGATCCCTCGTGGACCGCACGATTTTGATCTGGCGGCCCGGATTAAATCCTCGCGGGATTTAATCCTGGCCCTTGATCTTAACCGAACCGGTATCGACGCATCCTGGCCGTCGATCGTCACTTAAGCGCCCCGCT
Source organism: Zizania palustris (assembly GCA_019279435.1). Taxonomy (NCBI): domain Eukaryota; kingdom Viridiplantae; phylum Streptophyta; class Magnoliopsida; order Poales; family Poaceae; genus Zizania; species Zizania palustris. Next base: position 30,311,944 of record JAAALK010000081.1, on the reverse strand, counting down.
CCACCGACGATCGTTGGATCTGGATCCAACGGTCTAGATCCGATCGGCCCACGCGCAAAGTGCGCGGGTCCATGGTGGACCTGGCTCACCGTGGACCCAAGCCTGTTTTCTGGTTTAAAAATAATTCAGAAAATAGTTTAAACTTCCAAAATTCATATCTTGCTCAATTTAACTCCAAATTTCACCATTTGAATTCTGGAAAATTTGTCTTTTTATCCTCTACACTTTTATGCAATAAAAACAATATGTTTATTTGGCACATAATAATCTTATTAAATAATAAAGAAAATTTCCCTTTAGGGTTTAATTAATACTTTAATTAAATAATACAGAAAAACTCTTAAAAATTTATAAACTAATTTCAGAACATATAATGGCTCCTTTTCACTGTTAGTATTACAATAAAAATGGAATGACCATTTTGTCCATGACATTTTATTAAATAACATTCCTAAGACCCCTTTAGGATGTAATTATTATTTCATTCAGAAAAACTCCTAAAAATTTATATATTAATTTTAGATGATATATTAACTCCAGTACACTGTTTATAAGCCAATAAAAATATAATAATTCATTTTGCCCTTTTCATCTTATTAAACAAACATTCCCAAGGCCCTTTAAGATAAAAGATTAACTCCTACAATAAAAATGCAACACTTTACAAAAATATCATGAAAAATTATATAGTAAATTCAGAGGACTTTATTTCACTGTTTTAATGCAACAAAAATAACATGTTCACTTTGCCCACTTTAATCTATTAATTAATATTGCAAAAGCCCTTGTGGGATAATTCAGTAATTCATATAATAGAAGTTAAACACTTTATAAAAATGTCATGACAACTTATATAATAACTCCAGAAAACCTAACAACTTAAGTTCACTATTTTTAATACAATAAAAATAGAATATTCATTTTGCCCACTTTGTTCCATTAAATCATATTGCACAAAGCCCTTTTTAATAGTAAAGATTCATACTTTATGAAATTATCTTAAAGCTATATAACAACCTTCAGAAGACTCAATAATTTAAAGTCACTATTTTGATACCATAAAAACATAAAGGCTAATGTATACCTCTCTAGTTCATCTCTAAAAAGGGGAAGTAAAAACCCCTAGGAAAAATAAATTACATCAAGTCATAAATTCAGAAATCTCATTAGGAATCAACCTTAAATATTTAAGTAACAATTCCCTAGAATGTAAGACTCTATCTCCCTTACTTAAATCCAACAACAACTTGTATGCTTGTATGCTTGATGTTGGATTGTTTATTGAATGTTGTGTTTACTTTTCCGTATCGAGAAGACTACGACGTCGTTGAAGATCCGGAGTTCTATCCCGAGGTTCCAACTTCACCCTTTGCTGAGCAAGGCAAGTCATCGACCACCTCTGTGGAAACAGTTGATCATATTAAGCCCATGTTTTAATAAATTATCGCTATAACTCATAGGTTAATATTGCATTAGTCAAAGATCAAGCCCTACACTTATATTTATTAGATCCCCGTCCTTGTGTGCAAAACCAAGCCATGCTTATTGAGCCTTAACTCCTTGTCACTCTACAAATATTATATTAGCTAGTGCCCAATGTACCGGCACAACCGCTATAGGATATAAAGAATGAGTCGTAGATAGCTGGATTCTGATATATGAAAATCCCCGTTATTCTCGTCTCTGGACTCTGTTGGAGTTGGCTAAGTTATAAGTATGGTGGGTTCCGGGTGCAAGCTCGGAAACTGGTTGGTCGCACCCGGGGCACTATAAGGACCGGTTTGCGGGATCTGTTGCAAAACACTTCCGTACCAACCACAAGTCTAATGGGTAAGTCCTAACCGGAAGTATGGAACACCCCGACTCTCTGCACCATAGTGGAGGGGGCAAGGGGCTAGCCCTCAGGGCGCCTTGTACCAAAGAAGGCTCAAGGGGGGGTATGGTGAGGCACCGACACGTCGGGGCACCATATGAAACCTATAAGAGGGTGCTGTTGAGTTGAGGCGGACCTTACGGAAGGTTTTGGCACGAGTTCCCGTGAAATGGGTCATCTCGTTACACTTTGGTGTAAGTGATGAGGGCGTGCCTTGTGGGTACAGTGGTACATCTCTGATCAGGGTAAAATCAATCTTTTCGAAAAGCCGAGCCCACGGTCAAGGACGGGTTGTGTGACTACTCGCAGTTAGTTTACAATTGTTTGAAGGATCGAGTTATTCATGGCATGTAAGGACTGTTGTGCGAGGAGGTAAAACGTACTCCTCGAGTTAGAAGATGATGATGCATACACATGTTTACTTTTCCGTACTAATAAATTGCTCACATTAAATGCTTTACAATTATGCTGCTTCCGCAAAACTAGCCACTATCTCCCTTGTTATACCCTTGCATTATATTTGCATTCGGTGGCTTGCTGAGTACATCAGTACTCACCCCGTTGACTTACACCATCAGAGCCCGTCTACTACGAGGAGGATGAAGGTCTGGAGTAGCGACCCAGTCAAGGCGAGACTGGAAGGAGGCGTTCATCTAGGACCCTTGATTTTATTAGTTTCTCTTCACTTTCATTCACTTTTGTATTAATGTGGTCTACAAACCGTGAATGATTGCCCGTCTTGTACGTGGTCGTGTGATGAACATCTTGTTTTATTGATTTTCTATGGAATCTCAATAAAGTCCTGGTTTATTAAATCGGGGCGCGACACAGTCAGCCCCACCTTGCTCAACAGTCCTTACATGCCTAGAATACTCAACCATTCACACAAAAGTAGACTAACTGCGAGTAGTCACACAACCCGCCCTTGACCGTGGGCTCGGCTTTTCGAAAAGATTGAATACTCTGATCAGAGATGTACCACTGTACCCACAAGGCACGCACTCACCACTTACACCAAAGTGTAACGAGATGACCCATACCATGGGAACTCGTGCCAAAACCTTCCATATGGTCCTCCTCGACCCGACAGCACCCTCTTATGGGTTTCGTATCGTGTCTCGACGCGTCGAGCCTCACCATACCCCCCCTTGAGCCACGTCGGCACAAGTCACCCGTAGGTTGCCCCTTGCCCCCTCCACTATGGTGCATCGAGTCGGATTGTTCCATACTTTCAGTTAGGACTTACCCATTAGACTTGTGGTTGATACGGAAGTGCTTTGCAACAGATCCCTCAGACCGGTCCTTATAGTGCCCCGAGTGCGACCAACCAGTTCCCGAGCTTGCACCTGAAACCCACCATACTTATAACATAGCCAACTCCAACAGAGTCCAGAGACGAGAATAACGGGGAAATTCATATAACAGATTCCAACTATCTACGACTCGTTCTTTTTACCCTATAGCATTTGTGCTGGTACATTTGGGCACTAGCTAATACTTTTATAGTAGAGTGACAAGGAGTTAAGGCTCAATAAGCATGGCTTGGGTTTGCACACAAGGACGGGGATCTAATAAATATAAGCGTAGGGCTTGATGTTTGACTAATGCAATATTATCCTATGAGTTATAGCGGTAGTTATGAAAACTGGGCTCAATGATGATCAACTATTTCCACAGGAGGGTTCGATGACTTGCCTTGATTAGCAAAGGGTGAAGGTGGAACCTCGGGATAGAACTCCGGATCTTCGACGACGTCGTAGTCTTCTCGATACGGAAAAGTAAATAAAGCATTCAATAAACAATCCAAAACAAATCAACAATACCAACATACTTGTTTTTGTTGGATTTAAGTAAAGGAGATAGAGTCTTAAATTTTAGGGAATTGTTACTTAAATATTTGAGATTTCTGAATTTTATGACTTGATGTAATTATTGTTCCTAGGGGTTTTTATTTTCCCATTTTAGAGATGAAGCAAAAAGGTATAAAATTAGCCTTAATGTTTATTGTAGTAAAAAGAGTGAAATTAAGTTATTATTTCTTCTGAAGTTATTATATAAGTTTTTATGATATTTTTATAAAGGGTTAACTTTTTATTAAATGAATTACTTATTTATTCTAAAAGGGCCTATGAAAAATGATATGGACAAGATGAACATTCTATTTTTATTGTATTAAAACAGTGAAATGGAGTCAATACATCTTCTGAAATTAATTTATAAATTTCTAAGGGTTTTTCTGAATTATTTAATTGAAATATTAATTAAATCCTTGTAGGACCGAAAGTAGCGACTAGAGGGGGGTGAATGGGCGCCTAAAAATTTCTTGCTAAACTATATTTTACTCCCACCACCCAAATGAACTTAACCAGACAAATAATATTTGCAAAGCAAATTTCAGGAATTAAAGTGGTCTAGCCTAAAAACAACCGGTGTCCTAGTTAAAATGATATTAAAGATAAACCGAACTAAAAAAATGACTGCAGTAAATAAAACTTGTTCTCAAGAATATTTAATGGCAAAGGCAAAATACCTAAATAACTCACTAATAGTCTGGATAGCAATCTAAAAATAAAATACTAATCAACTAAATAGAATATGGATCATCCAGAAATTAATTCAGAAATAAACATGCAATATTTCACAGAAAAACTAGAATAAAAATATTAATGCGACTAATAAATTTTTCTTTACTTTTTTTATATAAGCAGATTAAAACGGATAAAAATATGTGATTACTAAAAATAGTTTGGCAGTTTAAATTAACATGAAATTTCTAAACGAATTTTCCGCTAATTAATTAATAGATGATTATCTCTAAAAATGATCTACTAAAAAATAGGAGATGGGAAACTTAGCTTGGTCATCGTTCAAGTCGCTGCTGGTCGACTTCGTTCCTGGCTGCAGTCCACGCACAGAAGCTTTTCCCTTCCGCCTATCCCTGTGACTGTGCTCAAGTCACGCCATGGATGTGGTAGGACAGCAGCCTTGCTGTGCCTTGGTACTTCACGTGCTGCACGCGCTTGATACGAAGAAAGTGCCTGCAGAAAAAAAAAAACAGCACAGCAGCTAGTCACACATGCAAGTGTTGGCGTGAGAGCTTTCTCCGCCGAAAGCTGCAGCGCTCGCAGGACTCGTCGCCCGGCTGCGGGCTGCTGGCGTCAGTGCACGTTGCGTGCGGCTGGAGTTCCTACGCGAAAACCAAGAAAGAGAATCGCCGGCGAAAAACAAAAAACCCTCATCTATCCTCAAGGGGATAGCGGCCTATTTATAGGCAAATTCTAATACATTAAAAGACTAATTTACCCTCGGGTAAAAATAACCTACCTCTAAAATAAATTCCGAAAAATACTAAAATATTCTTAGAAAAATTAACTGACTTGAATAAAAATATTCTAAACTTAAAAGCTAAATATTAATATCCTAAAAAAACGAATTAAACATAGATTGTCAGTTTTACGCTGAAACTGACAAAACATCCACCGTCTTCGCACCGGGTACCCGGATTGGGCCGACCCGACCCCGCAGCTTTCTCAGCCCGGTAATCGCTCGCCGCCCGTGTACCTGAGTCAAACCCAGTCAACAGACCAGTGGATCATCTGCCGCTCCTAGCCATGTACCCAGATTGGGCCAGCCCGACTCCGCGGCTCCTCTGCCCGGTCGTCACTCACTGCCCGTGTACCTGAGTCACATGCGCCTCAGACTCGGCAGGTCTTCATCTCTCCCTTCCATTGACTTCCGTTGACAATCACTCATCACAACTGGAATATCAAAACCATATTCTTCAACATGGTTTCTCAATCCTAAAGGGGACTTTTCTTTATTATTTAATAAGATTATTATGTACCAAATAAACATGTTGTTTTTATTGCATAAAAGTGTAGAGAATAAAAAGACAAATTTTCCAGAATTGAAATGGTGAAATTTGGAGTTAATTTGAGCAAGATATGAATTTTTGATCCAGATCACGACCGTTGGATCCAGATCCAACGGGCGGTCGTGAGGCGGGACGCTTAAGTGGCAACCGACGGCTCACAGGCCCCGATACCTTTTCGGCCAGATCAACGGCCAAGATAAATCCCACGCGGGATCTAATCTGCGCCATCCATCCGTGATCCCATGGCAGAGCGCGCGTCTGGCACGCCCGCGGCACGGGGAAGACAGAGGTCTTCGTCCCCGGCTCCGGCGGTGCGACGGCGAGCGGCTTCCGACGGCGACGATGGCCTAAGGCCCTAGGCGTTGGCTGAAAAAGATAGAGGATGGGATAGGGAGTCCGATTATACCAGAAATAGGGGTCGGCGATGAGAGGACAAGGCCGACGGCGAGCGGTGGTGGGGAGGATGCCTCGGGTCCAACGGCGGCGGCTGTCTTCGGTGGTGATCCGGTCCAAAGGAGGTGGGGCCGGAGTAGAGGGGGTGTCAGGGGTCCTGGTGGTGGCAACGGCGAGGGCGGCGATGGCTCAGGGCGCTGGCGAAGGGCTGCCGGAGCCGAGGCAGGGAAGGCGGGGCTTAAATAGAGGGACGCCGACGGTGCGAAAGGAAGGCGGAGGGAGGAAAACCTGAGGGGTTTCCATGGACACTCCGGTGAACTTTTCCAAAGCTCGGGATAACTTCCAAATAGTCGAATCCGCGTGGATAATGGATGGAAAGAGACCATTGGCGAGAGGGGAAGGCGATCCATGGCTCGATTTGGTGGATTCGGCCGGTCGGCGGTGGATTTGGTAGGGGGGCGCCGGGTATGGAAGGGGATCCCCCCTTCCTTTGGAGAAGATGACTCCGATAGGTGGGGGCCACCTGCCAAAGGGCGCGCGCGAAGGAAGGGGCACATATAAGTGGGCCCGGGCGATCAGAGGGGCGAGGGTGGCTGACGGGTGGGCCGAAAGGGCGAGACGTGCGGGAGAGAGGGATGGGGCGCCATCTAGTGGGCCAGGCATGGCAGCGGCAGGGGGCGCACGCGTGAGGCTGGCCAGTGGGCCCTAAGCGGGTGCGGTGCGTGGAAGAGAGAAGTTGATGGATGGGGCCGATTGATGCAAGCGGCGGGAGAGAGAGGGAAGGGACGCATCGATAGGTGGGTCCCACTTGGTAGTGGCCTGGTGCTGGACTGGGCCGGGCCTAGGGAGGAAAGGAGGGAAGCGGCCCAAAGGTATTTAAAATTCATTTTTCAATTAAAATAATTCTAGATATTCATATATTCTTGTAAAGCTTGAAATATTGTTTCTAAAATTTTGTAAAAATTCTCAAAAATATTTCTTGGCCTCTAGGTTCCACCATAATTTTTTTAGCTTCAGATTTGAATTATTTCCCCCTGTTTTGCTTTAATTGGGTTCTTTTACCCTTTTCTCTAATTTATTTATTTATTTTAAATTCAGAAAATTTATTTCCCCTATTTTATTTTATTTTAATTCTGAGGCTGTTACAATCCTATCCCCCTTACAAAGAATCTCATCCTCGAGATTCGAAGCGAACCTCGGGAAAACAAGGGGACAGGGTTCTACGGGTGCTCCGGATTAGGAGAAGGTGTTACATCAGGAATAGGCAAAGTGATCTCCGGAACAAGGTTGGTTGAGATCAAATTGGAAGGGCCTTCTGTCGTATCTTGGTTTTCTTGAGCGGAGTTGTGGTGAACTAGGGTACATCCCTCTGGGCTTGGAACGGAGGATGATGCCTGCTTGGGGTAGGAGCACTTGTTGGAGAAGTAATCCTCTTGGCGACAGTTGAAGCATAATATTGGTGTACCATTTCTGTCCCTCTTATATCCGGTAGCTTGCGCTGGTGTTCTTCCGGCTGGCGGTGCTTGGGGTGGGATGCCTGAGCTTGGCCCTCCAAGGGTGGTCCGTGGCTTGACAGGGGTTGGGGCTTGAGGTGGAATCACCCTGGTTTCCTGCATAATTGCTTTGTTCACCAATCTCTAAAAGTTGGCGAAGTCCCCGTAGATTAACTGAAGGGAGAGCTCGTGTTGTTGTTGTTGGAGATGGAACAACTGTGCCTGCTGCTCTTGCATCTAGTTTTGTTGTTGTTGCATCCGGGTAAGCAGCGTGGCGATCAGTTGGTTTTGTTTTGTCATCATCTCCGCAAGTGTGGGATGATAGACAACGGGGGTCTGCTGTAGGCCAGCGGCACCCCACTGAGGCAGATTTCCTGAGGTGTTTCCGTCACGCGGGGCTTCTGATCCTTGGTCATTGGCCATCCTGAAGTTGAATGGTTCAAAAATAAGGTGCCAATAATTAAGGGGAAATTGTTACTGATTTTATTGCCCAAGATGAATAGTTTGACCTAGATGCTTACATATTTTATTTTAATCTCTTATTAACTTTCACACTCATGCCTTATATTGTTTTTAATATAAATGATTTATCATGTATTTTATTCACACAACATTCATGTTGTAATATATTTTATTAATTAGTGTTAGAGGTTTAAGATGAAATGACGTTGATTATATCTTATTGAATTCCTTGGTGCCCAAAAATTCCGGAAAATTTTTGGAATGCAATTTAATGCTTAGGATAATTTTTTTTAGGAAAATACTCTAGCTAATTGTTATTTTAAAATGAAATTTCTAGGATCGTATTTTAGCTTTCCTCTTTCTTGATTTATACTGAATCATTTTCTTGCAATTCATTTATTAATCACTTTATTTTATTTTTAACGCCTGACGAAAATCAAGGCGTTACAGCTTATCATCACCACTTGTGGTGAGAGCACCCAAGGCCGGAATTCCATTTCGGCTATACATCACCGCTGAAGACGGCGTGATTAGAGCCGTGCTAACCCAGGAGGTGGAGGGGAAGGAGTACATCATCACATTCTTGAGTCGCCGCCTGTTGGACGCCGAAACCAGGTACGCATTTGTAGAGCGATTATGTTTATCACTTTATTATGCGTGCACCAAGTTACACCATTATCTTCTTCTCGCCACATGTGTTGTCGTTTGCCAAACTGATGCTATAAAGCACATGTTACAGAAGCCGATTCTAAGTGGAAGAATCGGAAAGTGGGATTACGCGTTAATTGAGTACGATTTAGCCTACGAGCCCCTAAGAGCAATGAAAGGTCAAGTCGTAGCAAACTTCATAGTAGATCATCACATAGATGCTGGCTGGATTGATGCTATTGCTCTAGTTGAAGTAGTGCCATGGAAAATCTATTTTGATGGTTCGGCTTGCAAAAATGGCCAGGGTATTGGGGTGGTTCTCATATCACCTAATGATATGTGCTTTGAAACCTCGGCCCGACTAGAGTTTTCTTCCACTAATAACCAAGCCGAATACGAAGCTTTGTTGCTAGGTCTTGAACTACTAGAGTCTGTAGGCGCTAAGCATGTTCACGCGTACGGTGATTCATTATTAGTAGTACAACAAGTAGCCAAGAATGCTCAATGTTTTAATGGCTTACTGAATAGCTACTGGGACAAATGCCAAGACATAGTTGTTACTTTTGATGATTTCAAAATATCTCACGTGTCAAGAGAAGCCAATTCAGTCGCTAATGATTTGGCTCAGCAAGCATCTGGCTACCAAGTCAGGAGAGGGAAATTTTCTGTGTTGAAAAAGCTGATGTTTGGTCTCATTGCCGAAGCCAGTGATGCTGGACAGGCGCACCTCTCGGGTTGAAGCCCTCGGGTCGCCGAAGGCCACCGCATGGCGGAGCCCCTAGATCGGAGTACTCCGCCCACCGAGGGGTCCGGCATGCCGAAGCCTATAGTCCGAAGTCTCTCGGACGGGGACGGCTCTCTAGAGTCCGAACCCTCCTGAAGGCTTCGGCCCAACACACTCCGAACGGCCACCTCGGCCAGGCTTCGGCAGGAGCTAGAAAGGCTCGGGGGGCACCCCTAAGTCAGTATTTTAGAGATTTGTTCAGAAGGTGTACCAGCGAAGCCATCTGAAACCTGCGAGGGCGATTGGAGAGTCCCAATCGTCCAGTATTTGAGAAACCCTAGCCAAAGGGTTGATCGTAAGGTTCGGCGACAAGCGTTCAAATTCATGTTGGTAGACGACACATTGTATCGCCGAACCATCGATGGAGTGCTACTAAAATGCTTAGACCATGAGCAATCCCAAGTGGCTACAGGAGAAGTCCATGAGGGGCTTTGCGGCACTCATCAGTCGGTCCAAAAGATGAGTTGGATGCTCAAAAGAGCAGGGTTTTATTGGCCGACTATGACTGAAGATTGCTTCAAGTACTATAGAGGGTGTGAGGCATGTCAGAAGTTTGGCAACATCCAGTTAGCTCCTGCCTCATTACTCAATTCTATTGTCAAGCCATGGTCGTTTCGAGGTTGGGGTTTAGACTTCATCGGCCAGATCTACCCTCCTTCCTCAAAAGGGCATCGGTTCATGTTAATGGTGACAGATTACTTCACCAAATGAACTGAGGTTGTACCTCTCAAGAACATGACTCATAATGAGGTACGCGATTTTATTTTAAAGCACATCATACATAGATTCGGCATCCCTCAAACTCTTACTACGGATCAAGGTAGTTCATTTGTTTCTAAAGAAGTAAGGGACTTCGCCGAATACTATGGCATTAATTTGATAAACTCTTCACCTTACTATGCTCAAGCCAATGGTCAGGCCGAGTCTAGTAATAAAACCGTGATTAAGCTTATTAAGAAGAAAATTGAAGAGTTTCCTAAAAGGTGGCATGAAGTGCTTTCCGAGGCATTATGGGCTTGTAGGATTGCAAAGCACGGTGCCACCAAGGTCAGTCCATATGAGTTGGTATATGGACAAGAGGTCGTTCTGCCTGTAGAGGTAGATCTTGGCTCCTTAAGAGTGTTGAAGCAAGACGGCTCATCGGTCAATGAATATGAAGCTCTTCTGAAGGATAATCTGGAGGAAGTGACCGATAAGAGACTAAGAGCTTTAGAAGCCATAGAGGTAGACAAGAAGAGAGTAGCTAGAGCCTACAATAAGAAGGTTAAACCAAAATCGTTTCAAATAGGAAACTTGGTATGGAAGACGATTTTGCCTTTAGGCAAGAAAAGTCCCAAGTTTAGCAAATGGTCACCTAGTTGGGAAGGTCCTTTTAAGATAGCCGAAATCGCTCCCGGCAACGCATACGTGTTGGAATCCCTACAGGGCGAGCGGTTTCAAAGGGCTTTGAATGGTAAGTACTTGAAAGGGTATTTACCGAGTGTGTGGCAAACATCATAAAAGTGTTGAAAAGCCGATATGAACAGTATCGTCTCAAGCTCATTGTGCTTTTAGTTCACTAGTTCACTAAAAGGCAGGGGGCATGTGTTGATAGCAAAAAATGGCATTAATGGCTAGATTATCAAAATATAAATTTTTGGTGATTTGGGCCGAAAATACACATGTCCAGGGTTTGTCCGAAGCCCTACAGGGCCGAAGCCCATCAGGCTATGGGCTCCGAAAGTGTCCAGCCAGCCCCATGGGCTTCGGCCAGGAAGCCTTCGGAGGCCCACGCTGCCGAAGCTTCGGCCAGGAAGCCTTCGGAGGCCCACGCTGTCGAAGCTTCGGAAGCCTTCTAAGGCCCATGCTGCCGAAGCTTCGGAAGCCCACATTGTCGAAGCTTCGGCCCGAGAGCAAGCCTCGATGGGCCTAGCTGAAGCCCACGCTACCGAAGCTTCGGCCCAAGGAATAAGCCTCCACGGGCTTGGCCGAAGCCCACGCTACCGAAGCTTCGGCCCGAAGAGCAGGCCTCGACGGGCCTGGCCGAAGCCGACCTCGGCAGAGATAAAGTTGGTTGCAACGCCAGCTCAATCTCTATCTTTATCTGGTTGGATTAATAGTAGATTAGATTAGGAGTTAACCCCCTATAAATAGAGAGGCTTGGCCGGCGTGGAGGGCCCCCCCAACTCAAACCAAAGCAAAGCCATGCTTTGATCGTACCTTTACTTTTACCTTTACTTTTCTGTACCTCTTCGTGGGTTTGCCTGGAAGCCCTCTGTCCGCCAGTACGGAACAGTGGTAAGCCTTGGTACTTCGCCCGTGAAGTCCTCGTTAATCTACGTAACAGATTGCTATCGTCTTGTTACTTCGCCTGTGAAGTATCCGCTAATCTATGTAATAGATTGTTACCTTCGCCACCCGTGCAACACCTCGCAAAATTCGGTCCTAAGGCCGAATTGGTACTTCGCATCGTATCTATTGCAAGTTCGCACGTTCGGAGCCCCTTCGCTGGAGGTGTTCGGCGCCGAGAGATCGGTTCTGGAGGTCCCTAGGACATCCTTCGACGGAGACCACAGGCTTCGACAACAGGCTTCGCCAGCATACTTCGTCGTCACAGGCTTCGCCACGAACATACTCCGCACCAGACAAAGTTGCACAATAAAATTTAAAATGATTTTTAGGCAATTTGATACAACCCTAAAACAACTTCCTTTTCGTGAACTCGATTTCTAGCTGTAATGCGCTGAACAGGACGTTGTTTGTAGCTTGAGTTCCGAGGCAAGTAGCATCGGTGGCATGGGTAGAACGTAGCCGTCACCCGACCCAATCTGTCCGAAAATTAAAGGGATTAATTATATTCATCGATGAACGAATGTATTAGTGAGTGAGACGAGAGATTTCAGGTTTGTTGATAATGTAATCGGTGAATGTTATGGTGTATTAGCTGATATGAAATGCTATTTTCTTTTATTAAACAATACTTATTGAATGTCTATGTTTTCATTAAAAATTCTACCATAAAAACATACATTCGTTATGGTCATGTCTCTCGTCACACTTATCATATCAGTTAGTGACGAATAAACACCCACTACTAAAGGGTCCCTCTAGGTTCACGCCACGACTGACATGTTCACCTATCACTAAAGTTTAAACTATAGTGACGGGGGTATTATTTGACATCACTATCTCTACAAGAAAACGGTAAAGTTTCATCAGCTTTTTAAATTTTCGTCGGCATTTCCGAAAGCCGACGGAAGTTAATTAATTTCCGCCGGTCCGTAGGAGCTGACGGAAGTTAAGTTAACTTCCGTTGGTTTTCTTTGTGAACTTTAAAAACGGGTCACTAATGTTCACACGTCACTAATATTAGTCATATTATAAAAAATATTTTTTTAGTTTTTCTGAGATTCGGTGCCAACTTTCTCATATCTCTTTCACGAATATTTAATTTGAATCCATTCCCATTCTCTCTTCCCAGATTTAGATAGGATACACTCTTCTAGAGAGATTTGGGAATTTGCCACTTTCAAGAAGTGACTTTGCATTTTTGTCATCAGGGTCCACTGTCATTGACTTATGTGGTCCTACATGTCAGTCTCAAAAGTGACATCATAATCAAAGTGTACAAGTGGCAAATTATCAATTTTTTTCTCCCAGCTGCCCATAGAGGACTTTATGAGACAAAGAAGACAATAAACGAGGTGCATCATGCGCATGTATTATGTATGGATGCTTATTATATAATACATTATCACTAATATGATTCATAATATTCATGTATTATTCTAGAGAATATACTGAAGTAGCCGCATAAGTTTTTTTTTAAAAAATAATTATGATTATAACACATTATAATTTTGTACTTTTGCATGTGCGTTGTTGCACGTGGTGCATGGGTAGCTCCATACAAGCGTTGTGCGCCTCCTGTCGCCGATATATATGTTTAATCGATCCACTCTTCATAACAGTTATTAGTAATTTCATCTTAATGTCATTTCTATTGAGTTGATTTATCATTAATAACGGGTATACACATGTCACGGTTAAAGATTATCTTTAGTGATAGATACAGATGTTCATCCGTTATTAAAGGTGAATCATTAGTGACGGATATAAATGTTCACGCGTCACAAAAGATCGATTTTTTCATTTTGGATCTGTTCTATACAGTTTTATTTAGTGTTTTTCAATTCAAATGATGAGTGAATGATTAGATCTAGAAATGGTCGTGGAGGTGCTCTTTTCGTCATTTTTATCATCGTTCTAATGTGATTTCCATGTATTCATCATCAGTGAGGTCTCTACCCCGAGCCACAATAGAGGAGGAGAGGTGATGAAGAAGAATAATAATATATCCAAGGTGGTTACGGAGGTACTCTTTTCATTATTTTTGTTGTTATCCCGATATGCTTTTCATATGGTCATCGTTAGTGAGAACTCTACCTCAAGACAAAATAGAAGTAGTTGCACGGATTTTTTCTAAAAAATAATGATTATATAATCATATACTTTTGCTATGATAATGTACTTTAATTTGCATGTTGTTGCACGCACGTGGTGGCCTGCTCCTGTCGACCAACATGCATGGCTCTATTTCTGCATTTTATAAAAAACAAATCTCCAAAGATATTGTTTCCTATATATATAGCCCACTTGATATGATGGGGCTATAGATTATATTGAAATCTTGCATTGTGAATTGTGATCCTGAAAATCCGATCGATGAATATAAATAATATTTTTTTGTGGTGTGTAGTAGCCTGACCATCCCATCCCAGATGCATGCATGAAGAGCATCTTGTGATTTAAGTTATCTACAGATGAGTTTTGGTACTTCATAATTTTGGTGCTGGTTCACTACTGGAAAATCAAAATTCACTGCTGAGTATCAAAATCTTTGCCGAACATATTACGTCGGGCACTCGACAAACTATAAACCATAAATCTTAAACAGGTAAACCCTAAATTTGAAGAACAGAAATGCACGCCCTAATAATGATTATAATATTAATATATATGTGTGTGTAGCATATATATGAACCAAATAAGATCAATGAATTAACCTAGTTGTCTAAAGTACTTTCTTAATTAGTTTGTCTCAGTCAGTGCTGATTAAGATGTGATCATCCTGCTGACACTTTTGGGTGCTCAACTAAATTAAAGCCATATTCCATTTTTGTGCTAGTAGCATATTCTAAATTTGATCACCATTACACATGGTCTCAACTTAGCATTGTAGCTCTTGGTCCTTGCTAGGGAGCTATAAATAGGGCTTGTTTGGGAGAGGAAGAGAGAGGGGGTGTCTTCTTCCTTTCTTCACAGTGGAATTGGCTGCTGGAATCCTAACTTGAGGTGATCATATATAGCTAGGGCTCTTCTAACCAATCTTCTTTAATATCCCCTTGTTTCTTTCATGCCAGATGTCTCACATTATTTATAGGCTTAGTACCATCTCGGTAACCGGCTGCGAACACTCGCGTTTTCAGCAAAATTTGAAAATTATAAAAGTGCAGAAAATTATTGTAATATTATACAAATTCTTGATACATTTTGTTAAGATTTTGGCACGATGTTTGTTGTTTTCCGAGATAAATTAGAACCTTACGATACGATAAATTCATAAGTGACATCATTCATATTTCATCGTTCACAACGACTTCACATATACTATACAACATGGTTAATTTGCAATGCAGATGTTTGTTGGTTTGCATCCAAGCGTTGTTGAGATTTTAAGAAGCCTAATGACATTTATTTTCAAGTCTAGATGTGTGGTTTTAGTTGTAACTTTTTCTCTCTTCTTTCTTTAGCAGCTCTTCTATTTCCACTACCACAAATACGGTCTTTAGTGATGTAGCTTTAGTGATGGGTAAAAGACGCACGTCAGTAATACATTTTTAGTGATGGACTGTTTCACACGTGTCGGTAACTCTACATTATTAGTGATGGATAGTAATTGGACCTATCACTAAAGAAGGGGCACCTTCATTTAGTGACAGGCCATGGTATGACTCGTCACTAAAGAGCTCCACTACAGTGACGGGTTATGTTTCCCACTACTAAGTTAAGTTATGTCAAGATCTAATTTA
Organism: Zizania palustris; assembly: GCA_019279435.1. Taxonomy (NCBI): domain Eukaryota; kingdom Viridiplantae; phylum Streptophyta; class Magnoliopsida; order Poales; family Poaceae; genus Zizania; species Zizania palustris. Next base: position 30,296,346 of record JAAALK010000081.1, on the reverse strand, counting down.
CAGTTAAGTTGTTCTTGGTTAGATGCAAAATATATATATAATGGACTTTTTTTGACTTATTTAGTTGTTGTAATGTTGTAATTAAGGAAGTTACATTGGACTCTACTCTCTTGTTTACCAACGTATGAATGATAAAGCTGAAATTGCAGCTCTGATAGATGATCAACTTAATTTCTAAGGCTATTTTGTTCGATCCGTATGCAGATAGTTGATGATGTCTCAAGAAAAACAACTGCCCAAGTATATTGCTGTCAAAGGAGACAATGGTAAATATCTGAGCGCCCAGATCATCCAGGGTTACAAGTATCTGACATTTTCATCGGATGATATCGGAGATCCGACTGTGGTCAATACTGTCATCACAAATAAAGATGGAACTGTTCGAATAAAAAATAATCATTTTGACAAGTTCTGGAGGCGCAGCCCAAATTGGATCTGGGCAGACTCAACGGACACAAGCAACACCAATCGTGACACTCTGTTCAAGGTGATAAAAATTGGTGACTTTTTTGCATTTCAAAACTTGGGCAACAACTACTTCTGCAAGAGATTGACGACCGAAGGTAAGACAAGCTGCCTCAATGCTGGCATCCCAACCATAACAACCGAAGCAAAATTAAGGGTGGAAGAGGCAGTCATTTCTAGGAAGATTTACAATGTTGATTTTGACCTCTCAAAATCTAAGATATATGGAAATGAAGTCATCAACATGTCTACTGCAACTGCTATCAATCGCACCACTGTAAAAAACACGGCTAAATTAACACTAGCCTATAAGGAGACAAGCAAGAGTACGTGGGACTCGAGTGTATCATGGAAGCTAAGTGTCAATGCCAGTATCACAGCTGGGATTCCAGTCATAGCAGAAGCAAAAGTTGTAGTCAAGAATGAATTCAGTGGAGAGTACAAATGGAGTTCATCCGTGGAGAAAACTACAGAAGAGCAGATTGAGTATGAGGTCACTGTGCCTCCAATGACGAAAGTCACAGTAAGCTTGATTGCTTCAAAGGCTTCATGTGATGTACCATTCTCATACAAGCAGGAGGATTCTCTATACGATGGACGTGTAGTTACTTATGACATGAATGATGGTATCTACAGTGGTGTCAATTGCTATGACTTCAAATATGACACGAAGGAAGAGAATATTTGAGTAATTGTGATGCATGGATGGATGCTTTCTGAGCTAAGAAAAGTCACATATTTGTCGTGTGATAATAAGTAAATAAAGACGCTCTCTTGAGTGTCAGTGCATTTTCCCGTTTACGATAATGTACTTTAATGTTCGTGTAATATTAAATTTAAGAAAGCCACTCTGGCATGTAATGTTTACTACATTGTATTTGTGATCTATGACGATATATATTTTTATATGTGATCGTGTACTATTATTGTTTGTCATTTTTCAATGTTGTCAAGCAACTCTTTAATTTGTTCCTATCAAGAGCTATCGAGCACCATAGCTTTGATGGTTACTTATTTGTATGTACTTGAATTTTTTATACAATCAAAATACAACATAACTTATATTATGTTTGCTTTTATGCATGGGCACCCTATTTTTTGCATTACTAAATTTCGATAGGATAGCAAATTAAACTCACCCAAGATTTTGAATTTCTATCATGTTAATAAACCACACTACAACAATAATGTTAGCTTGTGCCTCTCTTGACCATCATATCAGATGCCTCCATTATATGGAACAATCAAACCAGCAATATTGAGCTTTCCATATTTGGCTCCCTATATTTTATTAATATCTTATAACTACCACCAATGAATTAACTTTTGCATACTACATGTTAGACTAGACTGTTAGTCCTAGCATCACTGTTAGTAAATTTCCATTCCTATTACTAAATTATTTCCATTCTCTATATAGTTTCAAGTTTCGTTTCATTCTCCGTAATTTTCACTCCCGTTTATATCTGATAGTGATTAACATTGCATATCCCCCTAGCATATCATCTCAGAAAATACTTACTTCATTGAATAGTGCTATGTGATAAAAAGTTTGTCATTGGGTACTGCTAGCTGATAAAAGATTTGCGATTAAATATTGTTAGTTGATAAATTAAAAGATGGAGAGGAAAGATTCATTGTTTATAAAGGAATCTTTATTGACAGTTTCATCCACTACCTAAAAAAGATCATTAGTGACTGGATCATAACAGTCATTAATAATGGACATCGTACCCATCACCCTTATCGCGTCACTAATAACCTATCATTAGTTACGAATATACATTTGTCACTAATGGTGACCTTTAGTGACGGGCATACATCTTTACCCGTCACTAATAGTCACCTTTAGTGACGGGTATAGATGTTCACGCGTCACTAAAGGTCACCTTTAGTGACGCACATACATCTATACCCGTCACTAAAGGTGGACCATTAGTGATGGGTATATATGTTCACGTGTCACTAAAGGTAGATTTTTTTATGTTAGATCTGTTCTATACAATTTTATTTATTTTCTTTCCGTTCAAATGAGTTAACAATTAGATCTGAGATGATCATGGAGAACCTCTTTTCGTCATTTTTATCATCGTTCCGATGTGATTTCCGTGTGGTCATCATCAGTGAGACCTCTACCCCGAGCCACAATAGAGGAGGAGAGATGATGATGATGAAGAAGAAGAATAGATCTGAGGCGGTCATGGAGGCACTCTTTCCATTATTTATGTCATTGTCTCTATATGTTTTCCATGTGGTCATCGTCGGTGAGGCCTCTACCTTGAGATAAAATAGAGGAGGAGAGATGATGATAAAGATAAAGAGGCAATAACAATAGAGGAGAGCAAACAATAGGATTTGGTGAAGCAATTGTAATAACTTTGTACCCTTTGTTAAAGCAGTCCAATACCGATGAACTCATGGTTGGATGGAGTATGAAGTAACACCGGTCATCGTCGAGTAGATCGTGTAGTGATGCCGTCCACCATTGATAGAGATAGATCGAGATGAGAATGGTAAAAATCAAGTAGAGAGGGCGAGGGAGGGAAGTTATAGAATGCTTGAGAGTAAAGACTGAAGAGAGGAGACGGAGTTTTATAATAGTGTGAGTATAATTTTTGGCTAGTGTTCTTTTGCTCGCTCAAATTTTCAAAAAAATTTGTATTTATCCATCTTTAGTGACGGGTCTAGATATTCATGCGTCACTAAAGATAGGTCTTTAGTGATGGGTCTCACATGTGTCACTAAGGGTGTGTTTGGTTGAGTTGTGGCTGTGGAAAAAAGTTGTTGTGGGCTATGGGCTATTAAAAAAAATGTTGTGGGATGTCAGCTGTGAGAAAGTCGAAAGCCGTTTGGATGAAATGACTGTGGAGAAGCTGCTTTGAGTTGTGAGCTATGTAAAAAGTCAATTTATGAAAATTTGTATGGTTGTATGAAATTCGAAATGTCAATTTATGAATTTTTATATGGTTATATGAAATTTGAAATGTCAATTTATGAAATTTTGTATGGTTGTACGGAATTTGAAATGTAAATTTATGGAATTTTGTATGGTTGTATGAAATTTGAAATGTCAATTTATGAAATTTTATATGGTTGTGAAGCCAAAAGCCAGAAGTTGCCGAAAGCAGGTCTAGAGGAGCTTCCAAACTTTCACTGCACCAAAAGCTTATTTTACTAAAAGCTGCTAGCCTGGAATAGACCCTTTGGTTGACTTTTGGCTTCTGGGAAGCAAAAGCTGCTCCCAAAAGCCAAACCAAAGGGACCCTAAAGATAGGTATTTAGTGATGGGTCTCAATGTTGCCTGTCACTAAAGATCAGTTTAGAATTTGGTAACTCATTAGTGATGCATATCATTGAGACTTGTCACTAAAGGTAGGTCTTTAGTGACGGTTATAAACACACATGTCACTAAAGGTAAATTAATATTGACGCCAAGATTTGGTGAGGCCCAAGGCCCATCAAGGTTGCCACACGGTCAACAAAAGTCCAAGAGGTTCGGTGAAAGAAAGTCAAAGAATCTCGTCCGCAATATGTGCTTGATCGGATAAGAGAGTCGATGGAGATAAGAGCAAAGACGGTTGAAGAACATCCGGAATTGGTTGAGATAGCATCCTTGGACGGCAAGTATCTGAACTATAAATATGTATCCCTTAGCTTAGGTTAAACAACTCTCGTTCAATCAACTTTTGATGTATCGCCACCCTTCAGCCCCAAGGTTATCCCGGCGGGACTCTAGCACTCGGAGCTGGGCTGCATCGTTTCTATCTCCGGTGAAGAGGTGAGTCCCACCACCCCCGATGTTCATACCAACTAGGTTAGTATCCTCATGGCTACATCAGTTCAGTTCAATCTCTTGAGAAGAACGGTGAAACAATACGGTCATCGGTTGTTCTCAGTGTATTATCTAGGTCTAAGGTTACATCGGTTCGGTTTGATCTCTTAGATTGATGTGATTTAGGTCTGATAGTTTGAGGCTTCATCGGTTAAGTCCGACATCTCTTGATATTGTATCTTCTTCATGTTGTATACTATTCATCTAAATAAAGCTTGCTGATTCGTTGATATATTATTAAGATCATCGTGATTAACTATTGTCTTGGTTAGGTCCGATCTATTTATTGTGATGATTGTTATGATATAGATATGTTATCTAGTATGTTTTATTTATTTCTATCGGAGTACAAGTCGATAGGTTATCTTCAATTCATCTCCGTATCATATTCGCTGTCGAAGGGAGCACATCGGCCTACATGCATAATTCATCTACCCAACTGTCAATGGCGCGCTCACATGCATGATTTCCTATGATTTTATTATCTCTGCCACAGTCATCGGCTCGCCAGCCGGTCGGTTATGCTACTAATGTTTATCTTTTTCTGATTCCTTATTAGTTGCAAAGTCAAACTGATTGGCACACCGTGAACCTTTTTCTAAGAACGTAGGACCTAAACTAGAACTAAGCAGATCTCTCAGGCCATGCATGTGTCAAAATATGACCAAAAACCGCACCAACAATTAGTGGTGTGTGTCTTTTATCCGTCACTAAAGGTCATTTGTGTGGTAGTGATCAATGTGATACAACTGCTATGAATATACTTTTGGCTTCTGCATAACTAAGATGCACACAGCCAAAACGCACACATACACATTTAACTAACAAAAGGATAATGAACCACATGAAGTAGTAAGGATCATCAATAATAAAACACTCTCTGACCATCCTCTCTAACTGACAAGCCACAATAACGAACTCCCATGAGACAGACTTCAAGGATGACTCATGAATGGAGCCAATGAATTAGTAAAAATATGACTTGCAAAGGAGAGAAAATGTTTTTTTGTTAAAGATCATATTATTTCCGCAAACCAAAGAGATAAGCAAGTGACAGTCGCGCCTTGCAGAAAATGTGCTTTTAAATCGCTCTAGATTCCCTAAAACCATTCATCAAACATACGAGATACACTATGTGGTGGAGGAAGTCTTGAAGCTACTTAAACAATAGACCACACAAAATGAGTGATGTGATATTCATGAAACAAATGTTTAATTGTCTCTTCTTTGTGACAGAAGCAACACTTATTGTTTGTTTCCATGCCAATTTAATTTTGCTAGATTATCCTTAGTTAACACCACACAACGATGCAAATACCACATAAAAATATTTACTTTAAAAGGCATATTTAGTTACCAAATATTTTTATTAAGATTAGAAACATCACTATGTATGAGGGCTAGGTAAAGGGACTTCACAGAAAACTCCTCATTTTGAGTAAGTTCCAGTGAAAAACATCTTTTTCATGAGAGATTTATGTTAGCGATGCATGGCAATAAATTATTGCACACCACTAATTATGATCCGATTAGATCTCTTCTCTATGAAAAAATTTGGAGGGTTATTTTGATAAGCCTCTGCAACAGTAACCTGCTTGTGCCTAACAATATTATAAAGACAAGGATATTGTTCCCACAAGGTTTCATTTCCTAACCATTTGTCTTCCCAAAACCTAACTTGTGACCCATCTTTAATTGTAAAAGACTCAAAACAGAGAAAATATCGTTTTACCTTCATAAGACTGCCCCAGAAATGTGAGTCCCAGTTTTAAACTGAGCCCGTGAAAGGGATTTAAAATTCAAATATTTTTTGCATATTAATTGTTGCCAAACTCCATTAGAAGTGAGCAATTTGAAAAGCCACTTACTCGGTAAGGCTCTATTTTTAATATCCAAATCTTGAATTCCTAAACCCCTTGTTCCTTGGGCCGACATACTACATTCCATTTTGCGAGGCGATATTTCTTCTTTTGATCACCACTTTGCCAGAAGAATGTAGTGTAGAATGCAGTGCAGAATGCTGAGTTGTACTAACCACTTGAGTAAACTGTTCCATTCCATGGTTGGCAGAGTGCCCTTATTTGGAATCGTGATAGCAACAGTCATGTTACCAAATGATGCCTTGTACACACCATAGTCTGCATCTGTTCCACGGAGCTGCATCTTTGGTTTGCTGACTGCAGCATCTATCTCTGATGTTTTGAATGCTGTGAAGTTAACCTTGCCACTGGAGCTGGGAGCATGAACACCATCCTTCTCATAGTACTTTTGTTTGGTTCTTCTGGTCAGCAAGTAGTTTTTTTTTCAGTTGCAACTCACCATATGCTTCCAGACCTGCACCCGTGAATGAATCAGATTGTTTTTGTTTCCTATTCTACTAGGATACACTATCATGGTTAGAGGAGTATGCTTACATGTGCAGCAGTTGGGCCTATTGGCTTTCTCACAACTTGCCGACGAAGCTCCTCATTCTTATCCTTTTCCCTTTATTACAAATCAGGATCAGACAATCAGAAAAGTGCCAGAGCATAAATTTGCAGAATGATATTTTGATGCTTTCTGATCAAACATTTTCTAATACTGTAGTAAACCACAAAGACAAAATAAACTATACCTTTTGCCTTTTCAGGGAATCACTGCTTACTACTAACATTGTAATCTTTTTCTCGAGGTTGCGCGCTTCTTGAAGATGGCCTGTTTTCGACTTTCTAAGCTCTTCCCTGAGTTTCTGGTTTTCCCTGACGACATTAGGCACCCTTAATTTCACCAAGTATAATAATCAGAGGGAGTGTATAATACATTCAAAGACAAAATAAACTGTACATTTTCCCTTTTCAGGGAATCAGTGCTTACTACTAACCTTGTAATCTTATTCTGGAGGTTGTGCACATCTTGAAGACGGTCTGCTCTCTCCTTTCTAAGCTCTTCCTTGGGTTTCTGATTTTCCTTGACGACATTAGGCACCCTTAATTTCACCAAGTATAATAATCAGAGAGAGTTTATAATACATTCAAAGACAAAATAAACTATACATTTTCTTTTTGGTTGGAGGTGATAATCAGCCAGGCTTGACCAGAGAGGAGGATGATCATCAAGATCTTTTCTTTTTGGTTAATTCACTAGTGTGGCCTACAATGGAGATGCACCCTTTTTCTTCCTATCTGTACTGCTGGTGATTATCAAAAAACAAACAATGGAGATGCATGTCATTCTTCAGGTTGTACAGTTGTTGGTAAATGTTGTGCTGTGTTTCAGCAGAAACTAACAAAATAATGCCTACATTGAAGATTGGAAGGTATGTACACATCAGGAAACACTTGTGTTTATTTTGCAACTCATATGATCAACTTGATCTTTCTTTGGGTGTGTTTGGCTAATATGATATTGGATGTGGAGTCAAAGGATTAAGTTGATTAGCATATTGGAGTGATTGTCTGGTAGTAATAGACATTGCATAACCCTAATGTACACATTGGAAAAAAAATAAAAAAAAATACTTGACTATTGTTCATCAACTACTCAATCTGCTGCGTTCTAGGGCTATATTCTACTGATTAGTCTCACATTTTATTAGAGTTTCACATTTCAAAGTATTCTATGTTTGATGCTGATGAGAATTAACAATGGTGGTGCTCTGTTCATGGCCTAACCTAACCCTCAATTCCCAAATCCCCCATATTGCCTTACCTGCAGAGAAGAAGGCCGAAGGCGGCAGATCCGCCACCTGAGGAGTGAGGAGCCCGGCTGCTCCAAGCAAGATGCTCTCCTGGGGTAGATCCCGAGTGCGGCGAGACGACGAGTTCGCGCCCTGCTTCCTCGGCGAAGCCGCGTGCGCCGTGCGCCGCCGCCTGCAGCGCCATCTCCCCGGTGACGAAGGCGCGCTAGCGCACTGGACGGCATTGCGGCGATGGAGGACGGCGCGCCCACCGGAGGAGACGTCGCCGGCGCCGGCGCCGGCGCCGGCGTGGAAGACCGGAGGAGAGGGCGAGGCCTCAAGATAATCCAACGGTGCTGGATCCCCCTGAGGATTAGAAGGGACGGGTGAGATCATCCGACTTGCGTCTTCGTCTTCCCCGAGGCCCCGGGCCGCCTCCCCCGCTAAGGACGCGGCGGCGGCGGGCAACGGCTCAACCTGGGCTCCGCCTACGCTGCCGTCAGATCCCCGCGCCCGCAGGATGGCGCCACCCAGCGGCGGCATCGTGTTCCTGTTCCCCTACATGATCCTCCCCGGAGACGCCTTCGATAGACTAGACGGCAAGACGCTCTGCTTCCTGGAAGAGGCCGCTTGCGCCGCCGTCTGTGGCGCCATCTCTCCGGTGACGATGACGACGACGCTGGGAGGGGACATTTCCGCGGCCACTCACCGGAACAAGCAGCTCCCTGCGACGTCAGATAACCGGCCGATCCAGCCTTGCGCTCAATTTCAGATTGACCCAGCATTCTTGCGCGCAAAAATTCAAAATCTTGAACTGCTTCCAGGTGAAGTGATTAGTGTTCATCTTCAGCAACGAATATTTGGTATTTGACGAAGTCTAGACCTCTTGGTGGTTTTGTTCTTCCTGGCTTGTTAGAAATTTATCAGTGGACCCTTAATTTATTCAGTCGTGATGTGTTCTGTAATTTATCCATCTATGTGAGTGATGTTTATGATCTGACAATCTGTAGCTTTTAGCTAATCTCTGAATGCTTAATGGCTTAATGCCTTCTACTTGGTCATGTTCAGTTATCAACATTTTGTTTCTTGCAGGTTTCTTGACATGGAACTACTTTTGGAGAGAGTTTACTTCCAGCAAAACAAACACTGTGAGTGTGAATTTGTGATACACTGTAATGTTATGATGGACTATAGTTGATTTAATGCAAACAATTGGTGAAACTCAAAGCTGAAAAAGATTTGGGTTTTCCTTTTACAGCAACCATGCAAGGGAATTTTGGCATGCAAAAGTTTGAAGTTATTTTCAGTATCTCTTGCATTTATTTTATTTGTCTTCCCTTGGATTGCTAGTGGAAGCTTCTACATGCGACTGTAGAAGTTTGGAATTACATTGCTACCTTCCAAGACGAATAGGAAATTAATTTCACAGAAGAACTTACTGCAGGTAAAAATAAATCCTGTGAGTTCCCCAGTTCAACATCAATGTTCTGAAATATTTGATTATGAATATAGCATAGCTGGGGATTTAGTCTAGTGGTAAGATATTTGCTTAGGGAGCAAAAGGTCCCGAGTTCAATTCTCGGAATCCCCAATCTTAAATATTTTTGCAGTTTGATGTGAAGAACTCATACTGTAGAATGATATTTGGAATTCAGGTGATAAGGTCTGGACCACACACAGGTTATGAAGATAAGGTGTAGGCCATAACATCACAAGGCATCAAGTGATATCCCTGCAACTACAATTGCAAGGTAGCTGGCATAGCAGCAGTGCTCTTTTGCCAACCTGCTAACTGTGTCAGTAACATATACAGATTTTGTACTTAATCGAACTATCACAGCAGTAACATATCACAACAACCAACATTGTAGAGCAGAAGACCATGCCCTTCCAAACTGTTGAGCCTGCATTTATATGTGGTAAAACTTTGGTTTTGCTTAGCTGCATGAGCATAGCACTAGAAAGTTGCAAAATAGCACCCACTCATTATTGTAACTGATCAATGATCACTCGGCAGTATCTACACCCTCCATTTGTATTTCACTGTGAGCTTAAATGTATGAATCTTCTCTACTGAATTTGAATGATGTAAGAAAGAGGTCTAGTACTTCTCAGTCTGTGTGCAAATATCTGTGGTGATTATTCTTGCCAGTTCTTATTAGGAGTGTTATGAAGAACATAGACTGATGGGAAGCAATTATGTTTTGTTCACTTATCCCATAGAACATCTGCTCTTTGCGTAACCAGGCCCGCATTGCTACCCCCAATTCACTGAATATGCGACCTCAGACATGCTGGAGAACTGGAACATTACTTTATCACTGCTTTAACCCTCTCAGAACAAATAAGAAAATTATTATTATGAAATTCATATGTATGTTCAGTCATGAAGTTTGCATATTTTCATGTAGCGCAGCAGGGATTTAGTCTAGTGCTAAGAGTTCTCAATTCTTGGATTCCCCAACCTGAAATCCTTCTTGCAATGCATGTCAATATTATTTGTATGTATGGATGATTTTCAGTGGCCTGGAGATGAGGCTTTGGACCACAAGTTTGATGAGGCTCACAGCTTGTTCTTGTGTAAATGTTGTGTTTCTGGATGTGGTTGAGCTTGAGGGGACACTAAATGCCAGGGCTGGCATGGCTGTGGCTTGTCCATACATGCTACTACAAATTGGCATGTGAAGATATCCATGTGGCACAGTCCACACAGACGATTACTGAAGAGAGGAGCACTTTACCAAGAAATAACCACTGAAGGGCATTTGGTCTAGTGGTATGATTCTCGCTTAGGGTGCGAGAGGTCCCGAGTTCAATTCTCGGAATGCCCCTGATTTATTTTTATTTTGAATGTTTGATTTGCCCCTGTTTTATTTTTATTTTGAATGTTTGATTTGCCCCTGTTTTATTTTTATTTTGAATGTTTGATTTTCAACTTGTTGTCTTGCTGTTATATAATTTTGTAGATTTGACTGAAGAAAACAAGTTATGTTATCTAGATATATAAAGATAAAGTCACTGAAAATTTACATGATGCCACTGCGTAAATTTTTAGTGTTATATTAAGAATAATTTCATATATAAATGGTATGTAACATGTATCTGTATTGTATCATGATATGATCTGCAGTGATATGTGTTTCAAAGTTATTTCTATGAAAATAAGTATTAGCTCTCTTCACAGTTCATATCGGCAATTTCTGGTTCTGCCCAAAGTTGAGGTGTACTGATAGATTTGACCCGTTTTGATTTTTTTGAACATGTGGTTTTTGTTTCTTGATTCTTGCAAAAAAAAATTGAAATTGTTTTCCAAGTTCCTTAATTTCTCATAAGCGTCTAAGGACTCCTTAATATAAATGGCACATTAGCTACTTTTTACAATGTTAATTCTGAAAAGGCCATATTTGGAGATCAAATTGTATTAATCTGACTTCAAAAGGGCAGAATTATATCAAATACACGTACAATTTTGCATTTATATGTATTACCAGGCTGGCCGACAGAAGTTAGTTTGCCTCAGCTGACGTGGCAGAATGTCACGCTATCTTCCGTCGGTCACATGAAGCCGATAGAAATTAGCTAACTCCCGTTGAACTTCTTTCGTCGGCCAAATGCCGATGAAAGTTACGATTTTGCCGATGACGGAAGTTAGTTTCTTTCGTCGAAAAAGACCTAACTTTCATCGGCTTTTCTACGGTATCACAATCGTATGTATATCGAACATCAATTAAAAAAAGTAGTGCTCTAATCAAATTAGAAATCGGTTCAAGTAAAACCTCGTAAACTCTTATTACCACTGTGGCCATGCTAGATTTGGAATTTGTAAGGTATAATAAAATAGTTCGAATTTTTATTTTTAGTTTAAAATAAAATCTAGATATAGATTTTGTTGGGATAGATTTGGTTAGCTCTAAAAAAATCTGGATTTGAAGCGGTGCCAAACGGGCCTAAAAATTTGTAAAAATTTTGAATTTGAGAATTGAACCTACTTCGATATATATATATATATATATATAAATATTATTCTACACAACGGGTGTAGAATAGCTATTCTACACCGACGTAGAATGGGGGGTCGGGATTGGGTGGGGCGTAGGGCACGCTAGATGAGGTGAGCACGGTATATATATATATATACAAATACTTTTCTACACCATAGGTGTAGAATAGCTATTCTACACCGACGTAGAATGGGGGTCGGGATTGGGTAGGGCGTGGGGGCACGCTGGATGAGATGGACATGGTTGGGTTAATCAGTGTAGAATAGGATTCTAAAACCCGTAATGTAAAATAACATTTATATATATATATATATATATATATATATATATATATATATATATATATATATATATATATATATATATATATATATATATATACACGCGCGGAGGTACGTAAGCACGCGCCGCGGCATTGATCAATCTCGCGTCGATCTCCCATATCGACGTCGGCTGCGATCTCGCCGCTCGCCGGGTGCTCGTCGCCGTTCAGCCGCCCGACATGCCGCAGCAGCATCTCGGGGGCCAACTCCTCTCGGCCAGGAGCGGGGCGGACATCACGTTCCAGGTCGGCGACGAGACGTTCGCCGCGCGCGCACCGGTGCGTTCTCGCCGCCCGGACGTCGCCGGTGTTCAAGGCTTGGCTCTTCGGCCCGATGAAGCCGAGGACAGACACCCTCCTGGCCTCCGCGTAAACGACATGGAGGCGGGGGTGTTCAATGCCATGCTCCACTTCATCTACACCGACTCGCTGCCGGAAGTAGACGACGACGACGAGGTGGCAGCCATGGCACAGCATCTGCTCGTCGCCGCAGACAGATATAGCCTGGACATGCTGAAGCTGGTCTGCGAGGAGGAGACGCTGTGCAACCACGTCGACACACACACACACTACATTTAGGACATGTTTGGCTCAGCTCCAAAGAACTTAGATCTAGAAGATATTTAACGCTAGATTCGATCTGAATTTCAGAGCTAAAGCTATACTTCCAAATAGAGTCTTATACAGCAAGTTAGTAGTTTTGTGTAAGTCTCACAAGGCAGTAATCAGATCAAAGAAACAATTCCAGCTTTATCCCAGGCTTCCAAGCCAAAGCGAATTTCGTCTGTTCTTATGGTTACACTGGTCAGTGTTTTCCCATTGCTTTTAACTCTGATACATGACGGCTTCGTTGTATCAATCTGGTACAGTTTTCTACAAAATTCATAGACCTGAGTTACACTGCTCAATTCATACAAGAGTAAGGTTGAGAATTCTGTGATGACGTCCAGGCAAGGATCAAAATTGTCAGGCTACAAACTGAGCAATAAACACCCAAGATACACTCCATTTCGCTGTAAAATGTGCCGTGACAGACGCGGCGCCATGGATCCCGGATGCAGGGTCTCATTGCCTCATAAAATTCTCTACACATGCATGATGGACGTAGCACCGACTTCTATGAGTTCTGAAGCAAATAGGTAACAAAGTCAGCACTGAGATATGAAGGTAGAGAGAGAGAGAGAGAGACGTGGTTCTGAAAATAAGAGGTTGAAGAAAAAAGGCTAAGCTTACCTTTACTGAGCTACTCCTTTGAATCAATCAGACCAAAATTCTTGAGTGGCCAAATCTAAGATTAAATAGCAACACTGTTAATACTCTAGTTACCTCAATGGACAACTCATAGTAATAACATTCCAGAAGGAATGGAGGATGGCCCCCAATCCCCTGTTTCATGTGATGGCGTTTGGCTGATGTATTACATAGAGTAGAAAAACATGGTTAGCGAATCCTAAACCTTTACATAGAGTAGAAAAACATGGTTAGCGAATCCTAAACCTTGTGGTTGCTAGTTGCTACAATGAACATCAAGTATTAAACTCAAGCAAGATAAGTTCTATGGTCCACATTAAAGTGAGTTGTTCGATGTCCCAACTGCAAGTCATGCAAATCAAATTATGTTGATGTGTGAACTTTGAATGGAGAAGAAACAAATATGTATGGTTGATATTAAAGGTGTGAACATGATTTATAGACAAAATAGTGTGTTATCGTGTCATGTTCAAACATGTCTATACCCGACGCCATAGAGCCCACGACGTGCGCAGAGCCCATGAAAGGGCTGTGGCTCGCACGGCTGGCACAGGATAGGGCCGACAGAAGAGATAAGATCTATATCTATTAGCTAAAGATTAGTCCTTAAGTAATGGAGTTTGTTAGCTATTTTGGTTAGCCCTTAATTAGTGGAGTTGGTTAATATTTTTGGTTAGGCTCAAGGCTATAAATAAAGCTGTAATCAGGCATTGGTGAATAAGAAGAATATTTCCCATCTATCTCCCTCTCTACCTAAACCGGCGGATGGGGGTATAACCCACCGACGAGATACGGCGGCAACGGGGGTATAACCCGGGCCGGCCACCACGGACAGCGGCTACGATCTACGTAGCCGAGGTCCTCCTCCCCTCGGGCTCACTGCCCTTGACAACCTGGTATCAGCGTCTCGCCGATCCTCTTCCACCACATCTTCCACGCCAGCCCAGCCACCGTCCCCGTCACAAGCCTCCTCGTCCACAGCAACCTCCACACCGACAACCATGGGAGATGGCGATCAACCAACCATGACAGAAGTGATGAAGATGCTCCAGTCCCTGACTGCCGCGGTGGAAAAAATGCAGACCGACATGGCGGGCATGCAGGAGAAGGTCGCCTCTTCGACCGCCTCCAGCGCCCAACACGACGGTCAGCACCACACGGATCGTCCCCCACGGTTCCAGAAGATGGATTTCCCGCGTTTCGACGGCAAGTCAGACCCACTGATTTTCATCAATCGGTGCGAGTCGTATTTCCGCCGGCAACGCACCATGCCGGAGGAGAAAGTGTGGATGGCGTCGTACAACTTGGAGGAGGTAGCCCAACTATGGTTCATCCAGCTACAGGAAGACGAGGGAACACCGCCTTGGGGTCGCTTCAAGGAGCTCCTGAACCAGCGCTTTGGCCCGGTGCTGCGGTCCGCTCCTCTGTTTGAGCTCACCGAGTGCCGCCGCATGGGAACAGTCGAGGAATACTCCAACAGATTCCAGGCGCTTCTCCCCCGCGCTGGCCGACTTGAGGAGGGCCAACGGGTGCAGCTCTACACCGGCGGCTTGCTGCCACCCCTCAGCCACCAAGTACGCATTCACGCGCCAGAATCCCTCGCGGCAGCCATGAGCTTGGCGCGGGCTTTGGAACTAGTGGAGCTCGACCGCCTCAACACCGCCCCCGGCAAGGCTACTCCGCACGCACCAAGCCAACCGGCAACACCTCGGCCAGGGACCATAACAGCCCTTCCAGCACCCGCCCAGCCAACGCCCACGGTCCAGGCGCTACCAGTGGCACAGGCGCAGCCTATGGCACCGCCACGAACCGGAGGCAAGCGCCTCTCGACGGAGGAGCAGGTAGAACGGCGCCGCCTTGGACTCTGCTATAACTGCAACGAGCCCTACACGCGCGGCCACAACAGAGTCTGTCGTCGCATCTTCTACATCGAAGGCATCGAGTTAGAAAGGGACGAGCCCGCCGAGGAGGCGCCCGTCTACTCCCTCCACGCCATCACCGACGTTCCAATGGGCGGCACAATCCAACTCGAGGTACAGGTGGGCCCGGCCACATTGATCGCCCTCATCGACACGGGCTCAACCCACTGCTTCATCGGCGAGGCTGCAGCACAGAAGGCCGGCCTGCCCATCACACCTCGACCTCGACTGACGGCGACCGTGGCCAACGGTGAACTGATCGCCTGCCCCGGAGTTCTCCGCCAAGCACCCATCTTCATTGACGGCTGGCATTTCGCGGTGGACCTGTACATCATGCCCTTGGCCGGCTACGACCTGGTGTTGGGCACCCACTGGTTAGCTACCCTGGGAGACATCATCTGGAACATGGCCGCCGGGACTATGGAGTTCAAGGCAGTGGACCAGCAGGTCTGCTGGCGCAGCATCGCGCCACCAACACCACCACGCGTCCACACGACATCCGGGACAGAACCTCTCCTCGACGATCTGCTAGCATCCTTCGCTGAGGTATTCGCTGAGCCGACGGGCCTGCCTCCCGAGCGCGACAGAACACACCGCATCATCCTCAAACCGGACACCACACCGGTGGCAGTTCGGCCGTACCGATACCCGGCCGCCCACAAGACTGAATTGGAGAAACAATGTGAAACCATGATCAAGAATGGCATTGTCCGGCGAAGCGACTCAGCTTTTTCATCGCCGGTCCTGTTGGTCAAGAAGCCGGACGGATCGTGGAGATTCTGCGTCGACTACCGCGCCCTCAACGCGGTAACAATCAAGGACGCATTCCCGATCCCCGTCGTCGACGAGCTCTTGGATGAGCTTCATGGCGCCAAACATTTCACCAAACTCGACCTAAGGTCGGGATACCACCAGGTGCGCATGAGGCCAGAGGATGTTCACAAGACGGCTTTCCGTACTCACGATGGTCTCTATGAATTCTTGGTAATGCCGTTCGGGCTCTGCAACGCCCCGGCTACCTTTCAGGCGCTCATGAACGACGTATTACGGCCATTCCTTCGCCGATTTGTACTCGTTTTCTTTGATGATATTTTGATATACAGCAAGTCATGGGCAGACCACCTGCGCCACCTCCGCGCGGTACTTAGAAATGAATTCCTTTTCCAACTCAGACCAACTCCCTTTCTACTCTGTTTTCATTTGTAGTGAGTACTGTGCTAAGTACTGTTCAACAAGTCTACAAAGAATCCAGGAACCAATAATCTAAAATCTTCAGCTATTTCAGGTCACCTTAGCAACCTATTAAGTAGAAAACACTTATTTAGGGCCAATACAGGCCACATAACGATGAGCATGGTCCTGATAGGCGATCGTGGGTCCAACTTGACCACAAAACTGAAGCTTACTCCTTTTGGAGTTGATACTTGACACTTGACAGAATATCTGAATACGTGTTGTCCTCAAAGATATCCAAAGCTTTTAGACTTTGATGGGCAGCATATTGATGCTTTGCCCTGAGATGCCCTTGATGTACACACTTACCCAAACAACTCACCAATTAGGACCACATATGGGCACTTGCCCTCAGGCATCCAAGATGCAGAGTGTTCGAGGCATGACAGCTCACTAGTTTAACATGTAGCAAGAATAAGAAAAATATGCACAATGTGTTTGCTCTTTATGATAATAAAGTTTTACTTTTGATGAATTATCCCAGCTGTCTCCCAGATTGTCATAATTAAGTACAGAACTACAAGAAGCTAATGAAGCACGTGAAACTCCACGTTGTCAATTTATCATTCTATATATTCACATCTTATGCATGTCATCTAAATAGTCACGAAAATTTCTCAAAAATTTCGACAACATAGATCATTATATGATATATCACTCTTCACTCCACAAACATACATGTTTAAATTCAATCTATACAAGTTGAAACAAAAATAACAAATCTGACTATGAATAGTGCTCATACTATCTAGAGTTATTTTTTGTTTCTCAACTTATAGATTAAGTCTGTAATTGGAATTTAAAATTTTGTGATATGGTAGATAACTATTGTCTCAATATTATATTATTTCAATTTTTAATAACTATTTGATTGATATCTAAAAGGTTATGAGTAAACGAGGGGACATCCCCTTGAGGGGTAAAAAACCATCTCCAAAGTAAAACTTATTTCCCAAAAAGTTATAAACAATCAATGGCTGTACGTTCCACAATTCAGGAGATAAGAAGGTTCACATCTAACTATATGCAAAATTTGATAAGGGATGTGTTATCAGCGGCATTCTTAAATCTTACAGCAAAGTATAGTCACAGAGCATCCTTCAAGGGTTCCTAGTAAAATCAACGAGTAAACAAAATGGATAAGAAATGAGATTACCCGACAAAAGATCTTCCCCGTAATGAGACCGTAAGGCACAGGTCCAAACTCCCTTGAATCTTTAGAATCATAGATGTTGTCGCCCTGCACCCAAACATGGCCTTCTGGTACCTATAATTACACATCATCTAACTTAATAGCATGGCAAGATGGTAAATTCTAAAACGGATTGAAAATCACATAAAGCATGGGGCCTGTTATGTTTGAACATACACCTGAGAGTCACAAACTCACAATAAACCCAATAACCCATAGCAAACACAAACAGAAATGTATTTGGAAATTGGAACACAAATGTCATTTAGATCATATTTTTCAACAAGCAAAATCGTGTGTTATTGATGGTCATTTGAAACGTAAGAGATGGGTAATTGGGTATCTTCTGAATTCTGAACAGCCTTAGAGCCGCAACCCAAGAGGACAAATCCAACTCCAGTTAATTGCAACAGAAACTGGAAGCTTCAGAAATATCATTATAAACAAAGTGCACAGAGTGTCAAAATAACAATTTTTTCCCTGGGATCCAGCTACTCACCACGACGGTCTTGGAGGACTCGCTGTTCCCCGGGTTGACGAGGTAGGTGACGGTGTCGCCCTCCATCCCGAGGACGCGCTTGCTGACCATCCTGCGCGGGTTCTGCGGCGAGATCAGGAGCACGACGTCGCCGGGGCCCACCCGCCCGAACCGCGCGCCCACCCGGTCGACCACCACCACGTCCCCCGCCAGGTTCATCGCCGGAAGCATGCTCGGTCCCCTCACCAGCGCGATGGAGCAGACGTGGGCGTTTACGACGTGGACGGCGCACAAGACCTGCGCGAAGAGGAAAGCGCGGGATCTTGCTTCCCCGGCGATCTCCCGCCACGGGATTCCGGCGAGCCGACGCAAGAAGCTGGACATGGCGGCGGCGGCGGCGAGGAGAGCGTGGAAGCTTTGGGGGAGAGGGGAGAGACTGGGAAGTGGGAGCAAGACGCGTAGGCCGCGGCCTACTCCGTAGGCCTTCAAAATGGGCCGGGCCGAATTTTCAAATGGGCCTAAATGGGCCGTGAAAGAAAATAAAATTAATTATATACCTCTTCAATAATATCCCAAATTAAAAATTCTTTAATCATATATCAACGTTATCTTTTAAATATGCAATTGACTTTTATGTCAACGTCTGACCATTCATCTTATTCAATAAAATTTTTAAAATATCATTTATTTTGTTATAATTTGTTTTATTACTAAAAATACTCCGAGCATAACTTATATTTTTGCATATTTGCAAAAAAAAAATTAAATAACACGAATAGTCAAACGTTAAGTTAAAAGTCAACTGCATAATTTAAAAAACTGATTGTGATATATAATTAAAGAATTCTCAACTTTAAATATATAACCACACAACTTTAAAACATATTATCAATCCCCTAGCACCATCAGGAGCCATCCCAAGGTTCTATGAAAGTAGAAATATACTTAGTATATATAAAAATATATACGGGAGCGTTATTCTACACCACGTGTGTAGAATAACTATTCTACACTGACTACTTTCAGTAGTAGTTTTTCTCAGTAGAATAACAATTGAGTACTGTATTTTTCTCAGTAGTAGATTTTTTGGTAGAATAGTTATTCTACACCATAGTGTGGGATAGCATTTGTAAAAATATATATGTATATGTATATATTTGACTTTTTAATAAGTCAAACTTCTATAACTTAAAAAAAAATATTAAAAAAATACACCCAACAACTACAGTAGATCGAGCCGGGCATCCAGCGAAGGGGAAATTAGCAGTATAGATGGCAATAACAAAACAAAGGTAGAAAGGGTGGTCATCCTATTCCTATCCCCTTGTGATTTCGTCAGAGATGCCGGCAAGCAAAGATGGATGCTTTCATTCTAGAAGTACATCTGTGTCGTCGTCGTCGCCGTCGCCACCGCGTTGGCGCTCTGGAAGCCGCCGTCGTAGATGGCCTGGCTAGCTCCGGTGGCCATCCCCATGGCGGCAGCCTGCTTGAGGGCCGCGGCGTGAGGATGACCCATGAGGGCAGGGTTGGCAGCGGCCGTCTTGCTCAGTGCTAGGCTGCGCTGGTAGGCCAGGAGGTCCATCGCTGACACGCCGGAGGCGTATGGCGCCGGCGCCAAAGGTGGTAGGGGCACAGATGCTGCCCCTGGTGGCGTTGGCTTGCTTCCCCAAGAACACTGCAAAATAGGAACCTAAGTTATCCAGAGAAAAAAGCAAACAAAGCAGCATCTGTGACTTCCGGGCAAAGATCACCGACAAAAAATATTAAAATGACCTGCACGAATGAACAGCTATGAGCCATCAGCAATGCTCAATTTCAACAACTCAGATTCTCGTGAACTGATGAACATGTATGCACAAACATGGTAAAGAAGTAGAACACACAAAAGCAACAGAACATTGAACAGTCTTTCAGTTTCAAACCTGAAGTATCTTCTCTATGAGTACTTGCATATGCCCAATTGACTTTTATTGGCTGGCCAAACCTGGTTATTTGGCATCATAAGAAAAAATTGAAAAGTTAGTGGAAAGCAAAACATTAGGACTTTTTAATAAACATTAGTGTTGAAGACACTTACAGTTGTCTACCATTGAGTGATACAATTGCAAGTGCAGCATATCTACGTTCATAATAATCAACAAAACCAAAGGATGACTGCAAGATTCAATACAAAAAAAAAATCAAACAAGCACGTGCAGTATTAAAAATGTACAGATCAGCCAAAGCTACTAAATCAAGTATAATGAAGCTGCAGATTGCTGGAGACAATTAGCCACATAAACAAACTGTTGCAGCAAATTGAAGATTTCTCAAGAAAGACAAGTACTACTCATGTAATTAGCAACATCATAACACTTTAACTATTTGTACTATCTAAATATTTGTTAACTATACTGTAGGAAGGTTCTAGATGGATAGATTCCTCTCCCTTGGGTAGGGAGGATAAAGAGAGGAGCCTTACAGGAGGGGCCCACCCGGGGCCCACACACCAGTCCCACACACACACACACTCTAACACCCCCCCGCAGTCGAAACTCCGGTGCAGCGGATGTTGAGACTGGAGCGGAACTCGGAGAAGGTGGAGGAAGGCAAGCCTTTGGTGAAGATGTTGGCGAACTGGGAGGTGGTAGGCACATGTAGAACACGGACAGCTCCCACGGCGACACGATCACGAACAAAGTGGAGGTCAATTTCCACATGCTTGGTGCGTTGGTGCTGGACGGGGTTGGTGGAGAGGTAGACGGCACTGACGTTGTCGCAGTAGACCAACGTACTTCTGGCGAGGGGGCAATGGAGTTCCTCGAGTAGCTGCCGGAGCCAGGATGCCTCGGCCACCCCATTGGCAACCGCCCGGTACTCAGCCTCGGCACTGGAGCGGGAGACAACCGGCTGCCGCTTGGATGACCAAGACACTAGGTTGCCACCAAGGAAGACGGCGTAGCCGGAGGTGGAGCGGCGCGTGTCTGGGCAGCCCGCCCAGTCGGCGTCAGTCGGCACTGGAGCGGGAGACAACCGGCTGCCGCTTGGATGACCAAGACACTAGGTTGCCACCAAGGAAGACGGCGTAGCCGGAGGTGGAGCGGCGCGTGTCTGGGCAGCCCGCCCAGTCGGCGTCAGTGTAAACCACGAGGTCCGCAACAGGAGAACGCCGAAGGTGAAGCCCAAAGTCGAGGGAGCCGCGCAGATAGCGGAGAATCCGCTTCATAGCGGTAAGGTGCGGTTCCCTGGGGTCGTGCATGTGAAGGCACACCTGCTGCACCGCATAGGAGATATCCGGCCGAGTGAAAGTGAGGTACTGAAGGGCGCCAGCAATGCTTCGGTAGGCAGTGGGATCATCCACTGGTGTGCCCTTTGTACCGGAAATCTTGGACCGAGCATCGACGGGAGTGGCACAGGGCTTGCAGTCAGTCATCCCTGCGCGTTGAAGGACATCCAAGGCGTACTGGCGCTGGTGAAGGAGGAGGCCATCAGGGCGGTGGTCCACTGTCACTCCCAAGAAGTGATGGAGGACACCAAGGTCCTTCATGGCAAACTCCTGCTGCAACGAGGAGACAATCCGCTGAAGGAGAGATTGGCTGGACGCAGTAAGAATAATGTCATCCACATAAAGCAGCAAGTAGGCTGAGTCAGCACCGCGGTGGAGGACAAACAAAGAAGTGTCACTCTTGGCTTCGCTGAACCCCACAGACACCAGGAAGGAGGCGAACCGACTGTACCAAGCCCGAGGAGCCTGCTTCAGACCATACAGAGACTTGTTGAGCCGGCAAACACGCTCAGGGTGAACGGGATCCACAAAACCCGCAGGCTGGCTGCAGTAGACAGTCTCCGTCAGGGTGCCATGGAGGAAGGCATTCTTCACATCGAGCTGGTGAATTGGCCAGGACCTCGAAAGAGCCAGGGAGAGCACGATCCGGACAGTAGCAGGCTTCACCACCGGGCTGAAGGTCTCATCATAGTCAACTCCAGGGCGCTGGGTGAAACCCCGGAGGACCCAGCGAGCCTTGTAGCGATCCAGCGAGCCATCTGCCTTGCGTTTATGTGTCCAAATCCACTTGCCGGTGACCACATTGCAGCCAGAGGGGCGAGGCACCAGGTCCCAGGTCTGATTGGCCAACAGGGCCGCATATTCTTCCTCCATCGCGTGGCGCCAGTGAGGATCCGCCAGGGCGCCACGAACAGTGGAGGGTACGGGAGAGACTGGCGGCTCCGTAGTGGCGGAGAGGACCAGGCGGTCAACTGGACGGAGGACCCCCGCAGCCCGCCGAGTCACCATCGGGTGAGTGTGGCGGGGATCGCGCTGGAGGAGGGGCGGGTGGTACACCGGCGGCTCGGCGCGAGAGCAGGCCGGTGCAGCCACCGTCGGACGGCGCTGGTAAACCCGAACAGGGTCGGCGTAGCGGGAAGAAGATATCGGGGCCGCGCGTGGCGCAGCAGGTGTCGCGGGGGCACGGGGTACGGCCGGGGCCGCGTCCGGGGCGGAACACGACGCCGACGGCAACAGCGGGCCAGCCCCGGGCACGGGAGGCGACAGGGACGGGGCCGCGGGCTGCACGGACGAGGACGGCGGGGCCGCGCATGGCACGGAGGGCCACACCGGCTGGGGAGGAGTGGCCGCACGTGGCACAGCCGGGGGCACAGGGGCCGCGGGCGGCACGGCGGGCAGCTCCGCTGCCACACACGACTCGCCAGCAGGCGGGAGAGCCACCGGAGCAGTCGGTGAAGTACCTGCAGAAGACAAAGGTGGCTGAACCACCGGGTCAATAGAAAACAGGGAGTCCAACTCAAGGCTGGTGGTGGGTGTGGAGTCAACGGAGAAAGGAAAGACAGACTCAGCGAAGATGACATGTCGTGAGATAAGAACACGACGAGAGGAGAGGTCAAAGCAACGGTACCCCTTATGATCGGGGGAGTAGCCAAGAAACACACACAGGGTCGAGCGGGGCGCAAGCTTATGAGGAGCAGTGGCAGAAGTGTTGGGATAGCAAGCACACCCGAAAACACGAAGGTGAGTGTAGGAAGGTGGGGTACCGAACAAGGCATGGTGAGGGGTGGGAGCGCTCGTGGCCTTAGAAGGCAGGCGGTTGAGCACATAGGTGGCAGTAAGGAGACTCTCAGCCCAGAAGCGAGCGGGAACCGAAGCCTGAAAGAGCATGGAGCGCATAACATTATTAGTGGTACGAATCATGCGCTCAGCCTTGCCATTCTGAGGGGAGGTATAGGGGCAGGACATGCGCAACTGGACTCCCTTCGAGAGGAAGAAAGCCCGGGAAGCAGAGTTGTCAAACTCACGACCATTATCACATTGGACAGCCTTGATAGTAAGCCCAAACTGAGTAGAGACCCAAGCAAAGAAGTGAGTGAGCGTGGGGAAGGCATCCGACTTGGACCGCAAGGGAAACGTCCAAGAGTAGTGAGAAAAATCATCAAGAACAACCAGATAATATTTATAACCAGAAATACTCATGATTGGAGAGGTCCACAAGTCACAGTGAATAAGGTCAAACGCATGTACAGCATGCGAGGAAGAAATAGAAAAAGGTAGGCGAACATGATGACCTAATTGACACGCATGACAAACGTGCTCACTAGTGGCCCTAGTACAAGGAATAGAGGAGCTACGACAAAGCTGAGCCAAAATGTCGACACCGGGATGACCAAGCCGGCGGTGCCAGAGTGTGGAAGACGCTGTGGTGGCAAGGGCGGACGAAGGTGGAGCAGCGGAAGGTGGAAGACGAAGCGTGTAGAGGGGCCCGGTGCTATCACAGCGGAGAAGAGGACGCCGGGTGGCCATATCCTTCACAGTCAAACCACAAGAGTCAAATTCAACAGAACAAGAATTATCAGTGGTGAATTGACGAATGGAAAGTAGGTTATGAACAATGTCAGGAGCGACAAGAATGTTTTGTAGGCGAAAAGACCCACAAGGAGTCGCATCACCCACGGAGGTGACCGGAAGACAGGAGCCATTCCCAACCATGATGGAAGAAGGGTGAGATGGGTGGGGGGGCCTGTGAGTGGAGATAATACCATCATGGGGAGTGGTGTGGAAGGAAGCACCCGAGTCGGCCACCCAATCCGTAGTGGCCGGCGGAGTCAACGCCATGGTGTTGAATGACTGCGCGAGGGCCGTCTGATCCCACCCACCGGACCACGGGCCCCACGCCGGAGGAGCAGGCGGGACCGGCCACCCGGTGAGCATGGCCGCAGGTGGAGTAGGAGGCCGAGGAGTGAACTGTCTCGGCCACATGGAAATGCGCCCCGTCCATGGGTTGGAGAAGGATGGCCAGGGCGCACTCCCGGCGGCAGGTGCGGGCATGGCGGAGGTAGGAGCCGGAGCGCGACCAGTACCACCACGGCGCCCCCCTCCCCGGCGACGACGATCGCCACCGCGATCGCCACCACGCCCCCCCCCCCCCCCGCCAGTGGGGGAACCGGCGGTGGGAGTACCAAGAAGGGAGGGAGCCGGCGACGGCGGTGGGTGGGAGACCGGCCGGATGGAGCCGGGGGTGACTAGGGCAGTCGCGGTAGTAGAGGTGGGAGCGAGTCCCCGGGTCAGCTCCTCGAGGACAAGGTCATCACGAACCTTGCGGAAGGAGGGGAACGGCACTGTCCTGGTGATCCATGTCCGGAGATGGGCGTAGCTGTCTCCGAGACCACGGAGGATGTTGAGGACAAGGGTGTGGTCCGCAACAGGCTCGCCAAGGTCACGAAGAGAATCCGCCATCCCTTTCATGCGACGGCAGTACTCCGAGATGGAGAGATCTCCCTGGACGAAGGTGCGGAAGGCAGCGTCCAACTGGAGAGCACGAGCCTCGCGGTTGCCAAGAAACTGCCCCTCGATCGCAACCCAGGCCTGCCGAGCGGTGCCACCCAGTTCTCGCACGATGTCCTGGAGCTCGACAGTGATGGACCCAAGGATCCATGACAGCACCACGCTGTCCATGCGTCGCCACACGGACCCCTGGGCGACCACCGGAGTGTCGATGAGGACGTGGTCATCTAGGGCATAGCGCTGGAGGGTGAGGAGCACCAGGTCGCGCCAGCGGGCGTAGGAGGACGAGGAGGGATCCAGGGTGACTGGCACAAGCGCCCGGATGTTCTGGACACCGGCCGCCTGGGCGTGGAGCTGTGCGGTACCCGGATCTGTGGCGACAGCTGGAGTCGGGGTGGCAGTGGGGTCAATCCGCCCGAGGTGATGCTCGGCCTCAGCGACATGCTGGGCTAGAGCATCCGCGGTCTGGCGAGCGTTCTCCCAAGCAAGAGCGGCTGCCCGCTCGCGCGACCGGGCAGCAGCGGCAGCGGTCTTGGCAGTGGCAAGGGCGGCAGCAAGGGCAGCGTCGGCGGCTACCACATCAGTAGGGGCCGTCCAGCCCGAGGCCACAGCGAAAGGGAGAGTGTGCGGTGGGAGAGTGGGCGGTCCACTCAGGTTCGGCCAGAACATGGCCATGGTGGGGGGAAGGTGAGGCGGCGCCCCCGGGGCCTGGTGGAGGCCGGCAGCAGCAAGAGAGGCCCCCCCAGGGCCGGCCAGTCCACAGCCGTGGCGGAGGGGGTGGTGTCCGGCGCCCTAGGGACCAGGGGAGGGCCGGCGGCCCCAGATCCGGCCGGCCCGGCGGCTGTGGCAGGCGGGGCGGGCGGGCCGGCGGCGAAAACGGCCGGGGGAAGCCCGGCGGCAACAGAACCGGCTGCGCCGGCGTCGAGGCAGGGCGGGGGGAAGCCGCCGGCGCCGAGGCAGGGCGTGGAGAGGCCAAACCCCGGCGGGGGGAAGCCGGCGGCGCCGAGGCAGGGCGGGGAGAGGCCGAAACCCGGCGGAGGGAGGCCGCCGGCCCCAGATCCGGCCGCTCCGGCGACGGATCCGAGTGGGGAAGGGGCGGCGGCGCCAGATCTGGCCGCCCCGGGGGCGGATCCGGGCGGGAGAGAAGCGGATCCGGTCATTGTGGCGGCCGGAGACGAGAAGGAGAAGGTGGGGCTCGCCGGAGGAAGCTCGTCGGCCATGGAGACGGCGGCGGCGGCGAGGAAGGAGAGAAGAGGAGGAGCTAAGGCTCTGATACCATGTAGGAAGGTTCTAGATGGATAGATTCCTCTCCCTTGGGTAGGGAGGATAAAGAGAGGAGCCTTACAGGAGGGGCCCACCCGGGGCCCACACACCAGTCCCACACACACACACTCTAACATATACACCACCGACATTTTGAAAAAAAAATTGCTCAGAATTAGAGCAAATTGTCCTAGCCTATCCTTACCTACCATGCAATCCAAGAAAATCATATAGTAAAAAATATTCACCTCCGGCATCACCATACAACAGTTCTGGCTGTTAACTATTATGCACAAGAATAAACTCTGGTGTACATTCAAACTTATGCTCACTATGACAGTATAAATCATTTTCTCCCAAGCACATATCATGGCTATTTGTGCCATTTCATGATTAAGTCATACCACATACAAATACAATTTGTTTGATGATATTGGTGTATCACAACTCCGCATATGTTGTCTCAACATAGCAGGTCCAAAGCCCTAGTAAAGGAGGAAGAGTCCATTTTCCATAAAATGTTGTGTTTGGTTTGGCGAGCCAAAGGAAAACCTAGCGACTCAAATAGAGATCAAACTAAGTTTAGGTTTCAACTCTAGCCTACCCCAACTTGCTTGGGATTGAAAGGCTTTGAAGAAGAGGAAAAAATATGGGTGTATCACACTTATGGTACTAGACTGTGTCATACTATCATAGCTAATAGCTTTATTATCATCTTTTCAAAATCCAACACACAAATGGAAAATGAATTCATCAACAGCCCCAGATTCCAGTAACTATCAGTTTGCTTAATTAAGTCAGGAACTTGGGGGAAATCTGCATGTGCATTTTCTATAGAGAATGATGAAAACTCAGAACAGCCTTGTTTAAAAGAATATAAGATACATCCAAACTAGCACCGCTTACAAAGAAATAAAAAGCATCCATCAGAAAGAGTATATAAAAGATTTTTCACCTTTTCTTTTCTGATGAGCTTGCACCCTTCTACTGGGCCAATACTTTGGAAGACCTCCTGAAGTAGTGAATCTGTTACTTGAAGATGGATATTGGCAACATATCTGTTCAGAATATCAATGGTAAAAGAACAAATGAGGAAAATCTAGAACAATGCTACGTTGCAAATACTGAAAAGGGCTTGACTTAGATCATTAGATGAAGGGCACCTTGGCCCAAAGAACATAGCATTCAATTTGGAGTCAAGTATTTGAGAATGACGAAAATATATCCAAATTTACAATGTAATCTTTTTAAAAGAAATAGCAGTAAAGAAGTTACTTGGGCATAAAAAGGGGACAAACAAATGACAACACTTACACACTGCGGCATGTAGTGGAATCAAACCCAGGAGGCAGGTTACCACTAACAATGGGCTCTATCTGCAAAACATAGAATTGTAAAAAAAACTAGTGCATTTCAAAAAAATTAGAACCAAAATAAATCAAGAAAACAATACAAGTATACAAGAATCAAACAACAAAAATATATAGATCATATAACTGTAATAAAGTATGCAAAGACATCCAGTAAGGAACATAATTAATTATGATACATTTATATACAATCATCATTTACCACTCACTAAAAAGGGGGAAATATCTTGTACAATCTGCAATCGTGCGATTTGATGCATCCAATCAAGATCTAACGGTTACATATGAAACCTAGTACTTTTTCAATTTTTTTCATATATAACCGTTCGATCTTGATTGGATGCATCAGATCGCGCGATTGCATGATTGCACGATTGCACAAGATATTTCCTCCACTAAAAAGATGTACATTTTATTAAAGGTCACTTATTTAGCAAGCTCTAGACTTGTTTCAGCTAACCTTCACATTATCTTATTTATAGTTCTCACTATAACTTTCCAAATTCAAAGTTAACAAATTAAAGCTTCAAATATAAGTTAAGACGAATCCGATAAAAACCCTAAATCACACACACTCTACATACAAAGAGTATTTGACAAATTCAAACAGTGAAACGACTGAACTCAACCCTACAACGAGAAACTTTCCAAATAAAAACACTTACATTCAACCCCTCAAAATCCTGAAACAGAAACCTCCTCCGGACACTGAAAACTACCAACCAGATCGTGATACATTAGGAATGTAAAACCCACCTGCGTCGCCGCAAGGAGGCCGAGGTGCGAGTAGTTAGGAGTGAACATGGGCGTCTGCTGCTGTACGGCGGCGGCCGCCGCCGCAGCCGCCTGCTGCTGCATAAGCAGCGTCTGCTGGCTGCATCAGCTGTTGCTGCTACGCCGCCACTGTCTGCTTCATCCTCTGCTGCTGATGATGTTGCATGGCGATCGATCGATCGGCTCCCTCCTCTCTCGTATCAGGGATTATTAGGGTTTGGCTCGTGGTGAAACCCAACCCCAAAACCGAAAAAGGAAAGGAAAATCAAGAAGAAAATAAAAGGGAAAAAACCTCCAAGCCTAGGGGGAGGCCGGAGGCGGCGCAGCGCAGGGAGGTGGGTGAGCCGACGGAGACGAAGGATATTTTTTCATGGAGGAACAAATTTTACACTTAACCCCCTATATAAAATACTATTTCCATCTCATCCTCCCCTCAGGCTAAAAGCAGCAATGATTGGTGCTCAGGGGATTACTAATGTAATATCTACTAAACCAGGGGTGAAATAGAGAAAAGTGGGTTTCGGGGAGCACCGGAACCGGAGGCAACCGAGACGGAAGGCTCGGTGTTGGTGCGCCTGAGCTGACGTGGCGGGTATCCGCGATTTAATTGGTCAGTGAGCGAAAAAGCGCGGGTGGCCCACTGGGAAGGCGAGGGTCGTGGTGGACGAGGAGCACGGAGGGCTGGTGCGTATGAAGTGATAGGGCCGGATCTGATGCTTGTCAGAGACTCCGTGACCCACCTGTGGTAGCTTGGTTAGACGTCAGACAACCATACACGCGGAACAAATTTTGATGTAGAGTTTAAAGAATCCGAAAGTTTTTTTATTTTTGACTCTCTATTTATCCATTTAGTCAACTCTTTAAAAATATTTGTCTTTAAATCTATTATACACTTCAACAGATTCTCTATTTTCAACTCTCTAAAAAAATTACTCCTCACTTTTAAAATTCCAAAATATTTCGAAAGATTTGATTTCTTTCTAAAATCCTAATTTATAACCTTAGAAATCCCGAAGTTATAAATTTTCAAATTATTTTTTCTCTTCTTTTTAAAGAAAGATTTGATTTCTTTTCGAAATCTTAAATTATAATTTTATAAATATCAAAATATTTTTAAAGATTTGACTTATTTTTCAAATCCCCAATTATAAAATTATAAAATTTTCATATTTAAAAACTTTTGCAAAAACATTTTTTTTCTTTTCTCCTTCCTCTCTTCTCCTTTCTTTCTCTTTCCTCCACTTTCTTTCTTTTATTTCGTTTTTTTCTTGCTGCTTGTGCGAGGGAGGCCCGGGCACGGCGTAAGGCATGGATAGCCAGCCGAGTTGGGTGGCCAAATTGACTAATCAGATGGCTTAGCTATTTCGTTAGAGAGTCTTTTGGAGTCTATTTTTTGATCTAACTTGCTAAAATTTAACTTGGAGAGTAGTTTGAAGAGTCTTTTAAAGATGCTCTTAGCACTAGCAGCGACACTTAGGGCTGGATAAAAAACTCGTAGCTCGTTAACTCGCTCGGCTCGTGACTAGATCGGCTCGACTCGGCTCGGCTCGTTCTATTTTCCTAACGAGCTGAGCTGGTGTTTTAGCTCGTTAGTATAACGAGCGAGTTCGAGCTGGCTCGCGAGCTGCTCGCGAGCTTAACGAGCGAGTTCGAGCTGGCTCGCGAGCTGCTCGCGAGCTTAACGAGCTCAGCACAAGTAGTCAAGTCAACCCATTAAAGCAATAATAAAACACTATCTTACAATACGAGACTAATTATTTTATAATTTATTTGTTAATATCAAGTTATTACTTGCTAACTTGTTATTATAAATTTATTATTATGGTATATAGAATTTATCATATAAAAGTATATAGAATTTCTCATATAAAAGTACGAAACAAATAACATGTGTGATTAATTTGATGGAATCATAGAAATAATGATGGAACTATGGATGATTAATTTTTGAAACCTTATATATTCTATTTATTTCATATTTTGATGTTTGATATGTGATTATTTAAATATTTATTATTTAATTATTTTTTAAATAGTTGGCTCGCGAGCTAAACGAGCTAGCTCGCGAGCTGAACCGAGCCGAGCCGAGCTGGGTTTTCTGCTCGTTATGTTAACGAGCCGAACCGCGCTAGCTCGTTAACATAATGAGCCGAGCTAAACGAGCCGAGCTGGCTCGTTATCCAGCCATAGCGACACTAGTATAGAGCTCAACGCCAATGAAACCGATAAGGAGGGATTCACTACATTTTGATGTAGTTTTCTTTAGGTGCCTCACACCCAAACCACAAGAAAGAAGTCATCTTGTCCATCCCCAACAGCAAAATACCCGAGTAGTACAGCTTTCTTCTTCTCACTCACATCATTGAGTTTACTTCGAAAATCTCTTGCTGGTTAAAAGAAGTTTTTAAAAAACACATCTTTTTAAGTTTTAAAAGCATGCCACCGTAATCCGTCAAACAGCTCGGCCTGCGGGAGGTTGAAGACGATAGCGGGCCGTTGGATAGCTTGAGATCCAACTCAAACTCAATTCAACGGCCCACATAAGTCGCCCCCTCGCCATTAATACTTCTCCTCCGGCCAGCCGCGCCCGCCCGCCAGGCCGCCACGGCTCGTCGGTGGCGTCATCGGGGACACGTACCCGCGTGCATGTACGCATGGTGTTCGGCCGCGATCGACTCCTTGCTGCTCGGTTCGCCAACCACCACGCCATCGCGCGCCGGTATAAATGCCGGCGGGGGAGCTAGCGGCTGACAGAACACACATCATCAGCTAGCACAAACGCATGCGTACGTACACCTGCAGCTAGCTAGCTTAGAGCGGCCCCGCTGACAAAGGAGGAGTAGCTAACTACTGGCAGCCACGAGCCCACGACGACGATGAAGCCGCCGTCGTCATCGGTGCCCGCCGCGGTGGTCGTCGCGTTGGTGGTGGTGGCGGCAGCAAGCGTGGCCGTGGTGGAGGCGGCGGCGCCGCCTGCGGTGCCGGGGTGTAACCCAACGCTGCTGACGCCGTGCGCGGGGCCGGTGCTGTTCGGCGGGCCGGTGCCGGCGGTGTGCTGCGCACAGCTCCGGGCTCAGGCGAGCTGCCTGTGCGCGTACGCGCGGAGCCCCAACTACGGCGCCTACATCCGCAGCCCCAACGCGGCGCGCCTCTTCGCCGTCTGCCGCCTGCCCATGCCACGGTGCTCCTAGTCCTAGGCTCCTCCTAGCTAGCTAGCTGCTTCTGCCATGGTTAGCTAGCTAGCTGATGGCTTTGTGCTAACGAGTGTAACGCGATCAACGACGACGTTGTTGGCATCACATATATACGAATAAAATTATAATATTAATCCGGTCACTGAAGTCAGTGACGATTTTTAGCACTAATCTTGATATGCACGTATTTTTTAGAGTTTATGTACGAGTTAATGGCTTGTGCATGTGTTCATTATGTATGGGTGTGATGGTTAGCCTTTATGCGTAAAATTATTGTACTTTACTACTGCTGTGTTAGTGCGCGCGTTAGTGTGTAACGGAGCATTGAGCTATTTACAGTGGTGGGTTTCATAACACTGTTTCCTAGAATGCTACATCAACTTTGCAACTGAATGAAATACCTTCCCTCAGGGGAGAGTTTAATTTCACTATTTTTTAGGCTAATCATTGTAATTAAATGCAACTAGCTCTCATAAAATACCCTCTCTCTGATGAAACGATTTGTCAATCAGTGAGTGTTTCATTTTGTTTCATCCGTCTTCGAAACGGATTAGCACCATGTCATGATAATGACACTACTTCCTTCTCTCCCCTCATTAATTAAATATCATGTCAAAAAATCTAACATATCATAGTAATTAATTACATGAAACCCCGTCACGCGAATATTCTAAGTGAAGATACAATATAATCATTTAAGGGTAAAACAGCCGTGGAAGATAGAAAAACAACCAAGTGAAATTTATAACAATTATTTAAGCATTCAAACAAATAATTTTAAAATCTATTTTTTTAAAAAATATTTTTATAAGTAGTTTCTTTAATTTTCATGTAGAGTTTATTTTTTAAATTTTTTTAAGTAGACAAAATCCAACCAAGAAACCATCTCGCAGCCATCGCCGTCTCCTACCACCTCCGTCCCCATTTCCCCCCTCCCGCCATTGCATCGCCCCGCGAGCTCTCCGTCTCGTTGCGCTCCCCAAAGGAAGACGCCGAAGGCGAGCCAGCCGCCCTGCAGTCGTTGCCCCGCTGCGTGTTTCGGGCGCTCCCATTCTCCCCGCGATTTGCGGCGAGGCGCCGGAGCTTTTCGGTATGCTCCCGGTGAAAATCGAAAAGCTCCGATCTTTCTCTTGTATGGGTCTGATTGGGACCGGAGCGATGCTTTCGCGGGTTGCTCCGGATGTTTGAGGGTTGGTGGGGGGCGTAATTCAGTCTATTGGAGAGGATTTCTTGTTGAATCTTAGGAGTCAATGTGGTCTCTAGTTTTTTTTTTACTTTCCATGCTTCCTCGTGTGTGAGATTCTCCCTAAAATGTTGTGGCTGTGCGTGTAATTAGGGATGAGATTGGTAAGCAGCTAGGTCTAGTCTCTACAACTGGTATCACAGAGTGGGGAATAGAAGAAGGAAGTGTTTAGTGACCCTGTAAAGTCAGTAAAGATATTGGTTTCTCAACTGTTCTTGACTTTCTGTAGGATTCTTGTTCTTGCTGGTGAACTGGCTTGCCTTTCTTACTTTTAGAAAAGGCTTCAAGAAGGTCCATGGGCAGTTTCTTTAGATTTGGAAATATTAACATGTTTTGGTGTATGGTTGTCAGTTGTTACGCACTATCAGGATGATACATTTGATGGTTTCTATATGGTGAGATGTGAGTTTCACGTCGTATAGTCTGAATTTCTCCCCTTCAAAAATGGAAAACATGCGGCAAGAAGACAATTCTAGTATGACTTGGATTGGGTTCCTTGATCACTGACTGAACCACTGATAATAAGTCTTGTCTTTTTTTGGCAGGATATTTGACTTTTCATTTATGGACAATAACTGAGAAAATGATTGATATAAAGATTATGAAAGCGTACCACTTGGTATGTAGGAAGGTGTTTCATAACAAATAGACAAAAGTGACCTGGTTCCAAATATCTACCATTTTTTTTCTTTTATCACTAACAATAGTATGCTTTTCTTTGGCATTAGAGTTTGCAATGATGTGTGTGCTGCTTGGGAATTGCACTTTTAATTATATTTATGACAGATGTATCCTTCTCTCCCATAATGCCAATGTTGCTGATTGTCACTGTCACCATCAAAAATGTGTTTTTCCTTTATGCATTGTAAACTAAAATATTTACAGAAAACAATAGTTCGAGGAAGAACTTAGTGTGAATCCACTACCTCTAGAAAACACAAAATTA
This sequence comes from Zizania palustris, assembly GCA_019279435.1. Taxonomy (NCBI): domain Eukaryota; kingdom Viridiplantae; phylum Streptophyta; class Magnoliopsida; order Poales; family Poaceae; genus Zizania; species Zizania palustris. Next base: position 30,262,436 of record JAAALK010000081.1, on the reverse strand, counting down.
TTTACTTTCACTTTTCTTTACAGTTGAACCATCAAGTGTCAGAACTAAATCAACTAATGCAAAAAATAGAAGGTGCAGAGCTTCTGTTTCTGACAGCCTGCAACTGCCGGGGCTTTGAGAGATCACTGTGATATTGTTGGGTATGATTCTCTTTCTTGCCTCTTTCAATTGTATATTTGGTTATGATTGGTCCAGTGCTAACTGCTGAATGTATATTAATGCCAACAAATCTTAAACTAAAAAACACCTTTTGTGTTTTCTTATAGCACATTATATTCAGATTGTAATGTTTTTGTTATATATGATCTCCTTTATTTCACTAAAGGTGGGACCACATGTTGTAACTATTTATGGGTATCATTCCTTCTTCTTCTTCAAAGCCTTTCAATCCCAAGTAACCGGCCATACAGTAGTAAAACTTGTTATCCCCAGTGACTGGTTGTAACCTAGTAAATGGTAACTTCCAGGGTGCTGTATTTTTTCGTCAACTGGTTCTGAATCCTTTGATAGGACCTATCATGTATAAAGGTTATTGTCCATTCATTATCGTTACAAGTTGTGCCAGCAAAGTGCAAACTAATATTTGGTGGCATGTTTCCTTCAATTGCTCCACCAGTTTTCCATGTTTTGACAGGTCCAGCATCTTTAGGTTCTGAGGCTGGATGTAATTTACCTCTCAGAACAGGGTAAATGAAGTATTAAATGGCACAGGAATATATGACACAATTAATGCACTTGTCTCGTATGATTTCTATAGTCAACAAGAAATTCATATGTTGCAACACGTGCAATGGTAACTGATTATATTGGGATCCTGAGCATCCAACTGTGTGTCTAAATTGGTTGTTTCAGGAAACAAAATTAGTTGGTTTCCTTAAAACAATCTATTGGATTTTATTTTTTCAGTAAGTGTTTCTCACAAATATTTATATTTCAGGTCCTCCAATTATTTGGAAAGTACTTGATGAAATGACGAAGTCGACGGTATTTTCTGCACTTGCTGTTTCTATTGGTTATGCATTACTTGGATGGGATTTTACTACAGTTTTAGGTAAATTCTTTTCTTGGTTTCTCAGTTAGATATTATTTGTTTCCTGGATTATTAGTACTATGCTCGCTTCTTGGATTATTACTACTATGCTGTACTTCCAACTAAAAAGCCATGTTTCTTCAGTCTTAAGAAACATGGCAAAGGCAAACCGTTGTACTGAACTCACTTTTGATTATCTGACAGAGGCTAGTCTCCATGTGAAGAAGGAATTTGACTTGAACAATGGACCTTCTATCGGGGGAATAATTTTAGCAGTTTCAGTTTTTGGGGCTATTGCAATCACAATGTTCTCTGGGTCGCTATTAGATTGGCTTGGCAGGCGTGCTGCATTGATTTACTCATCTCTGCTAATGATTTCTGGTGGCCTTCTAATGGTGTGGTCTCCTAACATATGTGTTCTACTTCTAGCTAGGGTTATTGTTGGATCAGGAAGTGGTCTGATTTTCACCGCCGTTCCGATTTATATATCTGAAACATCTCCTCCAAATATGAGGGGGTCACTGGGAACTATACCACAGTTCATGTTCTTTGTAGGAATAGTCTTTTCCTATTGCCTGATATTTTGGATGACACTGATGCCTTCATCTAACTGGAGAATTATGATGGGTGCAATCCTCGCTCCTTCCTTTGTCTACTTTGCTCTATTGGTGTTCTACTTGCCAGAGTCACCTAGATGGCTTGTAAGTGATGGAAAAATTAGCGAGGCCCGGATTTCTTTACAGTGGCTCAGAGGGAAAGATGATGTTTTAGGTAAGAATGTTGCTATTAGCTTGAAAAGTTGTTTCAACTGAAGTCAGATTGTTGATAGGACTGAGTAAAAGATATATGTACTTACACATGTTACTAGAGAAATATCTAGTTATAACTGACATTTGGCACCAGCACCATGGCAATACAAACTACATCTGCAATTTGGGAATCGTTGGGTTTATTAGTAGGACAGTTACGGAACATGCTGCACCATACGATGCACATTCCTTGCCGTGTTGTCCAAACTCCAGCCAGCCAACCAAGGAAGAGATTTCTTTAGTTGGGAATTTTCATTGCTTTCTTCTTGCTTTCGAAATCTCTAATATAATTTCTTATATTATAAAAAGTCTTCCAGTTTGGAATTGGTCGAGGGGGATTTCTTTGGTATTTAAGTCATATTTAAACTAAATGTGACATCTAAGACAAGGAACTGAAAACAAAACTAATCATGTGCCACTTCAGGTCAGTGGCAGCTCCAAGGGGTAGTCCAGGTGAGCCCTGGACTACCCCAGAATTTGGCCCAATAGATGTTTATATTTTTTTATTTAAGTGTTGATTATGTTTATATTTTTTTATTTAAGTGTTGATTCTAGTAGATTTATGGTATTATGAGATGTAAATGCTATATGTGTCATATTTTGAAAAAAAAATCACATTGTGCTTTTAGTTTATAACGGTTTGAAATTTTAGGGTATAGAATAGGAACACCCGTAAAAAAATCTTGGAACCGCCACTGCTTCAGGTACTAGAATATTCTGGCTCTAAGACTGACCCTAAAGAAGTTTGTGACATTGATGGACATAACAAAAGAGAGAAAACAAGTGGACAATGAAAATTTTCTGACAATGATATGTTGTGAGAGCAAATGGTTTTGAGGGATAAAAATTTGTGGATCTAACAAATGTTAGTTGTTTATTTTTTTCCATTGTTTGAACAAACATAAATATGTTTTGACACCAGATAAATCTGCAGGAGAAATAGCTCTTATTGTGGATGGTATGAACATTATAACGGACACGGCTATTGGAGGACATGCTATTGGTGTTGCTCGAAGTCAAAGTTTTCATGGAGCTAGCACAAGTCAGATGTCACGCCATAGTACTTTCTATCAGCACATTTCAGATCCACTAGTTGATCTTCTTGGAAGCATTCATGAGAATTTGTCGGAAACAGGAAGTGCGCGAAACAGATTCTTCCCTGTCTTCAACAGTTTCACTTTTGCAGAACAAGGACCGATGAATGAGCAGAGGGGGGATTATGACAATCTTCAACAAAGTAGGGATGCATATTCTGCTGAAGATGGCAATAATGGAGATGGTTTGCAAGCTTCTCTGCTTTCCCAAGTGGCAAGTGCTGATGCCAACGATATAAATACATCATTCACCTCTGAAGGGAGCTCTTCATATTTGAGAAGACATGGTACATCAACCTCAGGGCTTGCACAAGACCTAATATCTTCTTTACATGATTATGACATTGAACAAGAAGAAGAAATCCATGGAGGAGCATTATCTGGCCAGCCTGCACTTCACGATATGGTAAACAGAGAACCACATCCATTTCAACAACAAATGGTCCGGCTATCTGAAACCGCTGACATAAAGCCTAAATGGAGGGTACTTCTTCAGCCAGGAGTCAGGTCTGCCTTGTGTTATGGCATGCTAATTCAAGCTCTTCAGCAGGTACAGTTTTCCTAGTTCTCTCATAGTCCTCTTGTGTACATAATTTAAGTGTGCAGCTCAGTTCAAAAATCAAAATCCTTCATCAATAAGTAATGTACAGCATACTAAATATGCACTCTTTAAATATTTGCCGTTTGTTGAAAATGCAGGCTGCAGGAATCAGTGTCCTTCTCCAATACGCTCCTCAAATTATTGAACAGGTTGGAGTAGTTAGTTTGTTTTCAGACATTGGACTTGGTTCCCATTCATCTTCAATCCTCATAAGTGCCCTTAATGCTTTGCTGATGCTCCCTTGTATAACTGCTGCGATGATGCTGATGGATGCTTGTGGAAGAAGGTTCACTCTTAAACTGCTTGAATATTGCAAATAACTTTTCACAATTAAAAGTGTAGATATGTCATATATTTCCTAGTCACTCCGCTGTTATAGTATCATTGTTCAATTACAGTGGTTGCCTGACTGTCACGGATGGGAAGTGGGCCAGGCCCATGAACAGTACCGCGGGTACTGTTCACGTGAACAGTACCGCCGGTACTGTAGCTGCGGCCCTGATCTTAAGGATTTAAGAGATAAGTTTGTTAGTAATTGAGTTGTTTTGGTTAAGTTGTTAATCTGTTTGAGGGGGTCTTTTGTTAGAATAAGAGATAAGATAAGGCTTTTGGTTAGATTGATCTGTTAGGCTTTTGGTTAGATTGATCTGTTAAGAGAGTTGGTCTAGATTGGGTCTTGGGGGAGTTGTATTAGATTACAACTTAGGGCTAGTATTATATAAACCAGCTCTGCTGTATTGTTTTGGGGGTGCTTGAATAAAATTGGCTCTTAGCCTGAACTCCCTGCCGACTCCCTCTCCCTCTCTGGTGTGACGCCACGGCGCCACCACGCCGGAGGGGACCAGGGCCACGGCCGGCGACTTCCTTCAAGTATCAATTACATACCGTTGTGCCTTCTAATTCCCCCGAAATCTCTGCCGGTGACAACTTGGTATCAGAGCTGATCGGTTCAACTTCTGTTGCCATGAATTCACCAGACGACACCGGATCAGGGGGGGTGGAAGAGACGTTGAAGGCCATAATGAAGTGTTTAGACGCTATCGAAGAAAGACTACTGCCAATCCAAAGTCTGGAGGAAAGATTAACAACACTGGAGATTTCCGTTCGGGCCCCTCCTGGACGCCAAGAACTTCCGGCCGCCTGTGTTCCTGCGCACACGCCGGAGCAGGGCCAGGACAGCGGGTGCAGGGACTTCCGCCAAGTAGACCGCGAAGAGGAGGTGGACCAGAGGGGTCCCCTGCCTCGCAGCCAGGAAAGCAGGCACCGAGGAGCTGGCAGCGATGGGGACGGTGACCTAGGACCGGATCCGCCACCGCGCCGCCAGGGAGGAGGGTGGCAGGGCCCAGACCAGTCGCCGCACCGCCAGGGCGGAGGGCGGCAGAGCCCTGGGCCGCCGCCGCGCCACCAGAGTGGAGGGCGGCGGAACCTTCACCGAGCCGCCACCGACAGTGACGGCGGCCAGGGGGACCTGTCGCCGCGCCACCGGGGAGGGGGGCGCCAGAACCCTCGCTGGCCTGCCGCAGACCCCTGCACGACGCGACACCACTGTCGGTCGCCGTTGCCCTGCACGGCGCGGCACCGCCGCTGTTTGGTGCGTGGGCTGCTGCTTCCCCGCATGAAGTGGTGCCGCCGACCGCCATGGCCGCCGCCATCGTCTGCATCTCTTCCGTACCGTTTCTGCCTCCGACCAAATCTTCGTCATCGAAGTGGTGGGCGACAGCAGGGAAGACTGACTCGGCAGCTCGAGGACGAGCTGCGTTTTTAGGGGGGGTGAAGTGTCACGGATGGGAAGTGGGCCAGGCCTGTGAACAGTACCACGGGTGCTGTTCACGTGAACAGTACCGCCGGTACTGTAGGTGCGGCCCTGATCTTAAGGATTTAAGAGATAAGTTTGTTACTATTTGAGTTGTTTTGGTTAAGTTGTTAATCTGTTTGAGGGGGTCTTTTGTTAGAATAAGAGATAAGAGATAAGATAAGGCTTTTGGTTAGATTGATCTGTTAAGAGAGTTGGTCTAGATTGCGTCTTGGGGGAGTTGTATTAGATTACAACTCAGGGCTAGTATTATATAAACCAGCCCTGCTGTATTGTTTTGGGGATGCTTGAATAAAATTGGCTCTTAGCCTGAACTCCCTGCCGACTCCCTCTCCCTCTCCGGTGTGACACCACGGTGCCACCACGCCGGAGGGGACCAGGGCCACGGCCGGCGACTTCCTTCAAATATCAATTACGTACCGTTGTGCCTTCTAATTCCCCCGAAATCCCTGCCGGTGACACTGACATTTTCAGAATAGTAATCTACATGCTGAATATTTCCTTATGTTTTTGTACTGGTAATCACCGCCCATGTTCTTAAAAGTAAATGAACATTATAAAGCAGTTAATTATCTACCGACCTTCATGCAAAATTCTTGTCAAAATTGTCCTTTGACATTTCATTTTGTTGTCCTATCTAACGACAAGCTCAACATACTATGTTAATAATTTTAAGAACAAAAATCATTGCATGTCCATAGGAAACATCCCAGATTATGAACTTTGTACAATGTACATCTATGCAGGGCTCTTCTCCTGGTCACTATTCCCATCCTAATATTATCAGTTGGTACCATATCGCTATCCAACACCGTGAAGATGGGATCTTTGGCTCATGAAATCCTCTTCAACCTGTCATTAACAATTTGCTTCTGCTCGTATGTCGTTGGTTTGGGGTCAATACCCAATATTCTCTGTTCTGAGATGTTCCCAACAAGGGCCCGTGCAACATGCACAAGTTTTTGTTCACTTGCCTTCTGGTTTGGCAAACTACTTTCGATTTACTGCTTCCCGGTGATGCTAAGTACCATTGGGCTTAGCGGGGCATGTGGGGTTTATACATTCATGTGCGGCATGGTTCTTGTGTTCGTCTACTTAAGAGTGCCGGAGACCAAGGGTCTTCCCTTGGAGCTCATAGCTGAGGTTTTCAAGTTTTCAAGACATGAATGTGTATAGCAGAGATGCAGAATGTTCAGGATTGAAGGTGATCCAGGCTTTAGTTTTGAATGGGTGCTTGCTAATGCTTGTATATATGACAACTGTAGCTTGATGTTTGAAATGTTGTCCTAGTTAGGAGGATTGGTGATAGTGTTTGTACTTTGTAGCTGTTCATTTCATTTCTTCTGCTTTGGAGATACATTCAAAAAAAAAATCATCGCATGACTTCTTTTGAGATACAAAAGAAAGGTATGTTGCTGTATACAGAGAAAATTGCCTGTACTTGTTCTGAGAATAATGGTCTTCTGTGTTGAAAAAATAAGCATGTTAAATTCATATGCAAAGGTTACACTTTTAACCTGCTGTTTTCTCAGCTTGAACTTTGCAGGCAATATGGTGATTAGTCACTCTTTCTGAAATTGATTTTGATTTCCATCATGCTTCACACATGAAAGAAGGAACAGGAAGCAGTTTCAGTGTCCTATTTTTAATCTTTGCCTAATTTTGCCAGCTTAACTAATTTTAGTGTGTATTTACAGGAGAGCTACCACATTACCTCCCTCATTTTTTTTCTCAGGGAGAGAGCAATCCTGTTATCCAACCTAGAGTGATCCATTGCATTGCAAATCTTTTCTGAAGAGGCTGTCGTTGCCCTAACCTGTTGCATTGCATCATATCCCTCCATTGATCACCTTGTTGTCTCAGCTGCATCACCCTATTTTTAGCTCCCAAAACTGCATCCCTAACCACTGGAGCAGAAGAGACATTGACAAGAACCACAAGAGGCAAAGGCCAAGAAAGGCAGGAATCATTTGAGAAGCTGGAAAGAAGCTAGAGGAAAGGCTCTGACCTCCACCAAATGGTCATGGTCACCCTCCTCCTCGCCTTCCGGCTCTCCACTCTTCTCCTCCTCCTCTCCGGCCTGGCCGTCACCGCTGATCCGGATGGCGGCGGCGCTGCTGCTGCGCCTGACAACGAGTCTGCGGCGCTCCTGCGCCTCAAGGCGTCGCTGTCGGACCCGGCCAACGCGCTAGCGGCGTGGTCGTCTTCGTCGCCGTCGGTGCCGTGCAATGAGACGAACCCCTGGCCCAGGGTGCAGTGCGAAAAGGGCATCCTCATCGGCCTCCGGCTCACTCACCTCAACCTCTCCGGCACCTTCGACTTCGCCGCAGTGTCGCGCCTGCCCGGGTTGCACTCCATCAACCTCAAGCGCAACGCCTTCTCCGGCCCGCTGCCGGCTAGCCTCGCCACCGTGCGCAGCCTCCGCGCGCTCTACCTGTCACAGAACGCCTTCACCGGGCCGGTCCCTGCCGACGTGTTCGCCTCCATGAGCTGGCTCAAGAAACTCTACCTCGACAAAAACAACTTCTCCGGCGTGCTCCCGGCAGATGCCATCGCCCGCGCGCCTCGCCTCCTCGAGCTCCACCTCGATCACAACCGGATCGAAGGACCTGTCCCCTCCAAGCTCCCGGCCACGCTCCAGCTGTTCAACGTGTCGTACAATCATCTCTCCGGGGTGCTGCCGGAAGGCGTCGTCGCGCGCTTCAACGACTCGGCGTTCGCCGGGAACCCCAACCTATGCGGCGCGCCGGGGAGTGACCCTCGTGCTTGCGCCGCGGCCGCGCCGGCGCCTGTATTGTCGACGATGCCGCCGATGACGGCAGAGGACTATGTCGCTGTTCAGGAGGAGACCAGCGTGTTCGTGGTGATGGGAATCATCATGCTTGTGATCCTCCTGGTCACTGGCGCAATGGTGCTCATGCTGCGGCAGGATGAGAGGAACAACGCGACATCGGCATACGACCACGCCGGCATCAGCGGGACCTCCGCACCGACCGTGCCGCGCGCCAGCGCCGCCACCGCGTCGGCGGAGATGGTGACCATGGAGGCGGGCGGCGGCGGCGGGGGTTCCAGCCACAACGGCAGCAGTCAGGGCTCCCGCGCCGGGGCCGCCGGCGCCGGGGGGAAGCGGATGGCCGAGTTCGTGCTGATGAGCGATGTCCGCGGCGAGTTCGGGCTGCCGGAGCTGATGAAGGCGTCCGCCGAGGTGCTCGGCAACGGCACGCTCGGGTCGGCGTACAAGGCCGCCATGCGCCACGGCGTCACCGTCGCCGTGAAGCGCATGCGCGACATGAACCGCGTCGGTCGCCACGAGTTCGAGGAGCACCTCCAGATGCTCGGCGCGCTCCGCCACCCCAACGTCCTCCCGCCCATCGGCTACCATTACCGCAAGGAGGAGAAGCTCATCGTCTTCGAGTACATGCCACGTGGCAGCCTCCTCTACGTCCTGCATGGTGATTAATTACCACTAATCAAGACGCCACTAATCGTTAATTAGCGATTAATTGGTGATTAATTGGCTAATTAAGATGTGTTGGTGTCATGTGTGCAGGGGACCAGAGCCCGGACAGGGTGATCTTGGACTGGCCGGCGCGGCTGAGGATCGCCGTCGGCGTGGCGCGTGGTATGGCCTACCTTCACGAGAAGCTCGGCATCCCGGCGATGAGGCTGGTGAGCATGGACGGCGCGGACTTCGACGCGCCGCCGCCGCCGCCGCCGCACGGGAACCTCAAGTCGGGGAACATCCTCCTGGACGCCGAGCTGGAGCCGCGGATCGTCGACTACGGCTTCTTCCCGCTCGTCAACACGGCGCAGGCGCCGCAGGCCATGTTCGCGTTCCGGTCGCCCGAGGCCTCCGCCTCCGCCTCCGCCGGCGCCGGAGCCCGCACCGCCGTTTCCGCGAGGTCCGACGTGTACTGCCTCGGCGTCGTGCTCCTCGAGCTCGTCACGGGGAGGTTCCCCTCACAGTACCTCCTCAACGCGCGCGGCGGCACCGACGTCGTGCAGTGGGCGGCGTCCGCCGTGGCCAACGGCGGCGAGCAGGAGCTCGTCGATCCCGTCGTCGCCGCCGGCGCGGGCGCGGGCGCCGCCGCCGTGCGGCTGCTGCGGGTCGGCGTCCAGTGCACCATCCCCGAGCCGGAGAGCCGGCCCAACATGGCAGAGGCGGCGAGGTTGGTGGAGCAGGTCGCCGCCGCCACGTCATGATCCACGGAGCACGGCTGCACGGTTGCGCGTTCATGTGGAGCTCGAACGTGGACAAATCCTGGCCGTTGATCAGATAGAGGAGACACGTGGAAGGCGATGAGGGGAATGGTTGGGCTGTGTGTAAAATGCAAGGGTCCGAATTTGTAGAATGGAAAATGTAACAAAGAGTAAGGGGGAAAATGTAAAAAAAACAGAAAGACCCCAGGATAAACATGTAATTTCAAAATCTCTAGGGACTTTTAAGTAAAGATTTCTTCTAGTTGGAGGAGGGAAATTAACTACCATACAGTCCATACTTGTGTGAATTTTACAAGTCTGAATGTTCATATAGTTTGCTTTTGCTTTAGATAATGCAAGCAATTGTTGGAAGCACACCTGGATTTTGAATTATACAAATATGTCCCTACACATTTGCATAAGAAAATAAAAAACAAAACAACCAAATATGAAAATCACAACAATGAACAATGAACAATGAACAATGAACAATGCAATGAACAATGAACAATGAACAATGAACAATGAACAATGAACAATGAACAATGAACAATGAACAATGAACAATGAACAATGAACAATGAACAATGAACAATGAACAATGAACAATGAACAATGAACAATGAACAATGAACAATGAACAATGAACAATGAACAATGAACAATGAACAATGAACAATGAACAATGAACAATGAACAATGAACAATGAACAATGAACAATGAACAATGAACAATGAACAATGAACAATGAACAATGAACAATGAACAATGAACAATGAACAATGAACAATGAACAATGAACAATGAACAATGAACAATGAACAATGAACAATGAACAATGAACAATGAACAATGAACAATGAACAATGAACAATGAACAATGAACAATGAGATATTATTATATTAAATAAGCAGTATTGCACACCAAGCGACGCTTTGGCCGAGTGGTTAAGGCGTGTGCCTGCTAAGTACATGGGGTTTCCCCGCGAGAGTTCGAATCTCTCAGGCGTCGTTTATTTTTTTTTTCCATTTTAAATTTCAAATTTATTTTAACTTCACTAAAACTTCCACTTCAATTGTGCATTTTTCTCACAAACACAAGTTTTCCTTTTAAATTTCTTTGAAACTCATCCGCTACTGAATTAATCATGATACCGATCAAATAATCTTTACTCTATGATTATATCAGAGAACAAGTCTAGAAATAATCTCAAGATATGTCCATCCATGCCACTGTAATGTGAAGAACAAGTTGGTGTACAAGGCTGACAAAACCTCCGAATTGATCAGCCGGAAAACGGTATTCAGATATAACCCACACGTAATCACAACAAAAAAGGATCAATCAAGCAACCGATCAAAGTTTTTGTGATTTAATCTTGTATTCTATGGTGTAGTTAATCCCAATTCCGATGTGCTCCTATGGCCAAATGCAAGAAGACGACGGCGACGACGAAGCGGCGGCTCGTCTGCTAGATGGCGGTGTCGTCCAGCGGCAGGGCCGAGTCGACGAGCACGTCGCGGTCGCCGGCGGCGCCGGGGACGGGGAGATCCATGGCGGCGACGTGCGCGGCGTGCATCGTCTTGAGGTCCGGGTGGCCGTGGTGCGCGGCGGCGGCGGCGTAGCAGGCGAGGGCGTAGGCGCAGACGAGGAAGACGAGGCCGAAGAGCTGGAAGTTGGCGAGCTGCTCGGCGCGCTCCTGGGAGGCGTGGCTGTGGCACTCGATGTGCCCGTCGATGTCGCGGTGGCAGCTCGCCGGCAGCATGGGCCCGTACAGCGTGAACGCCGTCTGGTAGAACCACAGGCCCTGCAGGGCGATGAGCGCGCCGCTGCCGATGTCGACGGGGAAGCTCGCCGGGAGGAGCGCGCCCAGCACGGTGGACGCCACGCAGAGCGCCACGACGACGACGAGCAGGTAGTGGTAGTAGCCCTCAAGGCCCTGGTGGGTGGTGGAGTGGAAGTAGAACAGCAGGAGCTCCGCCGTGAACGCCGTCGCCGCCACCAAGCACAGCGCTCCTTCCGGCAACGGCAGGTACCTGCAATACAATCGCCATTAGCGAGTTCATGTTCATCTCACCTCTCTAACCAACAAAAATTACACAATTTTCACAGAAATTCTTGAGAATTCTTGCATCTGAAACTGAACCAATCTTCTCCATTCCTTACATAATCTAAATCTTTAACCAATTTTACCACTGTATTATTTGATATCGTAAATGTTAACATATATTTGTTAAAACTCGATCAAAATTGGAAAAGTTCAACTTTTGAGAAAAGAGAAACAACTTCAGGGAGTGCAGTTTGAAACACAAAAGCAGTTGAATTTCAGGGAGTTATCCCAGATGCTACATAGGGCCTTACTCTAGATCATTGCACTGAAACTGTTGATGGTTACTTTCTGTACTTTACAATGAGGGAACATCAAATCCTTTTGCTAACAATGGCTGCAAGGACAAAGATAAAACAAAACAGCAATATGATTGCAGCTCAAAAGGCAACTCAGGAATTCCACTCAGATCAAACAGGGGTCCCAACAATCAAATGCAAAACACAGTCAGATTGCATTTGCCCATTCATTTGCCATTTCCCTGCTCCTCCACCTCACACTCTTAACTATACCAAAATGTAAAAAAAAAAAAGAGATAGAGTAAGATCTCCATGAGTTTTTTTTTCAAGTTCAACCAGGAAGCAATGGTTAGATTCTGCTAAACTAAATCAGTGGACACTGACAGGAATCTACTGATCTCTTCAATCTTCACTCAATTTGCAATAATAAATAGCATTGCAACATTAAAGCATCGAAAGATTGGAGTTTTGTGAAACTAGCAGTTGCCAACTTGGACCAGCTTGGGAGTTGGGAGTAAGAAGGCCACATGGCTTAGGCTGGACCAGCCAATTCTTGTTCGTCGCTGTGACACGTTCAAGATGCGACACCCTAATAGTCAAAATGAATTCGCCCCGAGGAAGATGGTTAGACGAAGAAGAACAATCCATCCTTCTCCAACCAACTATTGCAACAAACACCTCACCCTTTTCCTCGCGTCCCACATGTAGGCGACCTAATTTGTAGATGCTAATCAATTTCTAGAAAGTTGATCGCTTTGATCTGCAACCAAAATGTCTCCAATGGAAAAAGATTCCTTTAATAAAACTGATATCCGGCAGGCAGCAGGTTCTTTTTTAGAGTTTGATCAGAGCAAGAAGAAAAATGAACGATGATCATGTCAAGAAAAAGAATGAATTGCTTTTGGTTTTGGTCAGATATATGAAGAAAAAGATTAGAATTTTGGTCATATGAAGAAAAAAAAAGGTGGAGTTTGATCATATCGACAAGTGAAGATGAGAAAGGAAGAAGAGTGGATCGTCGTCGTCGTGTTCACCTGGTCTTCTGGGAGAGGAGGGCGAGGGCGCCGAAGAGGAAGAACATGAGAAGCATGCCGCCGTGCTCGAGGTCGTTGAGGTGCGCCGGGTTGATGCCGCCGTCGGCGAAGATGCGGAGGTGCGTGGAGTAGAGCACCTCGACGCACATGTCGAGCAACGCGCCGCCGGCAACCACGTAGAGCTCGAGGTGGCGCGCCTTCCCTCGCAGGACCGGCGCCTCCACGGGGTTCCACACGCGCAGCCGGAAACCGCCCGGGTCAGCGGCGAAGCGCGCTGCCGCCGCCCAGACGTGCCACGCTCCCACCGCCAGGAACAGCGTCCCCGGCAGCACGTGCCCCTTGAACGACCCCATCGAGCCGAAAGCCGCCGCCGGGACGAGCTACTCGAGCACCCCGGATCTGCGCAGGATCACCGGCCGCCGCCGGCGTTGACTTCGCTGCCTCGTCAAACACTCGAACGAGCGGCCCAGTGGCCAGTCCTGAAACAACGGAGCACCGATCAACACCATCACACGCCGGCCGGATGCACCCAACAGAGACAACACGCCACCGCCGCCCCCACCAGCGACGGCGGCGAGGGGATCTAACCAAAGTTTCGACTTTTTCAGCGCGCCGGAGGAGTGAGACGACGACGAAGACTCGAAGAAGAGAGAGCGCTAGGGGAAACAGGGTGTCGACGGGATCATTGCTTTATGATGGGGACGAGAAAGCCAAGCGCTGCCGCGCGGCGGAGAAGAAGCGTAAAGCGGCGCGCGCGAAGGGGAGAGAGAGAGAGAGAGCACGTACGTGAGGGGAGTAATGAGATTTTGCTTTCTTGCTCGCCTGCTCTGCTTCGCCTTTTTCTCCTCGGGAGACGATGGCTACTCGCTCGCCTACTTCTCCTGCTGCTCTGGGATCGCCTCCTGCGCCCTGCGCTGTCTTGGCTGCCGCCTTGGTCTTTGTCGCTTGCTCCCTGCGCCTAGCGGCGCCGGCTAGCTCGCGCGCGCCGCGCGCGTTCGTTCCGGGGCGCGCCCGCGCGCGCGCGGCGCGACGCGACACGACACGGGCGCGGCGACCTGGCGCATCGGGGGGCGTGGTTGGTCAGGGTGGCAACACGACGGGTTGATTAGGAGGCTGACGCGACTCCTAACTCGTTGGACCCGTTGAGAGTAGAGACGGCCTCACTTAATTCTATGAATTAATAAATTAGTTATTTATCTCGGAATCTTTTAAATATCGTTTATTTAATAATATTTTTTTTAAATGGTTTTGTCTTGTTGATGTGCCCCATTGAATATAATTTTTTCTTGTTACATGAATATAATGTTTAGAATAATTTTTGCATGGACAATTTTTTGAGCTCTAGTTTTCGCTTTTTCGTTCTTTAACCCAACACATCTAAAAACTCATGGAAGCTGATTTTTATCTTAACATTTGACCATTTATCTTATTTATTTTTTTAAATATGCAAAGATATACATTATACTTGAAGTACTTTCAATAATAAAACAAACTAGAACAAAAAAAATAACATTTCAATTTTTTTGAATAAGATGAATGATCAAACGTTGAGATAAAAGTCAACTGTATCATTTAAAAATTAACAGAGCGAGTATTCCGAATGCTCCTATATGTAATATTGCGAGTATGTTTTTATGTCTTAAACATACTCTCTAACTTATTATAATAGAGAGAGTCCCTGTCTAACACACAATCTATGGCTAAAACTGGTCTAACTTATTATAAGAGAGATGATACACATGGAAGACACAATCTCTTGCTAGAACTTGCCTAACTTGTGGCCAGCAATTTCTTAGCCACATAATCTGGCAAACTGAGGCATACAACCAAATAGCTCCTGTATGGTCAGGACAGTTCACAAGCATGGCCAGTTGGCCACCTCACTTGAGCTAATCTGCAATGGAAAAGAAGATGCAACAAAGTACAGGAGTCTGTCACTCTGCCCTCCACTTGAGTTCAGCATTCAGGCCAGTCACCCACCTGCTACTGCACACATCTGATTGCAACATGATTCATCAAATCAGAGCAAAAATAGGGATGGATCAGATGATAGAGTGCTCAACTGAAAGATGCCAAGGATAACTAAGTAATTTAAGTTAATTTCTTAAGTTTTTAATACGTTTTATATTGCAGTGAAATATAGTGATCAAACTTATAAATGTCTGACACATCACATATTTCTGATTGGAGGGAAAAGGCCACTCCTTTATTTATCACACCACATTATCACAATATATACCGTAGTTTTTTTTTTTCTGAGGAAGACACGGACGAGTGTTGTGCGCGGGAGTTTTATTGCTTGTTGCAGCGGCGGCGAGCATCTCGGCGGGCAAGAATGGCGCGCCATTGCCGCCGGCCACCTGCCGGCTCAGGTGAAGCCGGTCTGTTCAGGAGATCGCGTGGAGCATTGTGCCGCAGCCGCCGCCGCAACCGCCGCCACAACCGCCGCCGCAGCCTGAACCGCAGCCTCCGGACTTGGCATGGCCAAGCTTGGTGCTTTCCATGGTCATGACGCCGCCGCCGCCGCAGCCGCCACCACAACCGCCTCCGCAGCCTGAACCGCAACCTCCGGACTTGGCATGGCCAAGCTTGGTGCTTTCCATGGCCATGACGCCGCCGCCGCAGCCGCCACCACAACCGCCGCCACAACCGCCTCCGCAGCCTCCGGACTTGGTATGGCCAAGCTTGGTGCTTTCCATGGTCATGACGCCGCCGCCGCAGCCGCCACCACAACCGCCTCCGCAGCCTGAACCGCAGCCTCCGGACTTGGCCTGGCCAAGCTTGGTGCTTTCCATGGCCATGACGCCGCCGCCGCAGCCGCCACCACAACCGCCGCCACAACCGCCTCCGCAGCCTCCGGACTTGGTATGGCCAAGCTTGGTGCTTTCCACGGTCATGACGCCGCCGCCGCAGCCACCACCACAACCGCCTCCGCAGCCTGAACCGCAGCCTCCGGACTTGGCCTGGCCAAGCTTGGTGCTTTCCATGGACATGCCGCCGCCGCCGCAGCCGCCACCACAACCGCCTCCGCAGCCTCCGGACTTGGCATGGCCAAGCTTGGTACTTTCCATGGCCATGACGCCGCCGCCGCAGCCGCCACCACAACCGCCGCCACAACCACCTCCGCAGCCTGAACCGCAGCCTCCGGACTTGGCATGGCCAAGCTTGGTGTTTTCCATGGCCATGACGCCGCCGCCGCAGCCGCCACCACAACCGCCTCCGCAGCCTGAACCGCAGCCTCCGGACTTGGCATTGGTAACCTTGGAGCTTTCCACGGCCATGACGCCGCCGCCGCAGCCGCCACCACAACCGCCGCCACAACCACCTCCGCAGCCTGAACCGCAGCCTCCGGACTTGGCATGGCCAAGCTTGGTGCTTTCCATGGCCATGACGCCGCCGCCGCAGCCGCCACCACAGCCGCCCCCACAACCGCCTCCGCAGCCTGTACCGCACCCCCCGGACTTGGCATGGCCAACCTTGGTGCTTTCCATGGCCATGACACCGCCGCCGCATCCTCCACCGCAACCTCCACCACAACCAGCCGATTCTGCTTGGCCATTCCCGCCGTTGGCGGCAACGGCCTTGGGGCTCACGGTGACCACCTTGACGCCACAGCCACCGCCACAGCCACCACCACAACCAGCCGACTCTGTTTCGCCATTACCGCCGCTTGCGGTGACAGCCTTGGAGCTCACGGTGACCACCTTGTCGCCTGCGATGACTGTGCCGCAATTGCCACATTGCGCAGGAGCTGCCACTGACTCGGCGGACGCCATGGTAGTGTCAGGTTCAGAAATTACACCCTTCTGAACCATGGCGCCATCGCAGAATTTCTCACCGTCTTTGACATTGCTGTCCATGGACAGGAATGATATCACGATCCAAGGAAGCAGAAACCAATCCTCATTCACCTGAGAAAGAACAAGAATAATGCAGCATGAGTATGACACAAACAAAACCAAAAGCTTGTAAAAGATATATAAAAGTTGAATTGTACCATGATGTACTCAGATTTGACGTCAAGCAATGCCACTGCTTTGCCATATGGGTGTTCAGCACAGAACTTTACAGCAGTAATAGCTGAAGCATCCTCAGCATGATTGTTGAAGCACTTTGGCTGAAATTCTAGCTTCCTTCCCTGGTAGAGTTTGATCTGGTTTGTTCAAAGAAGAATCAGAAAACTTTGATTTGGCAACGAGGGTATGCATGTATAGTAGGTTTATTTGTACTGGGTAATGCCTTCAGTATCACTTACCATTTTGTTGTCACCTTTGAGCTGGAATATACAACCATCCTTGCTTGGTTTCATGTCATTCGAGATGCACAAGGAAGAGTTGCTAAGTGACCATTTATTATCCTCGAATTCTGCTAGCTTAAATGGTTTCTTTGATGACTTTGTTACTCCGACCAATTCCCGAGCAACATCCATGCCGTTCTTTGCCTTGTGATCCCTGATATAAAGGGTAGTCAGTACTCCCTCCGGTGTATAAATATTAGTCGTTTAGATAAAATTACACATACCAAAGTAATATTAAATAAAGTTACAAGGGTTGTCTCAATTAGTTATGGAGCCTAGATTTTAGTGATGCTATCCAAGTTCAACTCCCGATGAACACATTCTATTTAGCAACAATGTTTAGATTGACGGGATGACTAATATTTGTACACTCTCAATAAAAACCAAAACGGCTATTATTTGTACACCGGATGGAGTACTCATTAGCAATGAGGAGTTGACATACATCATTCAGTCATCAACCTAAGACCGTCTCCAGCGGTATTCCCATCGGACCCCGGAACCGGTGTTTGCGCGGCCTATTCTACTGTTCGCGCGTCCAGCCATATACCCATCCGCCACCCTAAATCTCGGGGCTTCCCTTCCGCCCCCGTGTTCTGCGGGGTGCGCCCGACCTCCCATTCCAACGGCCAGCGACCCTATCCCCTTGTTCTTCCTCTGCTGCGGCGAGCGCGGCCGCCCCCTTCTCCCTCACCCGTGGCGAGCGCAGCTCGTACTCCCTCTGTTGTGGCGAGCGCGAGAGGCAGCCCGCGTCCGCTCCTCCATCTCTCGCCGCCGCCGTTGGTCGACCGGAGCGGAGCTGGAGACCCCAGTCAAATCTGCGGCCAATCGACAAGTACGAAGCCACCGGAAGCGACTCGTGAAGAGGCAGCGGCGCACGAGGTGTTCCTCACCTCCCTTGCTGGAGTACGGTTATGTACACGGGGAGAAGCTTGGGTTCGAGCTCACCACACGAGCTGCCGTCGACCTGACCGCGGACCTCGACTTCACGACGGTCGCTGGGTCGGGTCAGTCCCGGCGCAATTGCGGAGCGCGGGAAAAGCCCGTCGCGGACGCAATGGTGTAGCGCGGGAAAAGTCCGTCGGCTTCACCAATGACGCGGGAAGCAACGCCCTGCCTGAGAAGCGAGATCGTATGCACGCCACCGCTGGAGGCAAGCTTCCCAAATAAACTCCCATTCCGTGGGCCCCACACCCATTTACGCTTTGGATGCGCGGCGTGACTTCGGGGACCGTTGGAGACGGTCTAAAGAACCTAAATAAGTAAACTTAAACCTAGTGCTTAAACAGTAAGTTGCACATCTGTTCCCATAGAAAACAACAACAATTTGTAGATCTAGAGCAGAAAACCACCTTATCTGAAGACGTATAAGTTCAGTATTGCAATCATACACGAAGCGAGTCCAGCAGCTCGTCTTTTGATCCTTGATGGAAGTTGGCAACAGACAAGTCTTGAGAGAGAAAGGTTGTGTCCTGATCATGCTAAGCACCTGGTGAGCCCTCACTGGGACAATTGAAGAGGCAGCAACCCGAAGGCTAACTGGAGGTGAATAGACATGCCCTCCAAGAGGTTTCAATTCAAACCATTTCTCAAAGGAGAGCTTAGAATCAGGCTTTGCAAACTCTTGAAGAGAGATCGAAACCCTCCCAATTGGTTCAGACTTCTTTGATGATGATGTCCGATCAACCAGTACTGTCAGGATGAGTTCACCGGTAGGTTCACATTTGATACCAAGTCCGGTCGACTTCCCTGTTTTCATGGAGATACCCAACCTGCTATCATCACTGATGAACACATCTGATTGATTCTTTGTGAACCATATGTGCACATTTTCCTTTGGAACTGCAGGCGGCAAATTCTTGATGTCCACAATTTGCAAGAGTAACTGCAGATGGACAAAAGATTTAAATCCGTAAAATTAGTAGAAGCATCTTGGTAAAATAACTGTTCAATTTAGACTCACAATATGATGGCCATGATCAGTTATATTTTCAGAAATAACAGTCAGTGGTATAACATTCTACACTTTGAATCATGTTGTCAAATAACTCTTTTTTTTCAGGCCGTTAACACCACCACAATCCCATTCAAGTGCTTGTAAAAAGTAAAAGCCACCATACTTCTGTGTCTATTGATTCAAGGATAATAATGTGTTATAAGAGTAGCATACCTCAATGACTGTTGTTTCAAGAACAGCAAGTTGCGACTCAGCCTTGGCAGTCTCAAACTCATCATCAGCCTTACTACTAAAAATCTGAGGAATGGATGTCACAGGAGACGGCAAGTTGCCACGGTACATAGCACCAGCCTTCCAGTATCTTACGCCGAAGGCATTCTCAAACTGTTCGGTAGTCCCAGAAAATCCAACATCAAGCTTCTTTCCTTCAGATCGATCATCATCAGTGTCATCATGCTCCAAAACTCTCCCAAGGATCTTCAGCATGTCATGGCAGTAAGTAGCAGGATGCAGTTGGTGAGTGTGCCACATAACATCCACATCGTAAGTTGGCACGCGGAAGAGTTTTATTTTGTTCTCTTGATTTGTCTTGATCAGGTACAAGAACCCTTTGTACCGAGCTAAAGCTTCTTCAAGAAAACGAAGATCATGCATGGTTGGTGTGTCAACCTGACAAAAACAAGGTAAGTTTCTGACTTTTCTTTACATACCATACTTGATTATGTATGGATCATAATTGACAAGATTTAGATAATTAACAAGATTAGATTAGACATATGTGTCAGTGCATAATGATAAAATTTTAATTCAAAGTTGAAACAATAAAGTCTTGGATTTTATAGTTCAATCAGAAGTACTCTACTATTTTTACATATCATAGCAACGATTATTTCTGTAACTACCTGGTAGAAGAAAGAAGATTGTCTCTTAACAGCTGAGACCAAATCATAGGAAATGTCCTTTGCCACTCCACTGTTTGCATATATTGAGTTGTCAGAAGGGCTCGTGTACTCCAGCTCAAAGGGCTCATTAGGATATTGCTCAGTCCAAACCTTCTCTGTCTGATGCTCGGAATCTGCTCGAATTGAAGATTCAACATTGCTATTGTCGAGTATTCTACCATATAATCTCTTGCAGTCCTTTATGTATTGTACCTGAGAGATGTACATTGTGAATTGTGATGAACTGATGATTACTTCTCTGTGTAGCATGATCAGAAAAATTACAAGATGCGTTGTACATAAATATTTCGAAATAGTTGACAATTTTATTCATAGTATACAATGCTAGGGGAAGAGTAACATCCTGAGTTAAAACAAACATTAGTAAAAATCAGTACCGGGTTAAGCCGATGGCAGTGCCATATCCATTCGCAGTCGAGAGGGACAACTAAAGGCCCATCTACACCAGCAACCTGAGTGTGCTTGGCAAGGAGGGGAAGCCAGCATGTTTTGTATCTAGCATAACAGCAAATCAAATCTCATTGAACAGTAATAACAGATCAGAAAAAATTATCGATAATTGCAACTGCAACATGATAATGACTTTATGCTTAAACATCTCACAACCACACCTAGAAAAGAAAATTTATCCATTTTCCCAGCATGATAGAGACATTGTTGCCATAGGCATCTTAAGTTTCCAGATAAAACCAAAACTATCATTGTAGCAAGAGCCTTTACAACACTTCTCATCTACATGGAAATTTTGCTATACCATTTCAGATAAGATCCAGGTTCCCATTTTACTCAAGCATGCAGCTCTGTTAAACGATATGTAGATGAAATTATAGCTCCGCTAAAATTTCTTCTTTTTTGTTAAACGATATGGAATGCAGAAGAGAAATACGTCTCATAGACTGACATGGAGAGCACTCCTAATATATCTCAAAATATTAAATTGAACAGACACCAACAAAAGAATCATTTATCATGTAACTCAGAAAAGATTTCAACAAATTTCGCCAAAACTTTTATCTCGAGATGACCTAGAAATTTCTCTACGAGCGCCTTCAAACTAGAAAAATCTCTCTACTGTTGCACAAGCAAGGTTGGACCTGAGTTCTTGAAATCCCCAAGAAGATGGAGCTCATCTACTGTACCTGTGGATGGCCCTCTCGAGCAGCGGCCCCTCGTAGAGCCACCGGCGGCGATCCACCGCCGCGAGGAACTCCAGCTGCCGGAGCGCCGCCGGAACCAGGTCCACGCCGACGCCGATCCCCTGCGCCGCCAGCCACCGCGCTTCTTGCTCCTTGTCCATCTCCTCTCCGGCCACCCCTCCACCACCTGCGCTTTGAGGCCAACCGCACCAACTAATTAAGCAGAAGGTTTACCGCGTTCTTGGCGCCGCGAGAGATCAATCCCCCGACTCCTACGCGAGCACGGTGCGATTTCGCTGTTTGACCTTAGGTTTCTTGCGACCCCGGCTACTGTTCTGACTCAAAGATGAGACTTTTCCCCACTATCCAACACCAACCACCTCAATCCCACTACTTTCTCTCAAATTTTAATTCTTGAAGCATCAAGATGTATATAAATTATGCTAAAAACTCTGTACAAAAACACAAACTGCAAATCAAAGAAGTGTCAAGATTCTCACAGACTGGGCTTCAGAGCTCTGCTCCTGTGAGGCTGTGACTGTGTGATCACATGTTCAACTTGCGCAGCCTATTTATAGCGACAGCGCGTGCATCGGCCACGCAAAAGCGCGAAAAATGTGGCGATTAACACGCAAAAAAAAATCTGGTAAGCGCTGCCGATCAACACGCAAGCTGAAAAATCCTATGCGTGATGCCACGATGGTTGAAGAGGCGATCAGTGGTGGGTTTTTCAGAAATCAGAATGTAACTGCCCTGTCGCCTCAAAAAATCTTGGGATTGCTTGGCGCCTTAAGACGAGCAACCGTTTGCTCCCATAAGAAGAAAACTGAAGCATGCACAGTGTCAGAAGTGAACTGAAAAGAGATGAAGAGGCGATGGCTTTTTGCAGGATTATTCATGCCACTAATATGAGATATGTTCTCGATGGGTATGCATGTAGTTCTGTACTCTGTAGAACATACATGAACTGGTAAAACTTGTTGTTTCACCAAGATTTGAAGTGCTCTGTGCTTCCCCTAACTAAAGAATAAAAACACTATTTTTTGACTCTTGCAAACAACCTACCTTAAGAATTGTTTATAGGTACTTTTACTGATAATCTAAAATGTTCCATCCATTCAGTAATCAGTACCAATAATGGAGAACCAATTTATTAAGGAATCAAACGATGTTTCTCTGGGAACATCCATCAGGTACACCTAATTTTTTCAGATGAACCACCTATTTAGCATCCAGGAAAATAAAAACTCTACCATGAAAACCACTCCTTGTCAGTATGTCTGAACTCACCCCTGCAGTGGACAGTGGATAGCACAGCTGAAGCTCTTGTCTGCTTAACTTGCTAAATTACGATATGATGGTGTTATGTGGTAATTAATTAGTAATAGTGCATTATGATTTTGTATCCACGGGATTGGTATGGCTCAGTTCATGCCGGCAGGCATGCAGTACAGGTCGGTTTGTACGTGCTCGCAGTACAGTTTGGACGTGGCCAGCCAGGGCACAAACGCACAAACTCAGCTCAATTATAATGGCGGCTGGTAGGCCACTTAGGCCAGCAAGGTAGGTGGCTGATTTAATGCACGCTTAGGATGCATTTGATTTAGCAAATTGATGGAATAAATCTATGCTTAGTTTTAAGGAGGATGAAATAGTTCCAACAAGATGATCCTTTAGTTTGAGGGGTATATAATACTAGTCAGATGTCTGTGCTTTGGAACAAAACTTATTTTACAATGGGGTATTTGCGTAAAATTCATGTTTCTATATATTTTTTTAAAAATCTAAGTGTTTTTACACAAAATTCGTACATTCACGTAAAAATAAAAAAATTAAAAAACTGAAATGCAAAAATATATATATTTTTTATTTTTCTTCTTCTTTCTCACGTTTGGTGCATGCGCTGCGTGTTGCGCACGTCGCGCTGCTCCGCTGCGTGTGCGGCCGGGCGGTTGCATGTGGGGTGGTTCAGTTCGGGCGGTTTTTACAGGGTATAAGTTTTGGCCGATTTTTTATGGGATATGGAAAGGCACGTACAAGGTTACGGACGGACGACACGGAAATCTGGACACTTTAATATAGTTAAGACTTACTTCATCCGATGTACAAATATTAGTCGTTTTAGATAGGATTACACATACCAAGGTGATATTAAATAGAGCAACATAGGTTGTCCCTGGTGTCACCCAAGTTCAACTCATGGTGAACTATTATTTGTACATCGAAGGGAGTATGTGTTTTTAGTTAGAGAACATCTGTTGAATCTTGAGACGATGAAGTAGTGTGAGATAGTATGGAAGTGGCCGAGCGGCAAACCACTCCTAAATCTAGTCTTGGGAGCATGTCGATGCCCTCCTCTATTGTCGACGTAGTCATTGTGGAGGGCTCTACCTCTAATGTCGGACTATCAGTTGCTTGTGGATCATCGATGTCCTCACGACCACCTTCACTTCTACATGCTTAGTTTTAAGGAGGATAAAATAGTTATGTCCCTTGAACAAAATGATTGATTAGTTTAAGGGATATAATCATCGATAGCTGACACCAAATCTCCTCAGAACTCCATTGTTAAGCGTGCTCAGGCGGGAGTAGTACCAGGATGGGTGACCTCCTGGGAAATTCTCGTTCACATCCCCGACACACCCATGGCCTTCAAACAAGGTCGGGCCCATGCGGCCTATTTCAAAAAAAAAAAATCATCGATAGAGAACATATGATGAATTATGTGGCATGCGATAACCAAGAAGCGATGCGAGATAGTATGGAGGTGGTGGCGAGCCACTCTTAAATCTACTCTGAGGTGTGTGTAGATATGCACTCCTCTACTATTGCCACAATTATTGTAGAGGGCTCTACCTCTACTGCCCATTGCTTGTGGATCATTGTCCTTACGATCACCTTCACTTCTATATACTTTTTTTTCATGTCTGTTTGTTTTATTTTTTGACAGCTAAATGTAGTTAGTTTGAGTATCTAGTTAATGAGAATTTAGAGAAACTGATATTTTTCAGTTTCTGTATTTTAGTTTATTTTTAGATTCTATTGGTTCTTACTTTTTGAATTTAGAATCTGAACATTTATTTCAGTTTCAAATTCTAAAAATATCGAAATCCGGGCTAGAAATTGAAACAAATCGACCCTTCCTCTCGCGTAGGGCGGCCCTTCGAGCTCCACCGATTCCGCCACGCAATTGAGCTCGACGGCGGAGGCCACACGTCGGCGCCGCCGCCCTGCTTCGCGCTCTGCTCGCACCTCACCGACGACAGCGACCTAGAGGCAGAGCGCTCTCCTCTTGCCGGAGGTGACACGTACCACTGTTGCCGCCGCAAGCCGCGTTCGGGAAAAATGTCAGAACTCTGGTAGTACATCTGATCTATCTTGTGATGAATTTCAATTCTCTCAGCTCCAAAACATGCTAAATTTCATTTAATCTGATCCAATTCAAACCTAACACCCTTGGAACTTAAACACCAGCACGACACACAAATCGGAAGGCGAAAGGGAGCACTGTTTACTAAGAACACGACAGCCAAAGCTAGCTTCCAAGCTGGACGTACTGGATACAGAGAGCAGCAGGCGCGCCATGTCGCCGAGCAGAGGAATCCGCCGCCGCCGCCGCCGCCGCCGGAGAAGCAAACGTCGGAGGACGGAGGAGAGAGAGCCATTGGATACTTGAGCTGGTGCAGCTCAAGGGAGTGGCCGTTTGGAGCGGGCCCTGTCGACGAATTCGTACTGACGCGTGGGCTCGTTATGGGCTTTGGGCCCAACTAGCTGGCCCATCTCTTATTGATTTGGGCCGTGATAAAAAGCCCACCGAGTATTGGGATGATAAATGATGGGTATTTTATTTTCTTTCACTTTTAATTTATTTTATTTTCAACGACGGTAAACAAGTAGTCCGTGCCACGAGTGTGTAACTCTCTAAATGGATTTTTCGTCTATTTATATTGATTTCCTTAATGCATAGAAATTATACACATATATGCATTATATATATATATATATATATGAAAAATGAATACAGACTAAATAAGGAGCGAATATGAATACCGATTACCGAACTAAATATATAAAACTATTAATATATGAAAAAGTATGATAAACTAATAAATAGATTTAATGTATGCACGTATAATAAATGATAAATACGTATAATAAAGTAAAAAACAAGTTTTATTTTAGTTGTAAATGAATATGTATTATTTTTAAGCAAAAAATATATATTAATTTAAATTAAATTGTTTAATATTTTATGATTAGAATATAGCTTAAATTTTATACAATGTGAAAAATAGAATCCGGCAGTCATACCGTTTTTTTAAATAATTATCATAACTAAACAGACATAATCTCGAGCACTCAACTTTGATACAAAGAAGGAGCATACGAAAAACTATCAAGAACTGAACTTTGGTACGCTTGTGAGTTTACGAGGGAATCTTCAACCAGTGACTAGGATGGTTTCTATGGTATTAAATACACTGTTACATAGGCAAAAATCTAATGTGACACGAGAGTTAATGAGTAGAGAAGAAAATGTGGAGGAAATGGTTTTTTATGCAAGACATGGTTTCTATCACTAATACCAAGGATAAAAAAACTACTCTACATGCATTGGGAGAGTGTAGTAGTGTCTATAGATGACCCCACTTATTTATGATTAGGCAAAAGAGGAAAAAAATAAATAGAGATAAGACACATGCATTTTGAGTAATATAACGTGTATAGAAATTATTAGAGGTTTGTGAATCTGCACAGGAGACAAAGGAACCAGTGATCCACCTGGCTTGTCCTGTGGTGGTGGTGGCCGGCCGGTCGCCCGAGTTGCCCTCTTCCCGATGCCACGGCCCATCCCTACCTCCGCATCTGCTGACTGCTCAGCTCAGCGATGCCTGCTTCTGCTTGCCTCCCTGCCCCTTTTCCCCTTCCCACACGCCGCTCTCATCCTCTCTCTCTCTCTCTCTCTCTCTCTCTCTCTCTCTCATTCATTCACTCCATCTTCCTCTCTCTACACCCTCCAGGGACGCTACGAAATGCTCTTCAAGATTTGATTTGCTCCAAGGTATGCATCTGTAGCCCGCATGGCGTCCTCTATAATAATGGGATCGCTATAATAATATATATGCTCAGCTGCACATGTGTAGTTCAGAATCAGCTGTATGCATGCATCCATGTGTTTGTGACTTTGTGTGAATGCATACTTGCATGTCCAGCAATGCAAAGATTGGTTTTTTATTGCTTTGGTGGTCAGTCAGCCTGCCCTGGCTGGCCTTTTGAGCTTCTTTTTTCATTTTCTTTTCTTTTCTTTCTCGTACTACTCTACAGGAAGGATCAGTTCCTGTTTGGGGGTGGAACTCCTTTCTGTACCCAATTCCACACTTTTGAGTATCATCGGTTTTTGGCTGAAAATCCAGGGTTATGTTGGGTGGTTAGAGCCATTTTTTGGGTTAATTCTTGGGGGATTCCTCTTTTTGGCCATGCCCTGGTTCCCATTATTGGTACCACTACCACAAGAATTTCAATTCAGCTCGGCACTGTTGGAGGAGTAGTTAGTAATACAAGTTAAGATGCCACCAAAGATCCAGCCTTTGTAGGGTTGCTTGGTTCTTGAGGGAAATTGCTTATAGGTTTGGTGTTTGCTTGTGGATGGATTGATGGATATGGATTGCTTGCTCCATTTCTTCAGTGAAAGTGCAGGTTCCTCTTCTCCCAACTCCTCCTGTCTCTAGCTTGTTTGGAGTAATCCATCTAGTTCTTTTTCTTTATTTGGGGCCGGTTCAGTTCCCATTGTTGGCATTATCCTCTCACAAAGGCTCCTGGCAAGATTGGATTATGGGGTGATTAATATCTTGTCTTGGTTGCATGTAAATGTGGGCAGAAAGCAACATAGGGAAGGGGGGCAAGAGGCCCATATCTTTATGGAATTGGGGCCAGCTTTTGGTGATTACAAAAGTTTTACTTGTCCTCTTGACACCTCCCTCCTCCATCTTTCCTCTGGCTGAGAGAGGGAGAAGGGAGAGAATAAAAGGGGAAGTGGTGAGCATGGAGATGGCCTGTGGCCATGATTTCACCTCAGCTTCAGGCCTCTCCTCCTGCCTCTCATGTTCTCTCCCCCCAAACACTTCACAGTAGATTCCATCCCCTCTCTATCATCCTTGGTATCCACCCCCTTCTCTGTTCTTAATTGCAAAGGTTTCTGCAGAATAACATTTGTTGGGTGAGTCCTATAGAATCCTTCCATTCTTTTTATGTTGCTTTTCCTCCCTCCCCTATTTAAGTTCTTCAATTGCATGTCAATGCCGAGTTGTAACTGCTAGCACAAGTGTAGAGTCCATTTCCTGTGCTGCCCCTGGTGCTTGTGTTCTCTAGGAGGTGATTAGGAGAGGTGAACCCTCCTGAAAGCCCTTGTTTTTTTTTTTCTGTTTGTGTTTCTACCTCTTCTCCAAGTTCAGCCAGTTCTTGAATTTCACCTTGATGCTGTCTTCACTTGTAGTAGATCTTTACCATCTGCTTGGATTGCATTGGGTTGTACCTAGTACCTGCCCATTGAATCTTTCATACTAGATGTTCTTGATGAGTCTTTAATTGGATGTAGTACAATCCAATCTCCTCATAAATGCAAAGTTTATTTTTTTCATGGCTTGTAGTTTGAAGTGAACCATCACTCATCTACTCAATCACCACATCCAACTTATAACGTCTTGGTTTGTGCTCAATTCAGGTGTAGCTAGCTTTGGTGTGTGAGAGGTGAAGAACAAGAATAGGCTGTCAGGCTGAAGCTGAGGAGGGGAGAGGAAGAGGAAGATGGAAGATGACAGCTTCTCAGGGATGGCCAATGGCGGGCAGGTGGACAACAAGCTAATCCAGACATTCCACAAGAGCTTCGTGCAGGTGCAGAGCATCCTGGACCAAAACCGGATGCTCATCAACGAGATCAACCAGAACCATGAGTCCCGGGTGCCAGACAACCTAACCCGGAATGTTAGCCTCATCAGGGAGCTGAACAACAACATCCGCCGCGTCGTTGGCCTCTACGCTGACCTGTCGGCGTCGTTTGCTCGCACGATGGATGCCTCGTCGGAGGGTGATTCATCGGGGACGCTCCGCTCCTCTGAGGGCGCAGGCCGGGCCGGCCAGAAGCGTGTCCGGCCTGGCTAGGATCAGGTGCCATTCTTGGCATTTTGATGCTCAAATCAAATAGGACGGATGACGATGACGATGATGCCATTGTCACTCCTCAGGAATTCTCTATTTCTGTGTAGCAACTAGCAAGCAGGCCATGTGTTACTTACTAGACTAGTTACTCTTCTTTTTTCCCCTTGATTTCTTCTTATCTGCAAGTGCTTTTGCATGAGTGTATCATTAAGGAGAAGCAAACCATTTATGTAGAAGTTGCTGTGATGATGAGAAAGAAACGGCATTGTAGTAGTTCTTGACTATCTGCTCATGCTTGTCAGCCTTACTGATAGCATTTTGTAGTTGATTGCTGGCTAGTTTCAGGTAGTAGTTAGTACAAGGAGCATAATCATGCAGTGTTCACTGCAGGTGCCAGATGGGCAGTTCATCTCAAAGACTATAGATTTTGAGGCCTTTAGTCCTTACCTCCTTATATTAATTGTTTAACACTTTGTTTAATATTGTTTCTTGAGCTTTTTTCTGATGGTCTGATGGGTGTGATCACTCTGATGAGCTCACATTATTTTGCATTTGGAATGGATCATTCCTATGAATCTGTGTGTGAATAAATGGACTTCTGAAATTCTCATGCAAAGTGCAAAGCTTTACAGCTTTTCCAATCTGCTGCTCCTCCTCATCCCCTGTCATTTTCCTTTTGTCCTTGAGTTATGATGAAAAGTTTGATGACCAAACTACTTGTGCCCTAATCCCCTACTTTTCTTGCTCTACTTTTCCTTCTTGTTCCTACAGCTACTCAGCCTCAGCCTCAATCTCACTCACTTGAGCTGGTGTGATTTAGATAAGGCTCTCCTTTTCTGCATGCCAAATGAGAGAAAAAGAAGGGGGGGCTCTAGCTCTAGTAGTGGGCATCTGCAAGATGCTGGACAGCATCAGCAGCAGGAGCACAGAAAAAGCTTCAATAATTTTGGATTTTTGGCTGCCAATCATAGTGTACAACACCATGGCCAGAATCTTATTTGAGAGTGTGAATTCTCACTCTTTTCCCCCTGATCTAAGTGTGTGAACCTTTTTGACCGCTGGACAGTGTCCATGGGTCCCCATTAATTGTTCTCTGTCTACAGTCCTAATACTGTTCCAACTAATTAAAGAAACCCAAGGCAGCATTTGTGTTGGATTAGCAATCCATGTCCAATAAACAAAGCATGAAACTGATAAATCCTGCATCTGAAAATTGTGCATTGATTTTCAGTTTGCATATTTGTATCATTGAAGATTTTGATGGACACATGCATGTTTCCCAAGATCTCCTCTTTGGCAAATGAACACATGGCCTTTGGAGTTTCAGAACTCCACTGAAGCCCTATTCAAGCAATTGGACATCTATAGATCTCTTACAGGAAATGAACACTATGAGAATCCTTACAAAATTCTTTTAAAAATCCAAAGCTACACTTTGAAAAAGGCGTACGGAGTCGGCTCTTCAAGAGGAAAATGTCTTCCATCCCCCCAAAAAGAGGCAAATGCCAATGCTAATGTGATGACATTTACTTGCAATATATCTGATGGACATTTCAGAGTAAAATAACCCAGCTGGATGATATGTGCAAAAGCACCCCAGGAATATTAGCAGAACTAAGTAAGCACAGTGTGCCCATAGCAGGACCACACTGTTCCTTGTGATTGGTAGCCCTCTTCAAATGCTTATCCCTTCTCTGAGTCTCTCTCTGGAGCTAGAGGATCTTTTGTTTCCTTTCTCCATCCATCTGCACAAGATCAAGAAATGCCATTGTCATCAGCTCATTGCTCATGGATGGACTGCACTTGGTAGGGGCCCAGACAAGCTACATCCACTCACACAGGCCACATCACACCAGTTTTGGGATAACAGCTGTGGAAACTGGCCAAATTTGGGGCCCTCACAACAATTCCACTGTATATTCTTTCTTGAGTTTGATTAACAAAAACATATCTTAATTACTTGCTCAGGGCATTCAATGATACACATGTGTGGTGTAGTAATGGGTGGCACATGCATGAAGCAGACTGTCTATTGGGCAAATTGCTTTTAGAAAACTGCAGTAAATACCTCCAGTCATTTAGGAAAATGGTCTTTTACTGAAACAATGCTTTTATTAGACAAAATTATACAGTACCTTGAGAGAGGATTAAATCAAGATTATGATCTAGAGAGGATCATGGGTGACAGAACAATCAATGTCGATGGAATCCTACAAATACTTCAGATACAGCCATTGGCTGTAAAATACAACTGTGAATGAAGTAATGAACACAGCACACAGTACACTCAGATATCACTGCACTGTTGTTCAATTATTGTAGTGAAGATGTAGAAATTGTCTTTTATTGACAGTAACACAGTTTTACGGTCCCGAATTCAGAGGGCCGACAAGTGGTTTTGCCAGAGATGGTGTAGGCAGATCCAGTGCAAATTGTGTTTTGCATGATTAATATGGTAAACAGTTGTTTACTCCAGGTTTGCATGAATAAACAGAAGAGGCTAGCTGTTTACTACCTACATGAATTTGGTATGTTTTTAGAGGTTTCTATTTGTAATTAAACAGTAGTTCTCAGCTGAAAATAATCACAGAATCAATCACTTCATGCTGTTCAAATTTCAGGAATCACAGATGAAAATTTATGCTGAGCAGCTGTAAACCTTTGCTTTTGTTTTTCTGTTCTAGTGAAGATAAAATATTTTTCTCCTAAGCACCAAAGGTAGAGTAGTTCCATTAAATAAGTTGAGTTCAAGACTTCTGGACATGTATTATATTCAGCTTCAGAGTTTTGCTTGTCTGTGCCGTTTTTTTAAAAAAGTTTGCTTGGCTGTTACTCTGCTAGCTTATACCAAGTGGCTATTATGATTGTAGCTGGGCAACTTGCCCATAATTTACACTGTGCTTTTACTCCCACCTCTTTCCAAGTGGTGAATTCAGTTCCAGCTACATCTACAGCTTAACCAAATTCAAAATTTCCAGCTCCTCTTGAATTGCCATACCCTGGGAAGTTTAAAGAAGTACACCATTGGGTCAGTACTGCTACATCACACCAATAACAATTGTGCACAAACTCTTTTTTCTGAAATCAAGAATTTCATGAGTGGAAAGTACACCATGAAGTCAAGTCTTACAGCTTATCCAAATAAAATAAGGCTGAGTCTTATAATATATGTGGATAGAATGTGTTTCATAACACCCCTCAGTGGGAGCCTCTCCTACTGATTTATTTCAAACAATAATGTATTTTTTTATGCACTAGTTAATGTCACCACTGAAACTTGTGCAGGATTAGCTGGTGTTCCAGCAGATCTGATCTGATACTCCATCTGCTGATTGACTCCACTACACTGAAATCTGATACATCATAAGCAGGTATGTTGTACTCTGTAGTAGGTATGTGGAGCTGTTGGATTTAGGTAAAATAATTGGGAGAGGACCACCTCACACTAAGGCCAAAGTGTCTATAGTTTGGCAGGACCACTGATTAATGCAATGACAATGATGTTAATTAGAGCTATAATGTAGCATAACTATGTGCTTTTGAGCATTGGAAGTATCCATTTTCATCCATAAATCTAGATAAAGTTTTCTCCTCTAGATTTTCTTCCTTAAAAGTACCCCCAAGGATGCTTGTGAGTATTCCCTAGCTTGCATGAGCATTGGAGGTCTTTACAATTTGTTCACCATAATATATGATGGAAACAAGTCCTGATCTTTCTATGAGAGCAAGACAACTATGATTCGATGGAAAAAAGATATTGACAATCTAACTACAACCTCGCGATTCACGCAAGCACTTCTAAAAATAAGAACAACAACAACTCATGGTGAGTTAGAATCATTTTTTTGAATATATAAAATATAAATCTAATATAGAAAGCACGTACTGTAAATCTAAAAGAGTATATCTTACTCTTTAAATTACTGGCAAAAGAGTGCAAATTGCTGGATGGAGAGATAAATGCCCGCCTCCTGAAAGAGCACATGTTGAAGCAAATCCCAATAGTAAACTTGGTGTATATTAGTTGTACTACAAGCCAGTAATTAAGAACTCCAGTAGATTCAGAACCAAAATCCCAGGAGTAAATTTGTGTATCAGATCCAGTGTCAGTACACTGAAGATTTCAACTATTGGAATCCAGTACATGCAAATACGATTGGAATCCATCCACAGCTCATTCATTGCTTTGCACGACAAGGATGAACTTGAAACAGATGTGTTCACGAAATGGATGAGTTCTGCTACAGAAATTTATCAATGATCATTCACCTTTGCTCTTTAATTATCATTTATCAATGATGGTCACAAAACAGTGACAGTTTCAGCCTGTAGATACAGTAAGAAGTCTCTGATCTCACTAATGAAAGGCCCAACCATTCAAAAACTTTGTGGAGCTTATGCAGCCACCAAGATTTGCAGATGGAATCAGACAGGAAAACATGAATGGGCTACATGTCTGATTAAAGTTGCACCCAACATACAAGTTCCAAATAACTTCTGAATATATGTACGGACAGTAAACCAACCAACCTGCTGAATTATCTACAAGATCAATGGCCACCGGCTCTGACCAGCAGGCCCATGTTAGTCAGGAAACTAAAGCCAAGATGCAAGGGCACAAAATTTCAGAGAACACCCAGCTGATTCCTCATCTAGTCTCTTGTCCTGAGTTGTCCTAGACCAATCTTTTATCCTGAATGATCCTGCAAATTAACATAAATTAAAAAAATATGTGAATTATAATGAGATTACTCCAAAATTAAAAAATCGTAATGGCATTGATCAAATTATTTCTTTATATAAAGAATACTGTGTGACTTCATTTGTCCTGCGTGTGTGACTGCACCTCGCCGGGAAAGAGCGGCTCCTGCACCGGCAGCTCGCGGCGGCGGCGGCGGCGGCGGCGGCGGCGTTCGTAAATCGCAAGCAGGAGGAGACGAACACGAGGCGCATTTAGTTGGGCCGGCGTCCGATCGAAGATGCGGCGCAGGTTGCGTTGGTGAATCGAGCGGGGGAAATTTCAATCTGGGCCGCCGGTTTGGGCCTCAAAGCGTGCTGGCTTCTCCCACCGCGAGCATCCCTCTCCCTCGTGGTCGAGGGCGGCGGCGGCGGAGGTGGCCGCCGACGCCGAGGCGCTGGAAACGGAGGAGGTGATCGAGGTCACGCAAGCAGAGGCGTCCGTGGCTGCGGCATGGAAGGGCGTGGATGCACAGGTACTTTCAAATCCCGATTTTTTCCACTTCTCCGGCTGCACTTTCGATTGCTCGCGCACAATTGTTTGTTTCTTGATTCTTGCATGAAAACCTTACTCCAATTGCTAAACACGAGCCCTTACTTAAGATCGATCCTACTAATGCCTCTTAAACTCATGAAAAAACTCCGGATTCTCCCATTTGTTAAATTCACATGTAATTGAAGGCGCTCACCAACCGTTTGGTATTTATTTCTCAAGGAAAAAAACAATTATCTGTCTCTCTTAAAGATCACATTTTGATTATATTTTCAGTTTTCACTACCATATCAATCTGAGATTTTCTAACTCAATAATACATGTAGAATACGATAGCAAAAAATCGAAGCTACTTGTTCACTGTTACAAATTATCAAATCTACTGTAAGACTTATTATGTGAGGTGTTCTGCTTTGTCAAACTTTTGCAGCTTCCTAATCTTGAAGGTATTGTCTCACTTAGGGTTCTTTGGAATGAAGTTTTTTCAAATGAATTTTGAAAGATTTAATACAATTTCTACGAAAATCCTGTAAAATTCATGCTTGAAGGTAAAGCTCCCTCGTCTATCTCTATCTCTCAAATACTTTACTTTTGAGATAGGGTTGATAATTTAATGGTATTAACACAGTAAGATTTATTGATTTGTGGAACGAGAGTATATAAGAAAATAAAAACAAAGGAGTACCCAAAATAAAGTCTTTTCTTGATAAATTTGAAGAGATAAAAGTAACTAACTCTATTTGGGACGGACGGAGGGAGTTGTGTCAATTGTTCATGTGGTCGTACGCACTTTGGACTTTGATTGCTAGTCACTGTCATCTGCAATTACGAAGCTGGAAGCAATTATAGACTTTTGACTGTAAAATGATACACCGAAGAAAATTTCTCTGCAAGTCATAATCAGATTGTTACAGCAAAAGATACCCTATGTGTGGCTATATAAATTTAAATTTAGATATTTTGTTAAAAAATAAAACTCCAATGGTTTTCCTAAACGATTTTGGATTTTCTTTCGTAATTTATCTCCTAAATCTCCTCTAATCTTTGTCAATCAATCCCTATTTTTGTTTGTGCCTCTAATCTCTCTCAAATGAGTCCCATTTGCAGTAAAATATGCCTTCCTTCAAAGTGTTTTCTATTCTATTGTCTTAGTTGAATACTTTCAGCATTGTATCATGTTTCATTTGCCATTTTTTTGCATGATTTAAAAAATAAAGATCGAGATTATAGAAAAAGCGGCGGTAGATTGATTAATTTTTATGAAAAAAATAATATTTAAGATGATCCTTACGCAAGATTTAAGAAATCGAATATCTCTGAGCTAAATCTCTTCGTCTTAGATATATATGCTCACTGAAAACAAAAACGACCAACGACCGGAAGGCGTCAACTCCCATGGTCGTCTGATTTGACCGTGTAACCAATTTCTTTCCTAGATTCCAAATAGACGTGCACTTCCAAAATTTGTGGTTGCATATGAACAGTCGGTCACTGTTCATACAATTTATGGCTTTTTTCCCCTAGTTATTATAAACTAACTTATTACAATCCTCACTTACAAAGTATATTATATTGTAAAAATTTCAAACCGAAATAAGGTCTAAGTACTATCAAATCACTGGTGGTCTTTGAAAGTCTGCGTGACCACTAACCAGTGAGGCACTTATCTACCTCACTGAAAAGAGAAAATTTTCAGTGTGCAACAGTAAGGCTAGGTGGACTGGCTATATATATATGTAGTTCATCCGCAGAACGAGACATTGTAGAATCATCTGATAAGCTAGCTCATTAATACGCAGATATATAATGGCAGACAAGAGTAATCTACTGATCCATACGCTGCTGCTGTTGCTGCTGATCCTACAGTTGACGGTGTTGGCGCGTGGACAGGGAAGGGGACCATCGCCTGTGAATTCTTATACTTGTCAGTTCATCACTGCCTTCTTCTTGCCACTGCATGCATAGAATAAATCTTAGCTCTTAATTAGTTGCTTCTAGCTAGCTGCAGCCTGCAGGAAGATGGTTTCCATTCGAATATTTCTTTCTTTTTTTCTGCATTGTTATATACAGTGGTGGAAAAAAATTGGCCGGTCGATTAACTTCTGATCCCCACTCCTTTAATTTAATTTAATTTAATTTAATAGGAAATTGGGCTATGAATTGCTCACCGAATTTGGCGATATGATGCTTCATATGTATGC
Organism: Zizania palustris; assembly: GCA_019279435.1. Taxonomy (NCBI): domain Eukaryota; kingdom Viridiplantae; phylum Streptophyta; class Magnoliopsida; order Poales; family Poaceae; genus Zizania; species Zizania palustris. The sequence continues at coordinate 30,226,569 of JAAALK010000081.1, read as the reverse complement.
CATTCATTAATGCTAATTTTGTCTTACTATTCGATTCAATACTGTAACATGTAAACTTTCCTTTTTCTTTTAAAAAATTAGCTTTGAATGTGCGGGCATATATATGAATATATGTATTGCTTGTACTTTATATTGACTGATTAATTCAGTTAATCTTTGATTAACCAATTAATTTGATTATGTGCAGGCAGATCTGGCGAGTACCATGACCCAGTCAGAAGGCCTTGTTCTCCTTTTGATTCACCCAGAAAACCCTGCTTATACCCAGGTGCATGCGGGTAGTGCAATTCTGATGTGTATCTTGATATCTATCCAGCTGCTTCATCAGCTCAAGAATTCAATATGGGTTTAATTAATCGCTGTCATCACCTAGCTCTCCATGCATGTTTAGCAGCTAGCTAGTTTCAGATGTTAGATCAATATATTCATGTCCTGAGTGAAGAAGGTTATAATTAAGAGGGATATATAGTAAACAAATGTCAGTGTCATTGATTCCATCCATCATGCATGTACCTCTAGACTATATAGTACATGAAATGTAGATGTGGATCACTGAATGTGAATCTGTTGGTGCAAATAATGGAAAATACAGTTGATGTATCCGTGGAGAAAAAACAATATTTGTTAGAAATATGTACAATATTTTCGAAAAATTCATAGACAAAGAAAGATGCATAAAGAAACACTAGCAAGCATTTTATGTACTTCAAGAAACACATGCTGCCAAAAAACATATAAACTACTTACTTAATCAACGGAAGTAGCAACGGACAACGTGGAGAGGAAAGTAGTTGATGTTGATGTTCACACGAGTGGTCCGTAAAAGCGCTGCTCAAAAACCTAATTGTTGCCTCGTGCAAGTGTTTTCTGTGACAATGGTTTTAAGATTCTGCTCTTCTGTTAACCCAGTGCACGGTGGAAATAAAGTTGATGAAATCTAGGCAACGCAACAACTCGAAGCAGTAGAGCGGAGAAAAATAAAGAGAGAACGAGGATTAAAAGCACTCTTTAGATTAGACGTCTTCAATATTTTATAGACAATCATAGCCATGCTAGAATAAAGTTACGAAATTATTACTAATAACTGTCAAATTCATATCACATAAATTTTACACAAATACTAGTAACGGAAGTTTTAAACCAGGCATTCAAAACGACTAGTAATTGAAACATTTATTCTGTCGTTTGATGGTTATTCAAATTTCATTTTTAATCACATTAAAACAGTGCATTTAGATATAGATAATGTATACACGAAAATCCAAAAATTTAAAATAACTTGATGTTATTCTGCTACCACGCATGCAATCGCAAGTTACAAGTCACGCGGTATCTCACGTGAAAAATACGCGAATACACCCGTGCGTGCATGTAAATTTAGTCAAGTCCTCATGACTTTTCTTTATTTAATACATATAGATAACTTTACCTTATAAGTGAGTCTCTATCCTACTAAATAGGCAATATGATACTAATCATGTACATATGCTTTGGAATTAAATAATTGGGTCATCTCATGGGTTAATTTTCAATAATTTTTGATGGAAAAGGCATGGTGTTGTGCAAAATATGCACTCAAATTCAACAATTTTTGAAATAATACATTTTTTTTAAAAAAAATCAAACCTGGTACATATTTTTGAAAAAAAATCAAAACTAATTTTAGGCCGATTGGCACTAGATCGACGTTTCATATGCCGATAGAGTCCTAGAGCCACTCGATCTAAGGTTAATCAGTCTAGATTGACACTTAGATTTCCGGTGGAAGGTTAGTTTAATTTTGTATTTTTTCAAAAGCATGTATAAAATCATTTTAAAAATGTATTATTTCAAAAAAAAATCACAGCAATATGATATGATTTTTGACAAAATATGGGTCAGAACGCTAGTGCGACTCACGTGCGGCCCATTTTAGTCGGGCCGGAACGCAGTCCGGCGTCCGATCAAAGACGTGCGGCGCAGATTGCTTTGGTGAATCGAGCGGGGAAATTTCAATCCGGGCCGCTGGTTTGGGCCTCAATGCGTGCTGGCTTCTCCTACCGCGAGCATCCCTCTCCCTCGTGGTCGCGGGCGGCGGCAGGCGGCGGCGGAGGTGGGCGCCGAGGCGTTGGAAATGGAGGAGGTGGTCGAGGTCATGCGAGCTGAGGCGTCCATGGTTGCGGCATGGAAGGGCGTGGATGCACAGGTAGTTTCAAAACCCGATTTCCCCCCCTTCTCCGGCTGCACTTCCGATTGCTCGCGCACCTGATTTGTTCGATTGGTCGCAACACATTACATCACGACTGGTATTGGATTTCTTGTTTGTTTTGGATGGTGTTGATGTGCGGAGTGGTAGTTGCAGCATTGGAGAATGGAGAATGCCGCGATCTGCTACTGAAGCCAAATCGCTCGGTAAACGGTGGTAGCTGTTCGATTCAAAAATTTGAATTTAAAGCTCGAACTTTGAATTTTTGCTTGTTTAAATGGTAGCAATAACCCTGAACTGGAGCCAAGCAATCTTTTTTGGAAGAAAAGCTATTAAGCCCTGCCTTGATTGAAAGCAACTTTGTTTGCTGAGATTACCAGCTTACAGTCAAACATGGCATCCAGAGCTAAACGTTTTGGAATTTTAACAGCTATGCTCTACAAAAGACAGCACTTTCGCTTGGAGGAAACTAACCAACACCACCACTTTAAAACATAAGTTCATGGCAATTTTTATAAGCTGCATCAAACTTCAAAAAAGGTATTTGAATTTTAAAGACCACCAGGAACCTCAAAACACATCTCCAAAAGCCATCATGTTTTTAGGTTGAATGGCACCCAGGAGCCCTTCATTCAGCTGTCCAGAGATGTTTACTTCTTTTCTTGTTCTTGTCATCAGCTGCAAATTGACAAGGAGCAAGTCCAGCCACTCTGACGCCTTTTCCTTTGCACACACCGGCACCGGGGACAGCCACTTGGATAGCAAGGATGCCAATTTTAAAACAATCTGCAAAGCATCAGAAAGAAGAATGTTTTGGAAAACAAAATCATTTCGGTTAATCCAGAGAGTCCATGCGCTTGCAGCCAGAACCCAAAGCAGCAGAACTCTTCCTCTAGCACTCTTCCCCAGAAATTCAGCTCTACAATTTGGGGCTTTAACCCAGTTTAAAGAATCATGGATGAAACACCATAAAAACTGGGATGAAGGGTACTGGAACATTGGATGATCCACAAATCTAACTGCTCACATAACTTGCAGTTAGGATCACCTGGCCAATTTCTTTTCATCAATTGCTCCCCCACAAAATCTTTACTTTCGGAGGTAGAGAACATTTCCAAACTTATTTCATATGGTTCAATGGGTGTCCACCACGGCTCCAAAGTTAATATATTATTGTATTAAAACTTTTTTTGTCCAATTCCCAGAATATATGGTCCTCTGAATTGTTCGGACAAATTGTCTCTAGTGTTTGTCATAGCACTAGCCATTGATCTATTTCAGCCTCACTAAGCGATCTTCTGCATTGAATATTCCATTCCCCATCTTTTAAGCATTTGAATATGCATGGTTCAACATAGTACTGGATAGTTGCTTCAACCTTATATCTAAACATGAGACATGCTTGAGATGGCTGTGTGCCAAATGCTCCTGATGCCTCACATGCCAATGCATACATATTAAATACATTTATAAATGGAATACCAAACATATCTCTATTGCAATATGTAGGAATATTTGCTCTCTTAGCTTATCACTACTTCATGCCAGTTTTGCATAAAGGGAGAACTATCTTCTGATTTGAGCCTCACCTCTGGGGCTCTTTTATAGCCATAGACACACCTTGTCTATTGATGAGGACATAACACAAACTCTAGTGTTTATTTGTGGCACATTCAATGTGTATTACTGCATTGATGGTACTAGTCATGTTCCTATGCATTATGCATTGTAACCCAAATCTAAATTTTATAAGAAAAAATAATCTCAGAGACTGACAAGAAAGATTGCCTGAATTGATATATTTTTCTCAAGATATTTTCTGTTGGAAACATGGTCGCCACCATAGCACAGCTTGATCAAGAGCATGTTTCAATGGTTTGGTTTGGAAATTCTACCAGGACATGCATCACATCCTCTGAAACACAGGCTCTACATCTTTTGTTTTTTTAACCAACCAACCAAATAGTTAGTGTTTATCGTGAATGACGGAAATAAATACGGAAAATAATGTATAAAACTTCAGCTTTGAGTAGGCTTGTAATTAGAGATGACAATTTTGCTCATGGGACAATTACATATGGTATTTGACCTGACAAAATGACTAGTAGCACTCCACTAATCCCCACCCACCACTTCTTATGTTTATGCTTGTGCTGCTTCTGATCCAATACTATTGCTTTTTATTCTGCTTCCACTATTGTGTTGACTACGCAGATTTTTCATTTGGTTTTGGATACTCAATGGGTTTGGACATGAGTTTAATTTAAAACCCATATGTTTCTGTTGGCGTGCTTTTTGGTCACACATTGACACACGTGTGACCTGGAAGATCTTTTTAACTCTAGTGCGTGTCCTACGTCTTAGAAAGGGGGTTTAGGGTGAGCCAATTAGTTTGACCCTGCAACTGATAATGGATCGGAAAAGATAAACGTTAGTAGCATAGCCGATCGGCTGGTAAGCCAATGATTGTGGCAGAAATGATAAAACCATGAACCAACGTGTCGATCGACCATACGACCGATAGCCCAGGTTGGCCTAATCGAGTGAGCGGGCCATCGGCCAATGGAAAAGATAGATCGTGCATATAGGCCGATATGCACCCTTCGACGGTGAACATGATACGGAGATGAATTAAAGATAACCCATCAACTTGTACTATGATAGAAATAAATAAAGTATGCCAGATAACAGATCTATATCATGGAAATCATCACAATAACTAGATCGGACCTAACCGATACAATAGTTAGTCACGATGATTTGAACACTATATCAACGAATCGGGCAAACTTTATTTAGATGAATAGCATACGACATGAAAAAGATACAATAGCAAGGGATGTCAGACTTAACCGATGAAGCCTCAGAGTATCAGACCCAGATCACTTCAATCTAAGAGATCAAACCTAACTGATGCAGCCTTAGACATAGCCAAATACACTGAGAACAACCGGCGATTGTGCTGTTTCACCGTTCTTCTCAAGAGATCGAACTGAACCGATGCAGCCATGAGGGTACTAACCTCGTTGGCACGGACGTCGAGGGTGGTAGGACTCACCTCTTCGCCGGAGATCAAAATGATGCAGCCTAGTTCCGAGCGCTCGAGTCTTGCCGGATAACCTTGGGGCTCAAGGATGGTGATGTGCCGATTGATTGATTGAACGAGAGTTAACTAATATAACATAAGGGATACATATTTATAGTTCGTAGATTTGTCGTGCAAGTAACTTATCCAGCCGATTCTAGACGAATTTGTAACCATTTGTTGTTCTTATCTTCATCGGCTCCCCTTCCGATCTTGCGGTGTTGCGGACGGACTCCTTTGACTTTATTTGATCGGATCTTCTTTGACCTTCTGTTGATCGTGCGCCTCCCTTGGTGGGCCTTGGGATTTACCAAATCTTAGCGTCAACAGTTTCATGTATGTAGGTTTTAGAACGTTTGACATGTTTATTTCGTGAGTAAATTTTTCCTAACTCCATAGATTTTACGATCGTTGACACCTCTAGCTGCATCCTCTCAAGGTTCTAAGGACAGAGTTGGTAGAAGTACTCGTTTGGCCAACCTGTAAGTGACAGTCTCGTAGAGAAGAATTTCTATTCGGAATGCGCTACGATGCTAGCTGAGACGAGCATCTACGTGAGGTTAACCTCAGGAGTTTTAACACCCATTCGAATTCAGGTGTATGCTGCATCAGCGCATGTAGGGAGCACTCTATTGCTTTTAGCAGCCATGTCAGATGCTCCTTATGCTTCACATGCCTATATGTGCATGCATATATGCAGCTGGCACTGAGGAATACACAAGTGTGAAGCATCTGGACGAAGTCCTCTGAAGGATATACTCCGAAGCGAAGTGTTGTTGTGCAGAGTCTGAATTGAAGCACCTTTGTGTGCAAAGTGTACATATCTTGTTGCCCTTAGTTGATGAGGCTCTTTGTATAGTGATATAGTCCACATGATATATAACTTCAATAGTATGGGCCTATGGCCTTGAAGGCAGCTGTATATATATACATATACATGTATATGTATCCATGTAGTAGTTGCTGCATTGGTACAAGCAAAAGAGCAGTTATTAATTTAGGGTAGTTTTGATTGATCATGAGAAGCAACTAGTGAGCCGTCATTAATTTGGGGTAGTTTCATATCATGAGAAACAACTGGTGAGCCGATATTAATTTGGGTACGTAGTTTCAAATCATGATGAGAAGCAATCGGCAGGTGATTGTATATATTTAGCAGGTGAGAATATGTAGAAATCGGTGTGTGGTGTGTTTTCTATCTTTTGGATTCTAATTTAATTATAGATTCTAATTTAATTACAGATTCCATTTGAGGAGCTTCCAACACAGGAGTAGTTAAACATATTGAGTTATATTTGTACTTATATATCAAAAAGGCCTGTTTGAAAGTGGTGGCAGATGGTACATATAATAGATGATCTCACTCTTTGACCCAAATATTTTGAGAGTTTAAACTAATTATGTAATGCTGAAAATCTAATAATTAAACAGATTTAAAATGTTTCCCCGACATTATTCATATAAAAAGTTTTTAGATAAATTGCACCGACCACTCGGGAGATTGAAATTAATACAAATTCTTGAAATGCATGCATTGCGATCATCCGAGGCATTAGTTTTTGATTGATTTTATAGTAATTGACGAGGTACCAGGAGGTACCATATATTTTAGTCTTATATTTATACCTCATGATACCTATTCAAGAATTGTAAATTTTATAACTTTTATATGCACATCTTTGCATTAACAGAAGGAACTGGAGATCAAGTTTTATAGTTTACCCCTGTAAACAAGTATTTCAACTATAATTAACCACAACTATATATGCAGGATCTTCAAGTTGGAACAAAGCTCTGATATCCCACACAAAACTTAGATTTTAGGAATTTTATGGCTTGAATTCGTGGGGCGGAATTTTTAAGCTATGTTTTCTCTTCTATATTTTACATTGCAAACATTAAAGTTGTTGAAACAACTCTGATCATAGCACATAAAATTGAAGTTACAAATTTATCATGATGTACATTGCATCCTCAACTTATCTCTTGTCATCGGTGATTTAATCCGAGATTAATCTAGTAATTCATTCAGGCTAAGTATTAGCCTTTTATCCTACAACTCCGTGTATGACGGCGATGACTGGGATGTTCATCTCATCGCGTCGCAACTAGAGCGTCATGACAACGCTTGCCTTCCAACCATGAAATGTCTACGCGGAGGAACAATTTGGTTACACTGTACAAAAACATGCAAAAGCAGAAAGATTGTTTCCTCTAGTTGGCAAACTGAGCAGTTTGGACTTTGGATATGGTAGCTCATCGATGAGTGCTATGGCGAATGAGTGCTCCGGCAGCTAACGCGACGGCGGCAATGGAGCCGGCGCTTACAGTAGAACTCCCAGCAACTCTTGAAAGTACGAGCACAATGATTGACAAGTTCACCAAGTGACGTATGAATTCCCAATGCTTACCAAGCTTAATTAGTTTATAGTTTACGATCCAAGCTAAGTGACCAGTGAGCATATCATCAAGCAAAAACAACATAACTCTTTGATCAAAGCCAACATATGTAGCTAGCCATGAAGGGGCTGATACCTAATACAACTAGCTCATAGTCATGATGTTTCATGTCTATGGAATTAATACCTTTTTTCATGTGTCGATTGAGGATTATATTGGATAGACCCTGAGCATTTTATGGTACCTTGTACCCCACCAAATATGTTGTTTCTTAACCTATCATTCAAATTCAAACTCAGTGATGGATGATTAGTCATGTGTCGTTTGTCATTTCGTTAACAAAACTCCACCTCCTTTATCTCATTTGTTATTTGGTTAACAATACATAGTTTATGATAGAACGATTCAATGTTATAGTTATCCATCTAACCAATGCTGACAGGACAGATTGGCCAACATTAAGATAAATATTACCACGACAAAAACGTAGGAGAAGTATCTGAATTCCTAATGCTTCACAAGCCTAATGTATGCTCAATTGTTTCGTCTTTGGCGTTAGTCTCAAGCTTTAAAAGGACACTATTCATTCATGTGGAGTGAGAGGTGGTGTGTCAACTGTAAGCAAAGAGTGTACATATCTCATTGCCCATAGCTGATGAGGCTCTTTGTATAGTCCACATGATATATAACTTCAATAGTATGGTCCTGAAGGCAGTTGTATATATATACATACACATGTATATGTATCCATGTAGCAGTTGCTGCATTGGTACAAGTAAGAGCAGTTATTAATTTTGGGTAGTTTTGATTGATCATGAGAAGCAACTGGTGAGACACATCATTAATTTGGGGTAGTTTCAGATCATGAGAAGCAACTAGTGAGCCGATATTAATTAGGGTTGTTTCAGATCATGATGACAAGCAATTGGCAGGTGACTCTATATATTTAGCGGGTGAGAATATGAAGAAATCAGTGTGTTTTCTATCTTCTGGATTCTAATTTTATTACAGATGTATAGCTTATAATTATAGATTATAATTTAATTATAGATTCTAATTTAATTACAGATTCCATTTGAGGAGCTTCCAACACAGGAGTAGTTAAACATATTGAGTTATATTTGTACTTATATATCAAACAGGCCTGTTTGAAAGTGGTGGCAGATTGTACATATAATAGATGATCTCACTCTTTGACCCAAATATTTTGAGAGTTTAAACTAATTATGTAATGCTGAAAATCTAATAATTAAACAGATTTAAAACGTTTCCCCGACATTATTCATATAAAAAGTTTTTATATAAATTGCACCGGCCATTCGGGAGATTGAAATTAATATAGATTCTTGAAATGCATGCATTGCGATCATTTGTGGCAATAATATTTGAGTGATTTTATAATACTTGGAGATACTAGGAGGTATCATATATTTTAGTCTTGATTTTAGTACCCATCGTACTTAATTAAGAACTGTAAAAAATTTCATAATTTTTATATGCACATCTTTGCATTAATAGAAAGAACTGGAAATAAGTTTTACAGTTTGCCCATGTAAACAAGTACTTCAACCGTAATTAACCACGACTATATATGCAGGATATTCAAGTTGGAACAAAGCTCCGATATCCCGCATAAAACTTATATTTTAGGAATTTTATGGCTTGAATCGTGGGGCCGAATTTTTAAGCTATGTTTTCTCTTCTATATTTTACGTCGCAAACTTTAAAGTTGTTGAAACAACTTTGATCATAGTGCATAAAATTGAAGTTACAGACTTATAATGTTGTACATTGCACCCTCAACTTCTCTCTTGTCATCGGTGACTTAATCCGAGATCAATCCAATAACTCATTTAGGCTAAGTATTAGCCTTTATCCTACAACTTCGTTTACGACGGCGACGACTGGGATGCTCGTCTCGTCGTGTCGCAACTAGAGCGTCATGACGAAGCTTGCCTTCCAAGCTTGAAATGTCTTCGCGGAGGAATAGTTTGGTTGCATCAATACCATTCCACATTGAGTCGCGCATTCCTAATGCTTCCCAATCCTACATGAAATGTCTACCCGGGTGAACAGTATGGTTGCAACAATACCATTCCATGTCGAGCCACATGTTCCTAATGCTTCCCAAGCCCAGCTAGATTCCATACATGATGTGGCGCTGTTGCGCGCTTTATATATCATGTATTCATGGATTGTTCGACTACTGGATATATATATATATATATATATATATATATATATATATATATATATATATACGGGGACAAGGGTGCTACGTGTTGTTTCTACAGTAATTTATGAGACGCACAGTACTGTTTCAGTGTGTAGCAAGTGCAAGATCACTGGCACTGATTCTACAGTACTTTATCACACAGTGAAAAACTTGTACTGACCTTTGAGCAGATGAAACCTAACTTGAAAACCTGCCATAAATTTATTTATTTCCTGCATTCACTTGATGTCTTTACTCTTCATCATTTGCTTTCTTTTTCTCTGGCTATAAGATGCTTCAGCCTTCAGTTCGTCGGATTGTCGCGAGGTTAGGGACGACGCATGCTACTACGTACGTATTTCATCGCAAATGTGGGCTCCGTGCGATGAGATCTCTACATGTAAGAACAGAGGAATTCATCACACGACAAGTCATGGCAGAGAAGGTGTGCAGTACTGTGTTAAATCATCGGTAAAGCAGAAAGAATTAGTGTTAGCTAGCTCGATGAAGACGTGATTAATCAAAAAGTTGGGATTTTGATTTGTGGATGCAGACCAGGAGAGGATTGGGAGGATCTCATATGACAACAAGAGCAACACGGTCGTGATCGTTGGGCCGTTTGATGCGCAGAGGCTATGTGGCGAGATCAGATGTGAAAATGGAGGAGCCACCGCCGCTGCCGATGAACAACTGCAAGCAGAAAGGGAAGAAAGAGAAGCACAAGGAAATTCAGTTATAAAAGCAGTAATTTTGCACAGATTGAATGATCATGCATGCATCTTCAGCTTGGAGCTGAAGTGATCATTGATCAACACTTCACTCTCTGCCAGTATTTTTGTACAGATTGGTTTATGCCTTTTTTACATTTCACTATCAGTCTGTCATGCCAATGTCAGAGCATTCACTATACTCAAGTTTCAAAAGAAAAAAGTGTAGGTTCAGAGATTACAATAATCCAACGAGCCTAAAAGATGAGCAGAATCAGGTTCTAGTTCTTGTGCACTCAGAAAAGGGATGCTCCAGGAAAGTATTCCCTGAGCTCATGCACACATCAGAGACCTCTCAAACACTCAAGATTTGAGCTTGTCCCAAAAAAAAATCTCCCTAAGAGAGTTAAACCATCAGCTCATCAAGTGTTAATGATTATATAGCTGTGCAATCAGAGTGTAAATCTCCAATGAAGTCTTCAAGAGGAAATAGAAGATTATGTTCTAACATTCAGTTTTGTGGTAGCTTTTAAGCTGTATCAGAAACAAGGAGAGGGCTTTAAGTCTGTAAACAGCTTCAATGCTAATGATCCAGATTAAGGTTGTTACTGCATGTTAGAATTTCCCAGGTTCTAATTTGCTTGATTTAGATATTAGCTTGAATTTTGAAGCTTGAGTACCCAAGTGACACTTGAAAAATAAGAGGTTACAAGCAGAAGTAGCCTACCACTGGAAGTTCCTTTGCACACACACACACACAACTAGTAATGAAATGAGAAGATGTAGTCCTATGCTGGCATTGGCATCTCTCTTTGATCTTTCTGACTGAAGACTGGAGAGCACCATCTTAATCAAATCTGTCTTTCTCCTCAAAAAGATACATTACAAGGCAGGTAAGGGTGTTGGCAACAGATCATGACCACAATTCAATCACATAAAGGGGGGTGGGGGGGGGGGGGTGTGGAATTCAGCATGTAGTTTCCAGAAAGCTGAACATCCTTGAATAGTTTGAGCAACTTGGTGAAAAAGATCAAGGTCATGTTTTGTAGGCAAAGCTCATTAAGGCCGGCTTTCTTTATTTAATTCAATCTTCGAATAGTATTTGAACATACAGAAAACAATCCAATCGAAATGGAAGAAATTATCCAGATGCAGTTTGAAGCTGAACCTATCATTTGCAATGTAATGAGCAAAACATGACAGCCTAGAATGAAAAAATTGGTCCAGATTATGTGCATTGTGAAGAACAATGCTCACTTGTAATCAGCAGGCAGCAGCTGAAGAGGAGTGCCAAGTGCCAACCACCAAGATGTCATCCAGTTCAGAAAAATCCGGAGAAAAAAAAATAGAGGACTATGGCGTGTTTATTTCGGTTTGAGATTATAGTAATCCAACTTATATAAATAAGATAAATTTAACTAGTTATTATAATCTATAATCTGAATTACAATAATCTAGCATATTTTGTTTCGGCTTATAAAAATAAGCTAGATTATTATAATCCTAAACTGAAACAACAAACAGAACAAGGGCTGAGTAGGCCCATGAAAGCCCAAGCACCTCAACACCCGGCCCAACCAAGATGTTTCTTGATATTTTTGTTTTTATTTATTTATTTATTTATTTATCAAATTATAGAACTACTTTTTTTACTTTTTACAAAAATATTCTCTCATTGCCTAGAGGGCGAGCAGGGCATAATACAAATACCCCATCAGCACAATTTTTTTGCAAATTAGTCTACTGAAATATAGATTTTTAAAAATTTATCTGAGAGATTGGAGTATATTTTTTCCAAAAAGTCAAAATTAAAGTAATAACAAGTTATAATAATAAATAGACGGCCCAGATTCGTTTAGGGCCAGCAGATCGACGGCCCAGAATGCATCAAAGCATCAGACTCACACTACAACAGACAGTGGGCCAGCCCACCGAGCTCGATCCCGATCTCCCCTCCTCCGGACAGTTGACGTCTGCGACGCCGGCGACCTCCGCCTCCTCCTCCCCCCACTCCGGCGCCGGCGACCCTCCTCGGCTCGGCCGCCTCCGCCTCCTCCTCGTAGGCACCTGCTCCGAATCCTCCATGGTAACCCTCGTGATCGCATCTGGTTTCGTCTACTGGGCATCAGATCCCACTCTGATTTGCATTTGTGGGGGGTATAGAATTACATCATTGGAGCGTTCAAGCCGCCCTGCGACATCTTCGTCACATTCTCCGATGAGAGGACCCGGAAACAGGTAAGGGGGGAAGGGGCGTTCTTGGTGGCTGCCTGCTGTGGCTGGATTGGGTGTCTGGCTGTTTGAGTCGTTGGTTTCGTGGGTAATCCTTGCAGGTGGCGATCAAGAAGGATAACGGGAAGACGGCAATGGTGCCGGCCTTCCAGAGCCTGGAGACCATAGCAGGAGAGGTAGCGCCGCTGCCTGCCGCTGGTGTGTTCTAGTGTGGGGGGATGGAGTGTGTAATTTTGATTGTAATTAAATGGTGTGCAGGTGTCAATAGCCCCTGTTCCTGGTAAGAGGATCGAGCATACAGGTATCAAGATCGAGTTGCTGGGTCAGATAGGTATGATGCAACCTTGCTCTGGCTGATTCTGAATATGAGCGCACAGCGCAGTAATCCCTTTGATAATTGCATCAACATGATGCTGTATTGGAGGTTTGGAACTACAATACATGTTATTTAAGGTTGCTGAATATGTTATTTGTTTGTGGCAAGACAATTTTAATGAACAGGTTTCATTGTGCTGAAAATCCACTGCATTATGTTCCTAGCCAATGTTATTTCAAAATCTTGTTATTGTGATAAAGTTTAGGATTTCTTGAGGAACTGCAAACTACTCAAATGATCATAATTTTCCTTCTATCATTATCTTCTATTATAGCATTGATCTTCAATAGCTCAGGTCCTACTGAGGGCTAACATTATTATATGTGATCTTTTATGTTGCAGAGCTGTACTTTGACAGAGGCAACTTCTACGACTTCACTTCATTAGGTAGGCTCTCTCTTTAAGTGATTTTGAAGAGACAATTCTCAAATAGGCCAAAGAGCCTCTTCGTTGAGATATTCATGATCTTTTTGTGACTCTTCTTGTATGTCTTGTTCCCTTTAGGTTTCTTAGCACTCTTCAAATCTTTTGGAAAACTTTGAGATTTGCACCATCAACTTACTATATTGCAAGTTCAATGGAAAAATGAACCTTTCGAAAACTTTGTTCTTGTCATAGTGTTGTTTTATGTGCAATTATGCTAATTGAAGCAACAGCGAGATGCCAAATGTTTAGTAGTTTCATCTCTATACTAAAAATAATGGCATATAACTTAGCATCTTTGATTTATATTATTTTCCTGTTCATTACCTAAAGTACCTTTTCTTTTTTGTCTATGCAGTGCGCGAGTTAGATATTCCTGGTGAAATCTATGAAAGAAAGACATATCCATTTGAGTTTTCTACTGTTGAGATGCCTTATGAGTCATATAATGGAACAAATGTCAGATTGAGGTTAGAGGCTAAAATGTGTCCATCATGCATTGCACAGTTCATACCAAGAATAGCTTGTGTGACTTGCAGCGTGAACAACTTTAATAACACTATCTTGAAGATTAAAAGTCATGCTTGTTATGCCTGCAGGTATGTCCTGAAAGTCACAATTACCAGACATTATGCTGGTAGTATTGTGGAATATCGAGATTTCTCTGTAAGTCTAAGCCTCATTTCATTAACTTAATATATGCTTATAGTCAATGTAACTCCAGTAATTTGTGATATTCTAGCTGGTCTTTGAAAAAAATAGATTTTTCATGTATGTTCTTTTGATAACCATGTGTATAGTTTGTTGTATTTCACCTTTTCAAAATATTTTTCAATGGTTCCAAGGGGTTGAAAAACTTTCCTGGGTTACTTAGCTATCTTCCTTTTTATTTCAGGTAAGGAATTACTCTCCTCTTCCTACAATTAACAACAGCATCAAGGTGAGTGCTAATATATAAATGGCTGAACTTCAAAAAGTTCAATTAACATATCTTGCATTATATTTTGGCTTTATCATGATCTATGTTCCCTTAGTGTTGGTGTTGCATGCTTGAAATATTCTTCAAATTATTCGAACTATCATTTAGCCAAGTTAAAAAAAATAGTAAACTTAATAGCTTAAGGAAAGGGAGGGAGAACACAACCTAGTACCTTACAATCTTACATTGTGAAATGGTGATAGTATCATGCCAACAATTTGAGTATTTGACATTATTCTTGAAGCCCTGGTTGACACTAGATATGCGAGTAATGATGTTCGATATACATTCAAAACCATGTTTCCAGGCAGTACCTAATAAAAAACAAGAAGAGTGAAGCCATGAAGGGTTCATTAGTATGCATACATGATTGTCCTTTTTCTAGTTTAATTCTTGAGTAACTGAATCGATTTATCTTGATCATATGCAACATGTAAGAATAGTTATCTTCTCCCTCTTGCCCCCTATATTCTCTATTTTCTCTCATTTTGGAATGAGCTAGTCTCACATCTCTACATCCTTCTTACATAACTCTTGTTGTCCGATGTGTTTGTTGGATACTTGGATGTACCTAGGCTCAGTTTGCGGTTGTTGTGCTGTGCTTATTTTTAATCTGCTATGGAAATTTAAAACCTATAATCATTGTAGTTTATTTTACAGATCAAATTAAAGTTAATAGAATATTTTATACGACTATCACATTTTCATGAGTTCTATATTATCAGATCTCAACAATCCTACTATTTGTAACATAGATTAAAATAAAAATGGTTTACCAAATCATGAAATATTCAAAAGCTGTTGCACCAAACAAGTTTATGATAATCCACCACAATGTCAAACAGAGTCTTAACCTAGTACACACTCCTTTTTAAATGACACCATTGATTTTTATCATAACATATTAACATTTGACTATTCATCTTCTTTAATTTTTTTTGAAATATCATTTATTTTGTTATAATTTATTTTATTATTGAAGGCACTTCAAGTATAACTTATATTTTTGCATATTTGTACAAGATTTTTAATAAGACGAATGGTCAAATGTTGAGATAAAAGTCAATGATATCATTTTAAAAAAAGGAGGGAGTAATATGATTATTTAAATTCATCCTGGTTTTACAGATGGAAGTGGGAATTGAAGATTGCCTGCATATTGAATTTGAGTACAGCAAAAGCAAGTAAGAATAGTGCCATTTTCTAATTTTATGGCTTGTTCTGATATCCAGAGTTCTGACATGCTTTCATCTGGATCAAACCATATTCAGGTACCATCTCAAGGATGTGATTGTGGGAAAGATATATTTTCTTCTAGTCAGAATAAAGATAAAAAACATGGAGCTTGAGATTCGTCGGCGGGAATCAACAGGATCAGGTCCTAACACATATATTGAGACTGAGACGCTTGCTAAGTTTGAGCTGATGGATGGAGCTCCCGTTAGAGGTATCACAATGTTCCTTTGATTTATTTTAGCATGCATAATTTCCTTTTTTTTTCTCTTGTGTGGCTTAGGATTAAATTAACTTCTGCATACTTGCTTATAAGTATAGTATGGAAAAATTGGTTAGCTCAAGCAAAGTATTCACAGTGAACTGAGCTGGATCAAATCATTTTACAGGTGAGTCTATTCCAGTAAGACTCTTCTTGACGCCGTACGAGTTGACCCCGACTTACCGCAACATAAACAACAAGTTCAATGTCAAGTACTACCTGAACCTTGTTCTTGTCGACGAGGAGGACCGGAGGTACTTCAAGCAGCAAGAAATCACAATGTACCGCCTTGAAGAAACCCCCCAGTCTTCATAAACTCCTGTTGCCCCTGACTTGGTACCGATCAGAGAGACATCTGGTGTTTCAGGCATCATGAAAAGAGAGCGCCGGAGTTGCAACTTAGCATCATCATGTGCCTTCCTGTATATAACTCTCCAGAGGAGCAATGCAGTTCTGAGCTTGTGATGTACCGTGTGATGTTCACTATGTTTTTTTTTCTTCTTTTTTGGGACATATTTACTCCTTCAGTCCGAGTCCGAGTCGGATTCGGAAACAACCATGACAATGCTGGTGTTGTTGCCCTTTCACCTTGTTCTTGGGACAACCATATATATGTATTGCTGATATTTGCTTCATTGTTTTACCCTTCAAGCTCATTTGAAAATTGAACTCGATATCTGCATCTGCTGGCTGCATGTTGATTTTGCACCAAACAACCAACAATATATTTCTTAATATGGTGTTTATTAAATAAAACTCGACTTAAGAACCGAACTAATTATAGTGTAAAAAAGGAGGGGGGGATTAACAATAATCATGCACGCGTGACGGACGTGTTCTACACCTATCCATCATCGACCACCTTATTTATTCTAACGGGAGATGAGATAAACAAGAAAGGATTAAATAATAATTAACCATAATCAAACACACGCATGCCGTTGCCGTGTTGTACAGAAGAAGAGCATCGCCTCGTTCTAACGGGGAAGAAAGATTCTCTCGCCCGTAATGGAAAAAGTCCGTAATGGAAAAAACCGAACCGGACCGGCGGTTAAACCGGAAAAAACCGGAATTTGGTAGTTAACCGATTTGGTTTTGTCGAAACATCATTTAAGCAATTGAACCGGTAAAACCTGGAAAAAATCGAAAAAAAACCAGAAAAAGCGGACGAACCGTTAAAACCAGGAAAATATTTACTTGAGAGGGATTAAATGTTTGTTGGTGTAAAAAGTCTGCTTAACTCTAGTGCACGTCCTAAAATCTTAGAAAGGTTCGTGTCAATCAATTTGGCCCTGTAACTTATAAGAGAAAATAAAAACATTAATAACAACGTTAATCGACTATCGAGCTGATGATTGCGGTGATAAGAAATAACCACAAAAATTGACGTTCATCGCCTATTGAGCTGATAGAAAAGCCAGACCATCGATATCGGTTACACCATCAACTGATGCATATAACACACCATCGGGCTGATGGACATGTGGATAACACCTCGCGCACAAAGGCCGATGAATAACCCCCAACATCAATGAAGTATAACGTGGAATTAGAGATAACCTATCGGTTTCTACTCCGATAGAAACTAAATGTAGCATGCTAGAGAATGCATCCATACTATCAAACTACCGTAACAACAAGATTTGACTTAACCAAAATAGTCACTAAATCATGATTAATTAACAATACTTTAACACATCGGGCATGCTTTATTCAGATGAATGGTGCACAACACAAGTCAGATACAATAGATTAAGACGTCGAACTCAACCGATGAAGCATTGAACCACGATACTCAACTCACATAAATCTAAGATCATAATGATGCAGTCTTAGACCTAGCAAATACATCAAGATAAACTAGCGATCGTACCAATTAAACCAGTACTCCAAGAGATCAAAACGATGCAGCCTTGAAGGACACCAATCGACCGATACGATCGTCGGGATGGCAAGATTCACTTCTTCACCGAAGATCGAAGTGATACAGCCTAGCTCTGAGTGACAAGTCCCGCCGGAGTTAACCTTAGAAACCAAGAGTGGCGATGCACTGAGAGCAGTTTATAGTTGTGTTTGTCGATTGATTCTTCTTTCTAACCTAATTAATATGTATATATTTATAGTCCAGAGACTTGTCGTCGGTTACGATGATATCATAATCGATTCGGGATTCATCTTTATCTTCTCTATCTCTATCGGCTCCTTCATATCCGATCATATAATAGCAACACGAACAAGCTTCTTTGACTAGACTCATTTGACTTATGTTGACCATGCAGCGCTTCTAACGGACCTTGGCCTTTACCAAATCTTGACGTCGATAATATCCAAAATTTTTAATATCTTGTATTATTTTTATATTAAAATAATACAAAATAAATATCATATTAATAAACAAAAATTTCACAGTCCGACCAATAAACCAGTAAACCGATGACATAACCGATTCGATTACCGGTTCGGTTTTTCATCTCGCGCCACGACGGAGTCAGTCGGTTACTCGGTTGCCGCCAAATCGGAGCCGGCGCTTAACGGGTCCCCGCCCGCTTAAAGTCCGGATCTTTTGCGGCGCGACCTATATACGTGTGCAGCAAGCGGCGCAGAGGAGAAAGCCAATCCCCCCAATCCGTCGACCTCCTCCTCCCTCCGCGCCGGTGGTTGTCGCGTGCGCCGGCCGGCGAGAAGGGCCACGTAGCCGAGCAGGGACGGTGTGCGCGGCCTTAAAGCTCTCCTCCTCCGCCGCTGCGCCCTGCGGGCACCGCCGGAGAGGACGGGTTTGTAGGGGCGACGCGGAGGGCGCCGCCGACCGCCTCTCCCAGCTGCCTCCATCTCCGGTTCGGATCGAGCTGAAGGTATCGACACCTCATCGTTCTCTCGTAGCGGTGGCCCTCGCTCCCTCCTCCTCCGGTCGTAGCCACTTGGGTTGATGCGCCGGCCGGCGTGGCGTTGATTGGAAATCCGTCCGGGCCTGGATCGATTTCTTTCCCTTCTTCCAGTTAGCTCATCTAGTTTCTTCTGGATTCTTTTGATGCGTTGTGTAGTACTGATAGCCGCTTGTGTTTCCAAAAAAAAAAGATTTTTTATTTCTGGGAGGAGAAAGGGATGGAGGGGGTTCAGTCTTTCAGATGAACCCCCGGAGGTCGTCTCCTGGAAATTGGAAGAACTTATATAAATGATCGATGTGTTGTTGGATGATCGATGTGTTGTTGGATGCGTTTGTCCGACAATTACTGACCTGATTTGCTACAGCTGATAGATATTGGGGAGTACTTACTATCGCTGTCTGGACTGAAGAACTCAATTTTAGAACACTTGGCCTCGCATCATTTTTCTCCCTCTGAGCATTGGGCACCCTGCGGGACTAACTGACTGTACAGCTCTGATTCAAGGAACTCTCTCTTCTGGTCATTCCTTCGTTCAATTATGGGAGCTTTCTGTTCATGTTTGCAAGCTGATTATTCCGATCACCATGGACACCATGCTTCCTCGGCGTTTAGAAACTGTGTGTGCCTCCAATGTTTCACCCAGCATCTCATCAGTGCGGTATGTCTTGTCATAGTAGCTTGATTTCTTGCATGTTTTCTCTATAGTGTTATGGTGACTATGAGCTTACCATTGTGGCATTGAGTTGATGCGAGGAAGATTAGTTCATGACTATAACTACTTTAAATTATTAGTTAAAGATGGTTAACTACCATTTTATCATGCAAGTAGATGACAATGGTCATATACCAAATGCTATTTTGAGTAAAAACAATGGTCATATATAATCATGTACAGAGAATAAAATTTATAAAGGTTTTACTTATCTCATTAGTAAGAATGTTTACCATATTAAAGTTCCTTGAATAAGATTGACTGTGCTGTGCCCAGAAAAAGTAAAACATTCAACATGTATGGTTCCCCAGTCTAGTCTCTAGATATAATCATCTCAAGTGTATAGTGATAGTCCATTGTACTACAAAAAAATGTTCAACTGAACTAAAATGATCTGATTCTTTGATTTCTTTCTTTGTTTGACAGCTTGCTTCTATTTAATATTGAGCTGATATAGGTTGTAAATCGATGACATTTTGATATTCCTCTGTTTCTTTTCCAGTACACTGTTTTATTCCGAGTTGGAGCAGTGCACCCAGTTTCTCAGTCTATAGAAGCTACTCCTGTTGATTCAACTGAAAGTTCATTTGATACATATCGATCACCTCCAAGACCGCTTCCATATGATGATCCTAGATTCTCCCCACCTCAGCGTGATTGGCTAGTGTCAAGACATGGACCTTCAAGCCATTCCCCAGAGGAATCAGAACCACTGAGGGCAAATGATGATGAGGAAATGGAAATACCGACTTCAACAGATAAGTCAAGTAAAACAAACTATGACACAAAAATGAAAAGATGCAGCTCTGCTTATGGTGGAAAGCTGTCAGAAAAGGAACCTGGAAATTACTTTACATACTTTTCCCCATCTGCGGAAGATGAGGATGTCTGTCCTACATGTCTTGAAGGTAATAATCACTTATCATCAGTATATTACATAATGCAGTAATCTTCCTAGTGTTGGCCAGAATGGTAGCATAGAAATGCAAATGCAAATACTTAATAAGAGTCATGTGTATTGTATGATTATGAATAACATCTGGATTTATGAATTCATTATAGTATCATGATTATCTTATGCTGCACTAACTTCTTGGGTGCACTAATTTAGTACTTAGGCCAATCTCTCACTTTGCATACATGCTCCATTGAAAACATAGTTGGTAATACACACTTATCAAAAAATGTTCCTGAATTATGTTCATGACTCATGAGATCAATCAGGTTGATTGAAAAATATTCTGAAATGTCAAATTATCTATTGTTAGAATTATGAACAATTTATTCACCTATGATATTATACTAATTCCTCCATTCTATTATTACCCATGCAGATTACAGTTCTGAGAATCCTAGGATAGTAATGCGGTGCTCACATCATTTCCATCTTGGCTGTATTTATGAGTGGATGGAAAGAAGTGAGGCATGCCCTGTTTGTGGCAAGGTAATTTGGCTTTAGACTTTCTTTTTTTCTCCTAATGATTTTAGATTGATTATACACTTGTTCTATTATGAAGTCAACAGCCATCAAAGTTATGTTTGTGTATTTATTCTATTTTACTCCTTTTAGGCGCCACAACTTTTTACATGCGTATTTATTTAATGTTACCTGAGATGACATCATTATACAATTGATTTCCATTTGCTAGTTGTGGTTTTCACTCTGCAGCCGCAGCGGTAATACAGGATGTCCCAACTTCATAAATGTGATATCAGAATTGCATGAATTACCCTGAGATACATAACTATGAACCTGTTGTAAGGATCGTAAGACTATGTCTTGTAGATTAAAAATGAAACATGTACATTGAAAGCAGCCAGTTTCAGCTAAATTGTTGTGTGTGATAACTTGGTGTCTATCTTCTAGTTTTTCTTTTTCAGAAGATGTTCACTTACCCTTCTTAAACTAGGTCTTGAAGTTTGACTCCAAGACCAAATATTTCATTTATGGTGTGCTGATTACTGCAGTACCCACTTTGCTTTACATTGTGATAAGGTAACTGTTAAGCCCATTAGGATAGGAATAATAGGATGATCAGTAACTTATCACATAGATAATAATTTAGCTGGGAAAGGGAACTCACATCTACTTTGGACTGACACATATAAGAAAGCAACTGTTTGAGGGGGAGAACACTTACCTAATTCAGATGTTGACTATTTAAATTGAAAAATAAACTAAAGCAGTTTTTTGGCAGTATTAGCCTTAAATAAATATATGTGCGAAGCTGACTTTTTGTCTCAGGTTTCATACAGTTGTAACTTCGAGTGGATGTATCTCCATAGCTGACTGCCATCAGAATCTATTTTAATTTTAATTTTCATGTTTTCCTTCAACTCTTGATTGTTCTTTTGCTTTTTTCTGAATCTTTGTAGAAAATGGAGTTTGATGAGACAACATAATCCTCGGGCTGGACTATATATCTTGGTTTAACAACCCTGTATGGCAATCTGAAACTACAGAGGGTCAAGTCCACCAAGAACTCTGTACATACACCATGTAAATCTTGAAACAATAGTGTGCTCCTCATCGCCTCTGACATTCTTGAAATGTTGGAACGGCGCACAAAAACATTCCTTTCTATTTCTTTGAAACAGTCAGTAGAGGAAGTTTGCCCCAATGATCTCTTTGTGCGGCTGCGCTGCTGTGACTTGGAGGTGCCTTGATTATCCAGTGATAGTGCCACTGGAAAGCTGTAAATTGATGGCATGTGTTGTTGATATAATCATATGAAATGAAGTTCTATGGTTGTGGGGAAACCTCTTTTCTGCAACACTTGTTTGGCTCCTGGATCATGTCCATGGCATTGCAATGGTTCCATGTGCTTGCATCTCTGACATAGTAATGCCACATTTCCAGCTCTAGTTTTGCTATCTGTGACTTAATGTAAGAGATGATAGCTTGGTACTCAAAAGATGATCCTAGCTGGATTTTTGGTTGGCTCTCTGTTGAGCTTTTGGTTGCCTGGAGTTATTCCCTATCAAATGCTCAGTTCAGCAACAATCCAAAGCAAATGAACTGCTGTGTCAAGGTGGATTGAACCAGATACACAGGCTAGTACTGGTTAAATGATTTTTTTCCCTACACAAGAGCTGCTTTGCCAGCTTCTTCAGGATGACTAACATCAGTACACAACTTGAACTTGACCAAATCAGACATGATCATGCAAATGTTACAGGTTTACACTACTGCCCTTCAAACATACAATGGTGGCATCATCCTTAGCACAATTGTCCGGTAGAATTAGAGTCAAACTAAGAATTATTAGATTTTAAGAACGAGAACAAATGGATTATTTTTTAGCAGATCCAATTGATCCATCTAGAGCGGATTTATGGCCTGTTTGGTAGCCACGCTAAAGTTAGAGTGGAGCACTTGAAATTGGTTATACTATGTTCTACCACTCCAATTCATTTTTCTAAAACGCTTTCAATGGGATTTGGCTTCAACTTTACATGATAAAAAATTGGAGCTTTGCCAAACGTACTCTTAGAGTTCCGACTGCACAAGCAGGATCTCGTAGTTGCCAAAGTTTTACCAAACAGGTTTAAGACTAAAACTACCTTTCTCTAACTCTATAATTCCATATTTCCATATCCGTTTTAGATTTAGAACTCTAGCAAATAGACCAAAAGTGTACACAAATAAACCGAATTAACAACTGGAAATCTGAACAAGCATGGCAGTGGCCGGCCAGTAACTGGTACAGTCAATAGCAGAAGCAGGACAAGTCAGATTCATAACAAAGTAGCTGTAAATCACACAGAAATACACACGGGTCTGCACGAGTAGGCATGAACTGTTCATGTTATCTGCCGTGACTGGAGAACAATTCCTCGAGCAGAGGATTCTTAATTCTTCCGAGCTCAAACAGTAGAGGCAGCATCGATCACTTGCCGCCGAAGAGGTAGCCGAGCGAAGAGCCGCCGCCGGGAGCAGCATGCACCTTGGTCGACGGACGATCCTGCATGTCTCACCAACCACAACCACAACCACGGTGATCAACAGTATCAGCATCCAGCAAATTGCAGATTCTTAGCTCAGACCGTACAAAACTGAAATAAAGAAAAGCAGAAATTTTTTAGGAGGATGGTTCAGAAAAAAAAATCATGATTTGAACAGAACAACAGCAAGTTCATCCATTTGATTTTAGAAAGCTGGAAAGAAGAGGGAATAAATTTCATATGAACAAACTGAAAGTGAACTGAACATGGAGAGATCGACTGACCGTGAGGAAGTTGCCGCAGTTCTGGCCTTGCGCCCGGAAGTAGTTGTTGGTCTGGGAGCCCAGGATCCCCGCCGGGATCTCCTTGATCTTGTCCACGGATGACGGCGACGAAGACGGCTCCGTCTTCTTCACCGGCGCCGGCCTCTCCGCCGCGGCCGCCTTCGCCGTCTCCCCGCCGCCGAAGAGGTAGCCCAGCGAGCTCTCCCCTCCCCCACTGCTCACTCCTCGTCCGCGTCCCATCTCTCTCTCTCTCTCTCTACGTCTCGAGGCCTCGCGGCGACTGCACGCGTTCGTCTTGCTCTCCTCCGGTGAGCCGGTCGCCGCCTCTTATTCCGGAGAGCGAACTTTGCACAAAACACCCTGAACTACCCTTCAATTGCGTACAGGTCCCTGTATAGAGCTGGTAGAAGACGCTCGTGTCCTCATACGTAAATACGGGAAATTACGGGCGCGTATCCGAAAAAAATACGTGTTTCTACCGATGGAAGCGACCGTTGCGACGTCGGCGGCTGCTTTTTTCTGACAATTTCAGGCCTCATTTACAATGAACTAATCTTAAAGGATTTTTAGAGGACTAAATGCTATAAAAATCCTGTAAAAATTAGTTCTCAGTTCTTAGGAAATAGAAATCGAATAGTTGACTAGAATAACAAAAATTGAAATTAAATAAACCAAATAATTGAATATGCTTTTTTTAAAAGATCATATATGCGAAAATATATGGGACGAGATGTGATACGATGATTTCTCGTGAGGTCATCCATCCTTGTACTGTTTTCACCCTAACATACTCAACTGAGTTCCTCTGAGTTTTAATGAGATCCGGTATCAGTTGCTTACATCCTGTTTCACAATTGAATATGCTTTCGAAGCATTGTTTCATAAGTTAGACAAAATTAAACTTACATAACAGCTTAATGTATTAATTTATCAACACAAGAACTTTAAAAGTCCTAAAGTAAATAATTCTTCGATTCTTTCGGTTGTTCAGTTTTTCATGTCTAAAAACTGAACCCCTACACATGAAAACTTAAAGTAAATAATTGATGATCGGGCTCGTCTGAAACACATGATTTTCACCGAATTTACTTGAAATCCTCTAAAATTCTCTTGGAATTACTCCATTTCTTTTCTCCTCGTGAAAAGTATGATCCGTGTCTCATATTTGTTGTCGCTAGGATAATGAGGTGGAGGAATCTTGGTGAAGATTATGAAATGGACGCATCTCTATGATTACAGAATAAAATGATACGGCAGGTAAGAAAAAAAAAGAATTCTTGGATGCAAACATATGATAGTGTGGTGATATTAGGTAGATTGTGGCTGAAGAAAGCATATATATATATCAGCACCAAAGGCACAAAGCAACAAGTTGGAGAGCCAGAAAGGGACATGGCATCTGTTGCAAGGAGATGGAGATGGAGATGGAGATGGAGAATTGGATGTCATTGCAGCAAGAAGGTTCTCATGTCAGGCAGTATACAAATTTAGGTCAGATGGAGGAATCCATGGACAGTTGATTCTGACTTGCTAATGGCACAGCTGCTCAACTTTCTCAACTCTCCAGAGACAGAGATAGAGACATACCGTTTGCAGGGTTTCTATGGGCTACACAGCTCAGATCAAAAAGGGAGTACCTCAAGTCTTCAACTATGATGAAATTATCCAGTGAACATTGAGCACCACAGTTACAAACACAGACAGGATCACCAGGATTCAACATGATACACAGTGGTAATAGCACCCAGCAAAACTGTGATTCACCTCTTTTGGGCCATGGAATGTTTAGTTTTCGCCACATTTCTTGCCAACATTGTCCGATAATAAATGCGAAACAGAAGGATGGCTTAACTCTGGCAGCCTCAAGCAATAGCTTACCAGACAATTTATTCACAATATTCAATACATAGGCATCGAGTTTACGAGGCTGAGGATCAATTTGAAAAGGAGGTAAGGTTCAAGAAAGATGGAAATGAAAAAGGCAATTACAATTAAATAACCATGACTGTAAAATGTAATGCTCCAATAACATCTGCAATTATGTGCCACTCAGTAGCAACAATAACAAGATTTAGGACTGCAGTGAGATACTAATCATGGCAATTCTGCAATTAGTTCTTGAAAGTCAGTGACAACCCAATCTGCCTTTGCTGCAACTGCTTCTCTCATCTGGACACCGGCGTAACAGATGAACAGGTCTGCTCCTCCAGGCTGCCGAGCCTGCAAAGAGGCAAGTACATAAACGTAGATAGATACATTTTGTTCATTGCCAATTTGTCATATATAAAGAAAACTCATTTATTGTATTAAAAAGCCAACCTACTGCATACTCATCTACTGGTTAAGTCAACAATGTTATGTTACATAGCTACAGAAGCACCATTCCCAAATTTTACTCTTACTGAAATATTGACAAAAGAAATAACAATCACATACATGTCAAAACCTTGAAACTTTTCCCCCTAATCAGAAGTTCAGAATTACCCACAATCATTTGGAGTTATTTCATATTTTATTTTTGTGCGAGAATAACAGGGGAGCTTGATATGTTATATTTTCTATTGACATGGAAGAACATGGAGATAGTAACACATTCATTTTTGTCACATGATAAATTAATAGTATTGGTGTCCGAATGAGGAATAAGACAGCCCTGTACTTGTCTTAACTCTTGCATAAATGTACCAAGACCTTCCATATCTGAATGCTTAATTGTTATTTCTTTACACAAACTGTTCAACGAGAGTTGCATATCTCAGCAATGTAATGAGTGAAACAATTATCTGCTTTCATATTTTTGACAACAGCCAGCAGGTGGTTCATAGCTAAAGAAACATATTTACTTCATATCTACTATCCAGGAGTGCTCCAGTTGCATACCTCAAGATCAGTTGCACCATCTCCAATCATAATGAGAGTCTTGTAACCATTGTCCTGAACACATGAATAGAAGATAAATAATCTGGCAAGATGTGATAAGTGCAATATCAAATGCTACACAATTAAATTAAACCTGTCTAATTTGTTGGACTGCCAGCGCTTTACCCCCACTTCGTGAAGTGGGTTCAGTGGGATCAAATCCAGCATACTCCCCAGATGCTCCAAAAAGCAGTTGGTTTGCGATGATGTTTTCAGGAGGAATGCCAAGCTCAAATGCCACAGGCTAGAAAAAAGGCAAACAAAAACCAATGAGTACTTTATGGTATATCAAATAGTATATCAGAACCATTTGATCAAAACCAGGTACATAGTATATATGTCAATTGGTCATACATAAGAATATAAGATTCAAGTCATTCAACAATTCTCAAAGTGAAAAAATGTTATAGCTCACAGATTGTTTTACAAAAGAACACATTTTTGTTTGTTATTCAACAATTAAAATAGGTCAAAGCTGTAGAACTAGGTCTAAATTCAATTTTCGGCAATTGAAAAATGCAAGTTTGGTGCAGCATCTGAGTATAAAAGGCATAAAATTTGAAGAAATTCCAATAGACATGCAAACTTAACTATGTTTAGATATTCCAGAACTACAAGAATAGTGATCGTACAGAGGAATTATGTACCTTGATCATTTGTCTGAAACCTCCTGACACAAGGAATACATCAGTATTATTATCTCTCAGCTTATTAATCAAATCAGAAATTCCAGGAGAAATCCTACATTTAAAGAAACAACCTTTTGGTGATTCTTTGAATGGACTAAGAAAACACTGTTTATAACACAAAAATAACATATGTTAGACTGGACAGTGCTGTAATGCTGTATATGGTTGATGAATTCTATCCTGGCTTTGTTCCCTTGTAAAGATACAAGACAAAGTATAAATAGTTGTTCTTGTAGTTCTTATTCTTCTTCTTCAAAGCTTTTCAATCCCAAACAAGTTATTCTTGTAGTTGCTTGTGTAAATTCAACTGTAGTTGCAATTTTCTTACTAGTGTTCCAAAGCACACTATGTTCTGTTCAGTAATCGTATAAATAAAAAGGAAATGGACATAATCTAACAAGATAAAAAATAGTAGAGAAATACTGCCACAACATATTATTAAAGTAAAATTTGAGTTCATGCATGCTTACCTTGGAGGCCTCTTGACTAAACAGTCCTCAACTTGGGACAGAGATGGCTTGATTAAAGACAGCCTGGCAGCTAGTGCCTCCTCAAATGGAACAGTTCCTGTCATTGCCCTAAGAACAGTAAAACAATGAGCATCCTGAACAAATTTTATGCATTAAATCACTAATGCACTCCAAAAAGTAATGTGCATAACATGTCATTTACTTTGCAGTCCACTCAGCAACAGCCCTCCCAGCCCCACAGAAATCAGCGAGTTCATCAATACCCTCATCCAAGCAGACTGTGCTATCAACATCAAAGCACACTGCATCGGCATTGCGCCATGTCTCAAGAAGCCCTGAACATAATCATGATTCACGCAGAGAGATATTTAAATAAAAAATTAAAAATTGGCAGCATTGCAACCTGCAGAAACGCATCAATCACTTTATCAAAGGGAGTTCTCAGCTACAACCTTTGGAAGGCCGATGATTGGCAAAAGCAGCAGTGGATGTGTCCTTCGTGACCTCCATTGCTGCTGCTACTAGGGAACGGGCCTTACAAAGTTTAGCAGAAAGGAACGATGGGTTCGTAAACCTTGCTACTAACTGTGAAGCCTGAAGTGAACGAATTGGAACAATCCCACTGGCAGATAAGGAATGCCTTGGACCAGTACGCGCGCTAATCAGACCAGTCATATCATACGACCCTGCAAACCAAAACGAACCACTTAATTAGCACAGATGAGCTAGATAGTCGGATTTGACAGCAAGACACAGCTCCGGCGCTTTGACAAGAATTCAAGAAAACCCCAAACCACATCTCTTGAAACCCGATGCAAGCAGACACTGCACAACTAACACCACCAGAAGTAAATCTCACACCAAGGGCGCGAGATTGTTATTAACTAAGTTCATAGTAGGTATTGGATTAGGTAGCTGAATACTGAACAAGTTGCATGATATGCACACAACAAGCACTGCTTCTGGGATTGTGGGTGAACAGCGGGAAAAGGGGTCGGATCCAGCACGGAGGCATAAACCCGAGCGACTGAGGGGCACCACCCGATCGGGAGCCCGCTGCCCGCCCACCACGGAACAGTGTAGCCGTAGCGAGGGAGATCGGGCGGAGCATAGGGAGCGCGCCCTCGCCCTCGCCCTCGCCCTCGCGCGCGTGTGCGTGTGCGTACCTCGACGGGGGGTGGGGTCATCGAGGCGCCGGCAGGTCGTCCGCGCCGGCGTTGGCGGCAGCGGAGTCGGGGACGGCGGTGGAGCACCGAGGCGGCGTGGCGGAGGGGGCAGCACAGGGGCGAGCAACGGAGAGGAGTTTTGGAGAGAAGGTGGAGGGGCTCGTGCAAGACGAGATGGACGCAGAAATCTCCTTCCTTGTCTTTCTTCGCTCAGACAAATCATCAAACACCTTAAGCTCGCGCCTCACCAACCATCCCGTAGGGCAGAACCCTTCTTTTACAATATGAATCTTTGCGTAAGAGAATGGGAAAGAACGGAGGATTGGATTGGGAACTCACGAGCTCGAGCTCGCCGTCGACGACCCAATTGGCGCGCGCACACAGGGAGGGAGTGAGGGAGTGGAGGCTGCAGTGCAGGGAAATCGTCGAACGGGCAAAAGAGGAATATTTTTTTACAGCTATTTGCTCACTCCACGCGTCACCTACCCCCGCAGAGACAGGTGGGCCCGTAATTCAGGACCCACATGTCAGTGGGTCACCGATTTCTCCCCACCAAGTCTCCTTGGTGCACGATGCTCACACGTGCGCCTACTTGTCCTTTCCCACGTCATCGCTTACGTCACGCCGCCGCGCACGCCAATTATTATGTTTTTTTAAAAAATATTTTTCACCTGTTTTATAAAATATTCTGTTCGATAAAGATTCTTTAAAAAAATAGATTTGACCTTGTAATTAATTAAAGATTTACCTTTCACATCTCAATAATGCGTGGATCCATTCAAATCAATGAATGAAGATAAATCCTTGATTTTGATCTAATGAGAGGTTATATGATCATTTTTCCTTTGTTAAAAATGATTTATAAAAAGCATCTCCAAAATTCTTCATTTGTCCATTTAACCAACTCTCTAAAAAGATTTTCTCCAAATCTGTTATATACTCTAACAGACTCTCTATTTTCAACTCTCTAAAAATTTACTCCTCACTTTTAAAATCCAAAAAAATTTCAAAATATTTGATTTCTTTTTGAAATCCTAATTTTTAACCTTAGAAATCCCCGAGTTATAAATTTTAGAATTTTCAAAATTTCAAAATTTAGAATTTTTTAAAATTATATTTTCTCTTCTTTTTGAAAGATTTAATTTCTTTTTGAAATCTTAAATTATAACTTTATAAATCCTAAGTTATAAAATTTTCAAATCCCAGAATATTTTGAAAAAATTACTCCTTACTTTTAAAATCCCATAAGATTTTGAAAAAAATATTTTTTTAAAAAAAAAATCCAATTTCTAACCTTAGAAATCTCCAAATTATAAAGTTTTCAAATTTTAGAATTTTTTTAAAATATATATTTTTTCTCTTATTTTATTTCCCTTCGTTTTCATTTTCTCTTTTCTCTCTTCTTTTTCTATCTTTCTTTATAGTTTATTTGGTTTTCTTTCTAGACGCTCTTTTCCTCCTGGTTTAGTCATTCGATCGGTCACTTTCTTTTTTGAAGTGCTTTTTCTTCTTTAGATTGCTAAAATTTAGTTTGAAGAACCGAATAGCCAATCTTTTGAAAATGCTCTTACGATCAGAATAATCTAAGTGGATAATACCCTCTCTAATTTCTTGTAAGTCTTTTTTAGATTTCTGCAGGAGAATTAAGAAATGTAGTACGATTTTGTTGTCCTTATGTATTCTGTTTTAGAAAGAAAAAGTCTAATTATAAGAGAGTAATGTTAACTTAATATGGGCAAACATGAAATAAAATATGGAAAATGTCTGAAATTTCTAAAATAATTTATATTTTAAAAGTTGGGATTTGAGAATGTTAAAACAACTTATAAAAGGAGTGATACTGAATGATCGCCACGTTGGCGTCCACATCATATTAAGTTATATTTTATATTTTTAATGATATGTTTAATAAATTTAGGACCTGAATATGCATTTTCATAGATGATTTGGCCACCAATGTATTTTACTTTCTTGCTATTAAAAAATTGTAGATTATGAGAAATCAGCCTATATTTAATAGGGGTCCAAAAATCTTCTACCTATTACTTTTTTACATCAAGACCAATAATACATTAAATAATACTAATATTGCATTAAATTTTTCATATATTCACCATAATGCATTAAATAATACTACTA
This sequence comes from Zizania palustris, assembly GCA_019279435.1. Lineage (NCBI taxonomy): Eukaryota > Viridiplantae > Streptophyta > Magnoliopsida > Poales > Poaceae > Zizania > Zizania palustris. The sequence goes on along the minus strand of JAAALK010000081.1, from coordinate 30,195,263 downwards.
TTGCATGCATGAAATCATATAGTTAGGTTATTCACAATGGTGAGTTTCGTAATACTGTTTTCTAGAATGTAACATCAGCTTTACAACTAAATGAAATACCCTCGCTCAACGGAGAGTTTCATTTCACTATTTCCTAGGCTAATCAGTGTAATTAAATGCAGCTAGCTTTTAGTGGAGAGTTTCATTTCACGATTTGGCTCTCAATGGGTGTTTCATTTCGTTTCATTCGTCTTAAAAACATGTTAGCACCATATGATAGTGATGACACTACTTCTTTCTCTTTCCTCATTAATTGAATGTCATATCAGCAAAAAAATTAATGTGACATGATAATTAATACCATAAAACACCCCATGAAACCCTATTGTGAATAGCCTTAGCATCGTAAATGAAACTCATTTAATACTTAAATATAGGTAAACTATAAATAGGTATAAGATTTTTTAAAAAAACTAAAAATATAATAGATAGAAGATTTTTGTACGGAGAGAGCTCACTACTTTTTTTGAATAACGTTATTGAATTTTATCGGGACACTGGATTATTTAACTTAAATATTGTTAACTTAAATGTTCTTATTGGTAAAATATTATTTTTTTGACAAGGCCGAGCTCGAGCCAACGGTGGCCGGAGGTTGCTCGCTCAACAGCGTGGCACGCAGGGCCGTTACCGGAGCAGGGCGATCGCCTAGGGCCTAAAAAAATTAGTGGCCTTCAATTTATATGTGTATATATAATTTAATATTTTTATATTCTTTGTACTATATTCTATAACCTAAAAATAACTCAACATGCAGCACAACAAATCTATAAATTGAAATTTTGCCTAGTGCGATATTGCCCTAGTCTAATGTAGTACGCTAGTAGTCCAGCATAGACAAATGCAAGCTAGTTAGGCCGCTATACATTGACGCTTGTCCTTTCATGATATCACCCAAAATCCTCACCTATTCACCTAGGAGCCTAAATACCCATTCTTCGGCTCACGATGGCACGACTTCCACTACAGTAACATCGCAATGAGCAACGAACAATGAATGAGCAAAACTTTCGTCGCCTCAGTTACTCCACCGAATCCTAAAGTGCTAGTGAGTGGTGACCGGTCCAAATCACATCCTAAATTCTAATCTCTTGAATAGTCGGTGCTAGGTTGGTGGACGGTAACGATGATGGTTACGTCCTCACGGTGAGCCATACGAGCGATCCAATTAACGACATGATAGGAGGCGGCGCTGTCGATTCACCGATGCTCACCTACCGCCGCTGCTCGTCGTTAATACCCTTATATATCTACTGGTACAATTCACTCGCCCGCTAAAAATACATCAAAGGGTTCTAAATTTTTTTAGCCTGGCCCCCAAAAATGCTAGTGGCGACGCCGCGCAGTTTCTGTGCTGCCGTCTGCTCGCATCCGCCACCGCCACGTTTCCCCTGATTCCATCCACCAAACTCTCCCTCGCTGATCGATTTGATCAAACAAGTCAACAACAACCAGCAAGATTTTGTATAGACATTGACCTCTTCTCCTCTCCTCGCTGCTTAGTAAAACTTGAGGTGCGTACCAAGGCGCGAACTTGTTCTTGATTTTTCGTTTCCTGACCACGAATCTGATATCGATTCTTTTTTCATGGACAATACCTGATTTTGGGGGCACTTCGTTGCCTTCAATTTTCAGCGGTAAGAAGTCATCATTCATTTCAAGAACTGAGCAGGAGATGGACGGGAATGGCGGCATCATGGTGAGCGCGGCGACCGGGGCGATGAACTCCCTCCTCGCGAAGCTCGCCGCGCTGCTGGAGGAGGACTACCAGATGCAGAAGGGGATGAAGCGTGAGGTCGTCTTCCTCAAGGACGAGCTGAGCAGCATGAACGCTCTCCTCCAGAGGCTCGCCGACGCAGAGACGCTTGACCCGCAGACGAAGGAGTGGAGGAGCCAGGTGAGGGAGATGACCTACGACATCGAGGACTGTGTCGACGAGTACTTGCGTCAGCTCAACCATGGGCGAACACAGAGGCAGTCTCAGTCTGCCGGCATCATGGGGTTCATCCACGGCTATGTCCAGAAAGTGAAGGACATGGTAGCTCAACATGACATTGCTGAGCAGATTCAACAGCTCAAGGCTCGAATTGTTCAGGCGAGCAACAGGCGAAAAAGATACAAGCTTGATTCATCAGTTAACTTTAATAGCAATAGCAAGAGTCTTGTGCCGATTGATCGTCGATTGCCTGCGCTTTATGCAGAATTGGATTCTCTTGTTGGCATTGATGGTCCGAGCGAGGATATCATCAAGCTGGTGGATGATGGAGAGAAGAGGATGAAGGTACTTTCAATTGTTGGTTCAGGAGGATCAGGCAAGACCACTCTTGCTAATCAGGTGTACCAGAAAATTGGGGATAAATTTGATTGCAAAGCTTTTGTGTCGGTATCACAAAATCCGGACATGGGGATGGTCTTTCGAACCATACTCTACCAAGTTAAGAAGGACGAGGTTGACCGAATCAGATCAGGGGATAAGGAGCAAGTCATCAATGAGCTGAGGGGTTTCCTGAAGAATCAGAGGTATTACAGTAATACATTTATGAACACCAGCTTGAAATACAGTCTTAATTTTCATCATCATCTGTATTATTTACCATCTACCAATCACGATGATTTTCCCAAATTGATAACTCTTGTCCAAATAAGAAAGAGAAAATCAGAACTTTTGCAAACAAAACAGTATGCATATACCAATCAATCAATACTGAATAGTTTTTTCTCGCAAAAAACCATACACTTCACCATTGAATTATAACTGTATTTTATTTCATAGGTATTTTATCGTAATTGATGACATATGGAGTACCCAAGAATGGAAGACTATTAAATGTTCTTTGCTTGAGAATAACTGTGGCAGTAGAATATTAATGACAACAAGAATCTGTACTGTTGCCAAGTCATGTTCCTCCCCTTGCCATGATCTTGTATATGAATTAAGAATGCTGAATGAAGATGACTCTAAAAGGTTATTTTTTAGAAGAATTTTTGGCTCTGAAGATAAATGCCCTCATCAATTGAAAGATATTTCAATTGAAATCGTAAGGAAATGTGGTGGTTTACCATTGGCAATCATTTCTATGGCTAGTTTGTTGACTACTAAATCATATGCAAGAGCTGAGTGGTTCAAGGTGTCGGATTCAATTGGTTCAGGACTTGAGAAAAATTCTGATGTGGAGGAAATGAACATGATATTATCTCTGAGTTATTACGATCTTCCTCACCATTTAAGGACATGCTTATTGTATCTAAGTATGTTTCCAGAGGATTATATAATCGAAAGGGATTGTTTGGTAAGAAGGTGGGTGGCAGAAGGATTCATCAAGGTCAATGGTGGAAGAACTTTAGAGGAAGAAGGTGAATGCTATTTTAATGAACTTATAAATAGAAGCATGATGCAACCAGTACATATCCAGTATGATGGTACAGTATATTCATGTAGGGTGCATGACATGATTCTTGATCTAATTATATCAAAGGCAATGGAGGAAAATTTTGTTACTATCTTTACTGACAGAAAACAAATGATTGTCTCAAAAGACAAGGTTCACCGACTCTCAATTGTCAACCATGGTCAAGAAAATGTGGCATTATATTCTAGGGTTACTACCCATGTTCGATCATTGAACATATTTAGATACTGTGAACAAATGCCTCCTCTTTCAAACTTCCCAGCCCTGAGAATGCTTGATCTAGATGGTAATGAGAATTTGGAAAGCTGTTATCTTGAAGATGTGGGGAAGTTGTTTCAGTTGAGCTACCTGCGAATCAAAGCAAGTAATATTTCTCTTCCAGAACAAATATGTGAGCTGCAGTGTTTGGTAACATTGGATCTTCTCAACTGTATAGGTATAAGCAAATTGCCTGCAAGCATCGTTAAACTTCGACATTTGAAATGGTTACTTGTTAACCGTGTTGAATTGCCAGATGGAATTGGAAACATGCAAGCTTTAGAGTTTCTGTCACTTATGGTTGTAGACTACAGTACATCAATAAGTTCATTGCAGGAGCTGGGCACTTTGACCAAATTGAGAACCCTTGGATTGGATTGGCGCATCAATGACTTCCACAAGGAAAAAGTAACATATGCAGATATTTTTTCTTCATCACTTGGAAAACTCAGTAGTTCCAACCTACAATATCTAACTCTCATCAGTCCTTGGTCCCTTGACTTCTTATTGGATTCTTGGTCCTCACCTCCTCATCTCCTTCAGAGATTACAAATCACAGGTTGGTATCTCAGTAAGATTCCAGTGTGGATGGCCTCACTGGCAGACCTCACGTACCTAGATATCGAGGTCAAGGTGAGACAGGAAACCCTCCAGATTCTTGGGAATTTTCCTGCTTTACAATTTCTGAATTTACACTCAAATGCAGCAAGCAACACTGAAAGGTGGCTCACTGTCAGCAACAATGGATTTCGATGCCTGCAGAAGCTTAAATTTGTCCACTGGATGAATCTGATGTTTGAGGAAGGAGCCATGACAATGCTTGAAACACTTGAGTTCCAAATAATAGCACACGAGGCCCGAGATGGATGCGGATTTGATCCTCCTGATCTTGGCATCAGCAACCTCTCTGCCCTTAGGAAACTCGTTGTCGATATATACTGCGAGTGCGCAAGAGTTGAAGAGGTGGAGGCATTAGAGGCTGCTATCCGGATTGCAGCTGGTATGCTCCCCAACCATCCCACACCAACTTTACGCAGATTTCGTGAAGCAGAGATGGTAAATTATGATATGAGAATAAATAACCAGAGCAACTAGTAGGCCAAGAAGCAACTTACAAGCCCTGCCTACCTCATTTAGGATGATATTCTGCTGATGATACATACATGAGTTCAGACAGTGCTTCTGATTATTTCCAGGTAAAGCAGATGACTTTAGTCAGTCATGTTAGCAGTTGCTGGTGGTAAGTGGTAACTAGACTAGAAATTTAACAGTTTTCATCTTGTGCTAAACTTGAGCTCTTGCATGCAGTTCACTAGTTTAGTTAACTAGTGAACTGATATTCACACTGAATATTGGAATATAGATCTCATCGTATGCAAATAGCGCGAACAATCGGATACTATGAACTCCTTTTTCAAGAATCTTTCTGCTGCAGTATTAGCAGTCCTCCTCAACATTTCTGATATCCTGGTGTTTCACAGAATGAAAAAAAAACGATGATCTGATATTCTCAAGATGACATAGGTACTATAATGATAAAAAATCCTAAAATCGAAACCATTTCTTAACAGTGACAGAGCGACAAATTATCAGATCTCTCTCTGTGACGCAACAATAATATGGCTAAGTTGGGTTGGATATTGAGGAACACTTCTCATCAGCAGCACATGCGCCACTGCCATATGGGCCCCATGCCTGCAAGTTCGTCAGCTCAGTAGCTCACCTTCCTCTGGATTCTACTCCGGTCGCTCTCACAGACAAATTAGTCAACAACGCGGTGTTTCCTCCACTTGCAACTCTCGTTTGCCCATTGCCGAGAGGTTTGCAGATCTCCATGAACTGCTCCGGCTAGCTTGAAGCTCCGCTAGGAAGACACACACAAGGTAGGTTGGTATCAAGTGTCGAGGAGTTCTTGTATGCTTTCTTGATTTCTCGTCAGTACAGTTAGATCTGATCTGTGACAATGGCTTTCTGCTTCGTTGATTCTGCACAGGACTGCTGCGGCTGCTCTGAGGCCTGAGCTCGTCCACGGTGATGGACGGGATCATGGTGAGCGCTGCCACGGGGGCGATGAACTCCCTGCTCGACAAGCTCACCGCCCTGCTGGGTAAAGAATTCAGGCTGCGCAAGGGGGTGCATCGTGACGTCGCGTTCTTGAGCGACGAGCTCAGCTGCATGAACGCCCTGCTGGAGAAGCTCGCCGACATGGAGGCACAGGCACTACTAGACCCGCAGATGAAGGAGTGGAGGAACCAGGTGAGGGAGCTGGCCTACGACATCGATGATTGCATCGACAGGTACATGTACCAGCTCCACCATGAGCCACAGAGGCCTTGTGGGATCATGGGGTTCTTCCACCATGTTCAGAGAGTGAAGGAGCTGCTAGCTCGCCGCGAGGTTGCTCAGCAGATGAAGCTGCTCAAGGATGACATTGTTGAGGCAGGCCACAGGAGAAAGAGGTACAAGCTTGATCCTGGAGTTTGCCATGAAGCCACCAATGTGGTGCCCATCGATCCCCGGTTGCCCGCGCTCTATGTCGATTCATCCGATCTAGTCGGCATTGATGTTCCAAGGGATCAGCTCATCAACCTGGTAAATGATGGAGACATGTCTCTCAAGGTGATTTCAATTGTAGGATTTGGTGGCTTAGGCAAGACCACCCTTGCAAATGAAGTGTACAAAAGAATTAGTGGACAATTCAATTGTCAGGCTTTTGTGTCAGTTTCCCAGAAACCTGATATAAAGAAGATTCTAAGGAGTATAATATCTCAAATCATGGAACCATACCATGCTAGCACAAATCCAATGGATAAGACCATAGTTTCTCAAATCAAGAACCAAGATTACAGTAGCACAGAAGCAGGGGATGAGGAGTGGCTCATAAATATACTGAGGGGTTTCCTGATGGAGAAAAGGTAAGCCACCTGTTTCACACTACATTCATTTAGCATTCTGTTTTTTTTTTCTGAATTCAAACTCATTGCAACATTGTGTCAGCCATTAATGTACCTCTTGACTCTTGTGCACATAATATTAAATATGACCACCAGTCATTTTACTACTCATCTTTAATCTTATACAATGTGCTTCAGTCACTTGTAACATGGACCAAATTGAATATATGTTAACAAAAAACTATTCAGAGTAGTATGATGAAGTCTTCAACACACTTTCCATCAATATACATATATGTATTAGTTCAATGTTGAAACATATAAATTACATTTGGCACGATACAGTTCTTGCAAGTTGTAGGAAAACAAGATCATTTTCTGGCGATTCTTTTCTTATTTAATTCCACCAGTACTTAATCACAATAATCAATTGCATCGCTGTATTTCTTATTTTCCAGGTATTTGATTGTAATTGATGATATATGGAGCACGCAAGCATGGAAGACTATTAAATGTGCATTGTTTGAGAATACTTGTGGTAGTAGGATACTAGTGACAACAAGAATTTCTACTGTTGCCAAATCATGTTGCTCCCCTGATCTTGGTACAGTTTATGAATTAAGCCCGCTAAATGAAGCTTACTCCATGAGTTTATTCTTCAGAAGAATTTTTGGCTCAGAAGATCTATGCCCAATTAATCTTAAAGATGTTTCAACTGAAATTATAAAAAAGTGTGGTGGTCTGCCACTGGCAATTATCACTATGGCTAGTTTATTAACTGATAAATCAGATAGAAGAGAAGAATGGATTCACATTCAGAATTCAATTGGTACAGGTCTTGAGAACAAATATGATATGGAGGAAATGAGAAAGATTTTATCCCTCAGTTACATTGATCTTCCCCACCATCTGAAGACATGCTTGTTATATCTAAGCATGTATCCAGAAGATTATGAGATCAACATGCATCAGCTGGTAAGGAGGTGGATATCAGAAGGGTTCATTAAGGTTAATAGTGGGAGAAATTTAATGGAGGAAGGGGAGTGCTATTTTAATGAACTTATAAACAGAAGTATGATCCTGCCAGTAGGTATTGGTGTTGATGGTCAAGCAAAGGCTTGCTGTGTGCATGATATGATTCTTGATCTCATTGTATCCAAGGCAGTAGATGAAAAATTTTCGACTTCTGTCGGTGAACTAGCACATAGATTGGTCTCCCAAGTTAAAGTTCGCCGACTCTCGGTTGACTACCGTGGTCAAGAAATTGTGATGCCGGCTTCATCCATGATTTCGGCGCATGTTCGGTCCCTTAGCATATTTGGATATTCTGAACAATTGCCTCATGTTTCAGACTTCAAAGCTTTAAGAGTGTTGGATCTGGAGAGCAGTGTGAAATTGCAAAACTCTTATCTTAACAATGTGGTGGATCTGTGTCAGTTGAGGTACCTACGGATTGCAGCTAGTAGCATCACACATCTTCCAGAGCAAATAGGGGAACTCCAGTTTCTTGAAACATTGGATCTGCGTCGGACATGGATAAGAAAATTGCCGGCGAGCATTGTCAAGCTGCGACGCTGAACTATTTTCTTGCTAATGGTGCACAACTGCCAGATGGAGTTGGGAAAATGAAACTGCAGGAACTCTCAGGTGTATCTGTGTATGATGAATGCTCAGTAAGTTCTTTGCTGGAGCTGGGTAGTTTGACCAACCTGAGAATTCTTCGGCTAAACTGGTACGTGAGTGAATCACGCAACGATAGAACACATTGCACTGATGCCTTGGCTTCATCACTTGGCAAACTTGCTGGCTGCAGACTTAAATTTCTGAGCATTAACAGGGGGCCTTTTTCAGCTGACATCCCTTTTGATTCTTGGCCCTCATCTCCTCATCTCCTGAGTGAATTGTACATACCAAGGTTCTGTTTCCAAAGGATCCCAGATTGGATGGCTTCAGTGACTAACCTCTGCAGGCTAGGCATCAGGGTTAAGCAGGTGACACAGCAAGTCCTCCAGATCCTTGGGGACTTGCCTGCATTGCTAGACCTGGAGCTGTGGTCAGCTGCAGATGATCATCACATGGAAACTCTCATTGTTTGCAGCAACATATTCCGATGTCTGAAGATCTTCCGCTTGTATGGATCGATGGTCAGGTTGGTGTTTGAGGCTGGAGCCATGCAAATGATCAAAGAAATCTCAATTGTAGTTAGAGCACATGAGGTGCAATCTGCATGTGCTGATCACCCTGATCTTGGCATCCACCACCTCTCCTCTCTTATGAATCTCAATGTTTGGATTAATTGCGAGGGGGCGAGGGCCGAAGAGGTGAAGGTGTTGGAGGATGTCATAACAGATGCAACCAATCTACTTCCCAACCACCCAACACCACATTTCTACAGAGAGAATGAAGAGAACATGGTGAAAGATGATGAAGCACACATGCATGGGAGGATGAAGCAGGCTATGATGTTCAATGAGGACACAAAGAAGGGAGGAGATATCTCCATAGAATAAACTGAGGATAAGTCCGGCATCTGCTTGAGGTATTAACTTTGTTTCCTCTAGACTATGCATTGTTTCGACCTGTTCAACCAAAAAGCTTAAGGTGATATTATATCGAGCTGCATGAACGACCAGTTTAACCTAAAAAGCTTAAGTTGATGGGGAAAGATAGATTTTTTAATTTATATCCCAACATTTCCTACTATTAATTTGTGATGCCCCTTGGTACTTCAGCATTAATTAGAACTAGAAAGTATGGTACCTTATGTCACATCTTATTTTACCATTGCATGTTCTTGTTAGAAATTAGCTCTCGGGGAGGAGAGGGGGACCGAGTCCCTCTCCTCCCTGGAACTCGGATTTAGCCCTAACTAACCCTCCTAGTCTTCAGGCGCCCTGATCGGGGGCGCCCCAACCGAATTGGTTGAGGGCCCCTGTTGCGCGGCACATAAAGGGCAAGCTGGGCGTATGAACAGTGTGGTTCATACGCCTAACTCCACCCATTGTTCTGGCTACCGATCTAAGCCGTGCCGAAGCAACGGGAAGCTCCCTCCTCCTCCGTCGCCGGACTTCAACACCATGGCCACCATTGCCATGGCGTCCTCCTCATCCCGGAGCAACCCAAAGGTACACACCTAAGATCTACACTCTGCTAGACCTAACCCTAGCGATCCTAAGCCACATTAGATCCATCAATGGTATCAGAGCCTAATCTAGGGCTAGGCTAGTTGGGTTTTGGGCGTCGGACTTCTGGACCGACACCATTTTTTTTGGGTGAACTAAGGCTTGCTGTTAGATCCTCACATCACACCTTAGAACCCTAAGATTCCCCGTTAACCTTCGGTTAACACCCCTAAGTACCCAAAAATCCCCTCTGTTTCCCCTGTAAAAACCCTCTAAGTCCCTGCAAACCACTAAGAAAACCCCCCCTGTCCCTCTCAGAAATCCCGTAAGACCCACAGTAAACCTTCGGGTAAGACCAAGAAAAAAAGGGGGGAAGGGGAAACCGGAAGGGGGCTCAGATCCTAAAGTTAGGGTTAGGGTTTTCACCCTAACCCTAACCCTAAGTAAGAAAGGGGTTCGGGGTTCTTACCTTGGCCTTTTCGGGTCGCCGCGCAGCCACCCGCCGGAGGCCGGAGACCGCTCCTCGCCGCCGCTCGCCGGAGTGCGGGACTTGGCCGAGTGCGCGCCACCGCGGACCGACTCGACGGAGGGCCGCTCACCCTCGGGTGAGCGCGCGCACCGGCGAGCGGGCCCGCGACGGCGCCTTCCGCCGCTTAGCCCCCCTCGCCGCGCCGCCGCACGATCGGCCGCTGGCCCGCCGCCAGCTCCGCTCGCGCCGCCGCGCCGCCACTGCTCTGCGCCGCTGCGCTCGCTCGGGTGCGGGGGGTGGGGGGGGATTTGCTCCTAGGGTTAGGGTTTGGCGCCGCGCGAGGCTTTTTAATCGGGCGCCGATCGCGCGCGGCCGTCGGATTTGATCCGACGGCCAGCGTTGATCGGGCCGTTTTTGGCCCAGGCGGGGAGCAGCTTTCGCGGCCCAGGCCCAGGTTGTGGCCTGGGTGCGCGCGGGCGCCGTGGGGCGCTGTGGGCCGGACTGTTTTCACATGTGGGCTGGGCTTTTTGCACAGTAGCAGGCCGAATTCTTTTTTGTATTTTCAGGATTTTCAGAATTATCTTTCCATTTAAGTATTTCCTGAAAATTAAGAAAAATGCCCAAAAATAAAATAAAATTAAGTTAAGTGGGGAAAATTTTAGTAAATTTTCATCATGATTATTAGCACTGTTCTGAATTTTTTTGAGTAATTTTAAATCTTTTTATGTTATTTTCTGATTTAAATTAGTCCAACGACTTTTTTTTATTAGAAAATAATTGTTTTTTTAAGTATTGAAATTCAGAATTTTGCTGATGATTAAACAGTGTATTATTTTAGTTTGAGAATTCCGCTGTGCTATCACTGTTAATCATATCACTTTGCAGCATTTTTGAGCATTTTCATGATGTTTTCTTCATTAAATTTAGTCTAAGGACTATATTTAATTGAGAAATATTCGTTTAGATTTTGATTAAGTTTAAATTTCAGAATTTTATTACTGTTTCAATCAGTGTATTAATTAAGATTAAGTCTTCCGCTGTGCATACACTATTTAAAATTACTCAGTAATTTTGTGTTCTGAATTAAGCATTTTAGTATTTTTGTGATATTTATTTATTAAATTTAGTCCAAGGACTACATTTAATTGAAGAATATCTATTAGGAATTTTGTTTAAGTTTGAATTCAGAATTTTCATTACTATTTTAAGCAGTGTATTAATTAAAATTAAGTCTTTTGTTGTGCATGTTTAGATTAAGTCTGTCATTACACTGTTTAAGATTAGTACCATGCTGTAAATTCAGAATCTTTTATTACTGATCAAGCAGTGTATTAATTAGTTTTAAGACTTCCGCTGTGAATACACTGTTTATAAGTTTAGTACCATGTTCATCCTATCAATTAAGTAGCATTTATTCTGTCAATTAAATTTGAACCAACGAGATAATTTAATTTGGCATTATAAATGTTGTATTTTGCTAACATGGTAATTTTATCTCCTGACCAACGTTGGTGATTAAATTACTATGGTTCAGTTGAATTGATTCTATTTCTGCCCAACGGTGATGTAGAATTAATTCGCCTTTTAAGTTTTAAGTATGTCACGTGTTAATTTTGACCAACGTTAAATTTTCATGTATCATATTATATCTGTTATAATATATATTTTGATAATGTTCCTTATTAGAAATTTGCTAAGTCATATCTCCGGCATTGAGTCTCTCAATGGTGAGAACTACGGTTCCCGGAGATGAGATATTAAAATATCGATTGTGCTATAGGACATAAATCTTGCTTTAATGCTTGATTGTCTAACTAAGCGTGCGAAGCCCGTGATCTGAGAAGATGAAAGCCAAGAGGCTTTTGTCATAAGGTTACGTGACTTCGCCGAAATGAGAATAAAATAAGACATATAGTACTAAAGGAAATCAGTGGAAACACAAAATGTATTATGATTAAGAGCTCCTTTATGGAGCAAATTAGGGGTTCTATCCCACGTCATGATACTGCAAAGAGTATCTGAAAGTGACTTTTCTAAGGCGTATGCTAGCACGCTTATTAAGAAAAATTTAATAAGTTTTTGCGACATGGTTTTCAAAGCTGAAACCCATGAATAAAGAGCTTGATGAGGATATTATCGTCCAAATATTTTATTACGACGTCACACTAAGTTTTCTGATCATTTTGTGATCAACTACAACTCACAGCGAGAGTGTTGGAGTTTGTAGATGCTGATTTCAAACCATGTATAAGAATTAAGAAAGCACACAATGATTTAGGTCATAATGTGCAACACGAATAAAGGGGAAGAAGCATTATAAGACTTGTTCTAATGATGCTAAGGACTCCTCTTATAAGCTCACATAAAGGAACAAGATGTCCTGAAGGGCATGTACAGACATGTAAGGACGAACACCACATGAAGGAATATATGGAGTTCCCAAAATGGATGAACAAGAATGGTAATAAATGAATTTTCGCACTTAGAAATAAAGTCTTTAGTCTTGCTTTTGAGCATGACAAACTTTATTTATTTTCTCAAGATGATTTTATCATCTTAGAATAATGATAAGAGCAAAAGAATTGATGACGTATTTTCGAAATTATGGCACTATCTAATGGGCCATATTTCGAGGGGGAGGATTGAACGTTTAGTCAATTCTTCCGCTTTAGTTTCTTTAGACTAAGTTTCATGCACATATTGCATTAAGAATAATACGTCAAATAAATTAAGAATGACGCGAAATTAAGTTTAATGATTGTAGTAATTTTTATCTCCAGACCAACGTTGGTGATAATGTTATTATATTTAAGCTCAATTGATTTTAATTCTGCCCAACGGTGATTTAGAATTAATTGATTAACATTTATCCAATCTAAAAGGGATCAGATCATAGCGATCAGATCATTAGTTGCTCTGGATAAATTTAAGATGTTTTTAAGGCTGATTCTTATATCAGCATGATCTAAAGTTTGAAAGAGTAAGATCTGACCGTGCTGCGGTCAATATACCCCGTATGGCCGATTTCTCGGACTCTTTTGCAATGTTCTATAGAAAATGGCAAAATAGCCTGGTATTTTATATCGGGTGTACCTTAGCAAAATAGAGTGGCTATAAGGTGCACTCGCACTCCAGTGGACATAGTAAGTAGTATGGTAAGTTATTCCACTCTACCGATTAATTTTGTGGATGAAGGCATTAAAACCAACATTCATAATTTTAATTGGATCCTTAATAAGTCTGTGCCTAAAAGCACCATAAGAATTATGGACAAGACGATAACCATTTTCTAAATTATTTTAGAATAAGGGTATGTTGTCCTGCTAAGGCTATATTTTAACCCAAATATTAATAAGTTAAAGTCCTAAGACATTAAGTTGTCAATTTTTTATTGACTGCAAAGATAAGTCTAAGTGATCTCGTTTTGTAATGTCCTAACAGACATGTTAAGGTTGTAGAAACGAGATATGCATTTTATAGAAGATGCTTTAATCAGGGGGAGCACGGTACTTAGAAAAATTAATCTTGAAGAGAAGTGGTTTAGTGAATCCACTCCTATGATTCAAGAGCAATTTTCCATGTACTTGTGGTAGTGTCCTTTGTCCAACACTTAAGTTTGGACCTTCATTAGCGACATCTATTGTTCATGAGGCTCCTGTTATTTTAGGAATCTGCATTTCTAGATGATGCTAACGAAGAAGTAAAGGAACAAGTCTCCAACTTAGTAAAATAATGTGCCAACTCAGATAAGGAGCAGATTAAATGAGACATTTTTGTATGTCTTATTTAAGGATTCTTTAAGAATCATTAAGGCATATTATGACTTAGAACTGCATCAGATTGATATAAAGATGACATTTTCAATAAGTTTTAAATGAGAATGTCTATATGACACAACTAAATGTTTTGTCATAGAAATGAAAGGAAATTTTATGATACCGTTTTATCTAAGTCCAATGGACTTAAATAAGTTTTAAGTAAGGGTATCTGAAATTTAAATTAGACTATTAGAAAATTTTGGGTTTTAAGAATAATGAATAGGACAATTGTGTTTGTCTAAGTTTAAGAATGAGGGATTTATTTTTCCAGTTTAGCATATGGATGACATTCCGCTCTCAAGTGGTAATGTCCATCTACTATTAGAAACTAAGAAATATTGTCCTCTCATTTTGACATTAAGTATCTTGGAGAAATTTTCCTATGTGTTAGGATTAGAGATTCTCTGAGATATCATTAAGGGGGTATTAAGATTGTCGCATACGGCATACTAGAAGATATACTGAGAAAGTATATAGTATGCATGCGTATAAGCTATCGCCTGATCCGATAGTCAAGGGTGATAAGTTGGGAACTTTTAGTATCCCAGGAACCAATATGAGATCGATCAAATTAGATTGGTTCCATATACTTCTGCTGTCGGAAGCCCATAGATGCTCAATTATGTACTCGCCCTGACTAAGTTTATACCGCCGGAATGCTTGGCAGATTTCAGAAAATCCAAAAATAGATCACTGGATTAAATTAAGAAAGCCTTGTGATTTATATAAGGCACAACGACCTCATGCTAATGTATGAAAGATTAAGTAATCTAGCGATTGCGGGTTATTCAAATTAAGACCTTGCGAGATGAGTGAATGCTGAGTAGTCCACATTAAGTTGTGTATTCACACTCGCAAAGGGAGCCGTGTCGTGGAAAAGCTCAAAACAAATTGTGACGGCATCTTCCACGATGTATGCCGAGTTTGTGGTGTGTTATGAGGTCGCCGGACAGGCACTGTGTATTAAGAAATTTATTCCGGTTTTAAGAGTGGTTGACAGCATTTTAAAACCACTTAAGTTATACCGTGACAATGAGTCAACAGTATATTTCTCCTATAACAACAAGTAGTGTGTTGCTGCCAAACACATCTAAGTTAAGTGTTATATTGTTGAGGAGAGAATCCAAGATCAAATGATAAGTAGAGCATATAAGTACCAAGCGAACGCTTGCGGATCCGCTCACAAAAGGCTTACCTCCCAAATGTGTTCAGAGAACACTTAGTCGACATGGGTTTAAGGTAAGCCTATGATCTATGGATTTATAAGGGCCCAAAATGAGTTGAGAAACTATTTCAAAGTGGAAATGTGCATTGTAGTTGTTGAGTCATATAGTACGTAACTGACTATTGTGATGCAGCGTGCTCTATACATTAATCTATAATGGAATAGATGTAATGTTAAGTTAAGTTAAGGATTAAGTCGAGATCTAGGGGGAGAATGTTAGAAATTAGCTCTCGGGGAGGAGAGGGGGACCGAGTCCCTCTCCTCCCTGGAACTCGGATTTAGCCCTAACTAACCCTCCTAGTCTTCAGGCGCCCTGATCGGGGGCGCCCCAACCGAATTGGTTGAGGGCCCCTGTTGCGCGGCACATAAAGGGCAAGCTGGGCGTATGAACAGTGTGGTTCATACGCCTAACTCCACCCATTGTTCTGGCTACCGATCTAAGCCGTGCCGAAGCAACGGGAAGCTCCCTCCTCCTCCGTCGCCAGACTTCAACACCATGGCCACCATTGCCATGGCGTCCTCCTCATCCCGGAGCAACCCAAAGGTACACACCTAAGATCTACACTCTGCTAGACCTAACCCTAGCGATCCTAAGCCACATTAGATCCATCAGTTCTAAGATGGAAAATGAGCCACATGCTGATTTATTTCACAGGACCAATTCATACACAGACACAATAATAAGAGATGAGCTCTGTTGCTCAGCCATCCTTTTAAGAGGAAGACACCATTGGTCAAATGCATGAATTTTCATGGGCTGTCATAGTGTGACAATGCCGGAACGACGTGCGAAAACTGGAAATAGGCTTGGAAGGAATTGGGAACATGTTGAGCCTATCCTCTATTGCAAGAAAGAATAATTGACAACAGTTGTCATCCTCAATATTACTGTCAAATTCTTATTAGGGGCTTTCCTGCAGTTACTATAGGCTATCTTGCAGTTCAGATATATGTACCAGAAACTGATGCTACTAAGTATTGTTGCGTGAATGTGACATAAGCTACCGATCATTTTGTTCCAAATAGATTGAATTATATATTTACTACAGCCATATATATATTGAAGAAGATTGAAGCTTCATCAAGCCCAACATGCATGCACGGTTACGTTTTAAGTGTACTACTCTATGTTTAAATTGGATACACATATCAGTTAAATTATGAATTCAAGTTGCTTTGAAATCACGCCCGTTCCAAAAAAATTTAATTTGAGGGCCATGTGCCAAACTTTAAATAGGGTGAGAAACAAAAACCAACCGAGAGATAAGAAGATATCATATGCATAGTGTTTATAATCACGGTGATTAAAAAACAAGGCATTGAATTGATAGGATATATATCTTAGACATTTATTAGACTGCCGTGCAGTAAAGAATCTGATGTGGCAAGGAAATAATTAAAGAAGGGAGAGAATGGAAAAAGATATTGTGACGGAAAGCATGGATGGAAATTGATTGGATGGGAGGAGAGAAAAAAGAAAGCGATATGAAATTTTTTAATGTAGTTATATACTAAGAAATCAGAGTTGGGAGTATGTATGGTTTCTAATTAAGGATAGTATGTAGTGATTGTTTATATGACAAGATAGGATATCATATAAGAAATAATAGGTTAAGATTGTCCTAATTTGATCAAAAACTCAATCTAGGTTGGTAGAAATATATATAGGGAGTCGAAACCTATCTAAAAAATATTAGAGTATTTAGCTTAATTGAGGAACCCCTTCTTGTGCATGCCAAGGATACCCCTAATCGAAATATTTGTGAATGTAAAATAAAAAGAGTCGGGTACGGTATGTACAAAAGGGTAGTTTGGCTTGGTACATACGTAGTTATTCTTATATAGATTGATAGTAACGGGAAAATAAATTCACCCATCTATACTACTTTAAAAATAGCTAGTGGTGGTGAATATGCCATCTCCACGATCCATCTCGTTAACATGTGGATCTCTCATTGTCATTGACACATATTAGCATGTTATTCTTTTAATATTATATTTTTTCTATTGCAATGCTCGAGCACTCAACTAGAATTATATTGATGCTACAAAAATAAGATGTTATTGGAGGTGTTTGGTTCCATAGACTAAAATTTAGTCCGTGTTACATCAAATATTTGGACATCAATTTAAAGGACTATATGTGAACTAATTATAAAAATAATTGTATAATTGGAGGATTATTCGTGAAACGAATCTATTAAGCCTAATTAATCCATGATTAGCAAATATTTACAGTAGCATCACATTATCAAATCACGACACAATTAGACCTATTAAATCTATCTCACAAATAATCCACCAATTAAAATAAGTTTTATAAATAGTCTATATTTAATAGACCAAAATATTATCTAAATATTCGACATGATACCCGTAACCAAACAATCACATGTGTAAACAAACCAGTAGTATTGATTGGACATTAAATTGTACAGTGATTGATTGATAGCAGAGGTGCCATGCATACATGTCACGTGGCAAGCAGCAGTTCACTGAACTGTATCTTGAATTCTTGATGGCAAAAAAAATACAGCCATGACTCATAGCTAGCATGTGTTTATATATGACAGCTGATGACTTTGTTAGCTTCCAAGAAGAAGGCACCATGGATGAAACCATTCTAACAATACTCATGGCACAATGATACCTTTTCTCTAATTTAGTGTTCATGACAATAGTAGGTTTGCTAGTATGAATATATCGCTAAAATTATAAAATCTTAGACGATAAGTTTGAAATCATGTTGGCCTTTAATTGTTGGCTTAGGAGGCATAGGAAATGTGTGGCACCGTGAGAAACAAACAAGTACTACTAAACATCTTGTATTACTCGTGCTTTCTTTGTTATCGCATGCTCCAAGAAAATGAACCTACAGATTCATGTTGAGGAAACCAGAGGATCAGAACTCTTCAATTTGCAAGTAGAGCAAAATGTGTCAGCAATTGTCAGGTGGGTGTGACTAACCTGATTAGAAAAGCATAATCACACCATTAAGGTGGATGAATATATATAGCCATGAGATAAGCCTAGATGACATATGGGCCTAATAGCCTTAACACCCTCCCTCAAACTCAAGGCGGATTGGAAGCGTTGAGTTTGAGCAAATGAAACCGATATTGCTCTCGAGTCTGTGCTTTAGTGAAAAAATCTGCAACTTGTGATTCGGATGACACATACTGAAGAACAATGGCCTTCTGATGACAATGAGACAGAGTAAAGGATGCATCAACACCAATATATTTTGCAAGTTCATGCTTCACATGATTATTAGCAATATGTATGACTCCAGTATTATCACAGAGTACAGGTGTGGGATCATCACAAGAAATACCAAAATCAGTCAACAAATAGTATGTACTGATTGTTGATATGATAAGATAGGATATCATCTAAGAAATAATAGGTTAAGACTATCCTAATTTGATCAAAAACTCAATCTAGATTGGTACAAATATATATAGTGAGTCCAAACCTATCTAAAAAATATTATATAGTGAGTCCAAACCCATCTAAAAAATATTAGAGTATTTAGCTTAATTGAGGAACCCCTTCTTGCGCATGCCAAGGACACCCCTAATCGAAACGTTTGTGAATGCAAAATAAAGAGAGACGAGTATGGTACATACAAAAGGATAGTTTGGCTTGGTACATACGTAGTTATTCTTATATAGATTGATAGTACCTAGAGGTGCCACGCGAAAATAAATTCACCCATCTATACTACTTAATAGCTAGTGGTGGTGAATCTGTCATCTCCACAATCCATCTCATTAACACGTGGATCTCTCATTGTAATTGACATATATTAGCATGTTATTGTTTTAATATTATATTTTTCCTATTGTAACGCTTGAGCACTCAACTAGAATTATATTGACGCCACAAAAATAAGATATTATGTGTGTAGACAAACCAGTAGTATTGATTGGACATTAAATTGTACAGTGATTGATTGATAGCAGAGGTGCCATGCATACATGTCACGTGGCAAGCAGCAGTTCACTGAACTGTATCTTGAATTCTTGATGGCAAAAAAATACAGCCATGACTCATAGCCAACATGTGTTTATATATGACAGCTGATGACTTTGTTAGCTTCCAAGAAGAAGGCACCATGGATGAAACCATTCTAACAATACTCATGGCACAATGATAGCTTTCCTCTAATTTAGTGTTCATGATAATAGTCGGTTTGCTAGTGATCGGCCTGAATATCTCGCTAAAATTATAGAAAACTTAGATGCTAAGTTTGCGATGATACATGTGACCTAAAATCCTGGATCATGTTGGCCTTTAATTGTTGGCTTAGGAGGCATAGGGAATGTGTGTCACCATGAGAAACAAACAATTTCAACTTATCAGTGATAAGAGAGATCTAAAAGGTAGCACATACTTGCTTGAGCACCGACCTTTGTGTGTGGTCATTTGTATCTGAATAGTAATCGTTGTCATTGAAGTTATCTTGTAATATTGACTCAGAACAACTTTCTTTTATCACCGGAGGGATTATATTTGGTCTCTAGAATCCTTCACATTAAAAACTCCCGATCTAATTACCGATCAAAAGTGAGTGTACTTACATTGGAGAGGTTTCGAAGAGCAGTTCTAGATTATTTATATATATGACGAGTTACCGTGTTTGATTTTATTATGGGATAATTGCGCAGATTATCTAAAATATTCTTTTTTGCGAAACTATTTCAGCTGCACCGTGCACCAACATACTTGTTTTGAAGTGGTCACATCTATTTAGAACTATATATAGAGGAGATCGAGTGAACTAATATAAGGTTTGAGAATTATTTATGCCTGTCCACTAATTAAGATCGTGAAATTATTCAAATACCTAACCGCGTCACTTGTACAAATTACATTACTCGTAATACACACACACACTACTCTACGTACGTACTGTAATGTGGCATGGTTTTTCACATAAATGAATCCATTACAAAACTACCAATGTAAAAGTTTGCAAATTTAGAGTATGTTTGAGGAGCCTAAGATCTACTAAGAAACAACTAAGGCCCGGTTTGAGACAACTCTAGCTCCATGATTTTTTGGAGCAGGTTCAGCCTAGCTCCAAGAAATCCTGGAGCTAGAGCCGTGGATGGATTAATGGTATTTAGTTTAGTAATTTAGTTTTTATTTTATACTAAAAAAATAAAAATTTAAATTATTTTATTATATGATAGTAACTCTAGATTCAGCCTAAATCTTGGAGTTGGAGTCATACCAAACAACTACCTGATGAGAACTAACTTTCAAAATTTATTTCTCGATATTAGTTCATTTCGATATTCTTTAGCTACCGAGTTTTATAATTTTTTATATATATATATATTGATTTAAAGAACATGAGATTCTGAAAGCATCTACAGTTGCTAAAACTCATCCCTATATATATATTGCCTTACAACTAGATACAAGAACAGAACACCGTGACTACACTACCGGAAACAACGAGTTTGCCGAGTGCCCTAGAGTTTGCCGAGTGCAATATCTCGGGCACTCGGCAAAGATGTGTTTGCCGAGTGTTTTTTTAAAAACACTCGGCAAATGTTTGCCGAGTGTTTTTTAAAAATACACTCGGCAAAGCTTTGATATTAACGGACGTTACAGCGACTTGCCCGTGCGGCCAAAAAAAATTTTTTTGGGGGGGTTTGCCGAGTGTTTTTTGAAAAACACTCGGCAAAGACACTTAGTTTGCCGAGTGTTTTTCAAAAAACACTCGGCAAACAATTTTTTTAATTTTTTTTTGTGTGAAACAATGTTTCAAGTCTATAAGTTATTTGCAATTTTATTTTAACTTGAAATTTTTTCTACACTCACAATACAACATATATTATCTCTTTTAAAAATTTCAATTTTTTTTAAATAAGTTAGCTATTTTTTATTCATTAAGTATATTTCTAGTATTTAAATTGAAATGGGTGAAATTTGAACTACAAGTGCCTAAAATAATGAACCAAAAAATATGGAAAAATCATATTCATGTTTTAAAGTCTATTTATGGTACTTATAAACTTAATTAAAATAAATTTTGAACAATTTAGGGTGTGACGCTCGTTCAACAACGTGAAGCTTAATAGTTTTTTAATTATAAAAAAATCAACAAAAGTCTAAAAAACATGAGACTTGTCATGGTGTTATTATATGATACATAGATTCTGTGATAAAAATTTAAAAATATTTTGATAAAATCATCACGTAGAGTGTTCAAAAATCGTAAATTATGAGATAAGTGATTAGGGTTTAGAGAAGAAATGAGATAGGTTTGAATGAAGTTTGATAGATAAATTATTTTTGTACTTGAAATTTTTTCTACAATAAAAAAACAATACATATTATTTCATGTAAAAATTACACATTTTTTGATTCATTTTGTTATTTTTAAATTATTAAGTATGTTTCTAGGATTTAAATTGAAATAGGTGAAATTTGAACTACAAGTGCATAAACTAATAAACCAAAAATTATAAAAAAATAATATTCATGTTTTAAAGTCTATTTAGGGTTCTTATAAACTTAATTAAAAGAAATTTTGAATACTTTAGGGTGCGACGCTCGTTCAATAACGTGAAACTTAATGGTTTTTTAATTATAAAAAAATCAATTGATGTCTAAAAAACATGAGACTTGTCATGGTGTTATTATATGATACATAGATACTGTGATAAAAATTTAAAAATATTTAGAGAAAATTATCACGTAGAGTGTTTAGAAATCGGAGATTATAAGAGAAGTGATTATGGTTTAGAGAAGAAATGAGATATGTTTGAAAGAATTTTAATAAGTAAATTATTTTTTGTACGTGAAATTTTTTCTACACTAAAAACACAACATATATTATCTCATGTAAAAATTACACAATTTTTTGGTTCAGTTTGTTATTTTTAAATTATTAAGTATATTTCTAGGATTTAAATTAAAATAGGTGAAATTTGAACTACAAATGTACGAAATAATAATAAAAATATTATTAAAAAACGTATTTATGTTGTTGAGTTTATTTTTAGTCCTTATGCAATATAATTTTATAATTTCTATCAAGGAAAATATTATAAAACAAATTAAACAAAAATAAAAAAATAAAAAAGCCTCTTTGCCGAGTGCCAAATTTGAGGCACTCGGCAAATATTTTGGGTTTGCCGAGTGCAACACTCGGCAAACCCAAAAAAAATCGTTTCCCGCACAAATTTTTTAGGCAAATTTCAAAACGGGCGCACTTTTTTTCAAAATTTTCAAAAAATTTCTTTTAAAATCCCCCCACCTCCTCCACTCTCTTCCCTCTCCTTCTCTCTCCCTTCCTCCCACCGGCTCCCTCCCGCCGCCTTGGCTCCGCCCCATCGCCGCCGCGGCCACTGCCCCGGCCGCCGCCCCGCTCCTCCCCGGCCGCCGCCCCGGCCGCCCCTGCCCCGCCCCGCTCCTCCTCGGCCGCCGCCTCGGCCGCGCCGCCACGGCCGCTCCTCCCCGACGGTGCCGCCCCGGCCCCGCGCCGCCCCGGCCGCCCCGGCCCCGTCCGCCCCGCCCTCGGCACAGCTCCGCCCCGGCCGCCCCCGCCCCCGCCCCCGCCCCCGCCCGGCCGCCCCGGCCCCGTCCGCCCCCGCCCCCGCCCGGCCGCCCCGGCCCCGTTCGCCCCGCCCTCGGCACAGCTCCGCCCCGGCCGCCCCCGCCCGGCCGCCCCCGCCCCGTCCGCCCCCGCCCCCGCCCGGCCGCCCCGGCCCCGTCCGCCCCGCCCTCGGCACAGCTCCGCCCCGGCCGCGGCGGCCCCGCGCCGCCTCGGCTTTTCCTGTTTTTTTTTTATTTTTGAGTTTTACTTCGCCGAGTGCTATATTTTGACACTCGGCGAACTCAATGTCACGGCCGTTCGAGGCCCGTCAAGGTACTTTAGTTTGCCGAGTGTTGTGTGTGGCACTCGGCAAAAGGTTCGCCGAGTGCCCGACAAAAAACACTCGGCGAACCCGTGTTCACCGATAGCGCTTTTCCCGTGTGTCGTTCGCCGAGTGCCACACTCGGCGAAGCCTTTGCCGAGTGCAAATAAGGCTTCGCCGAGTGTGTTTGACACTCGGTGAAAATCTCTTCTCCCGTAGTGCTAGCTGACCAAGCAGTAGTGCAAACATATATTTTCCCTGGAGTTTGTTTCTCCAAGATATGGCTCGAGAGGTGTAGGAAACTACATCAGATGGTGAAACTTTGTAGGCTTGGGAAGCATCAGGAGTTCATGTGATGTATAAAGTGCCATGAATCATTCTAAGGTAGAATGACCAGCATTCATCGCACTTCTAATATTGGACTCAAGACATGCTCGCTGTAGCTCATTAACAAAAGTTTGAACTATTAGCACAAAGTGTTTGATAAGATAGATTAAAGGTTCATTATCGAGAATATGAGAAGGATGTTGAGGAAGTTTGCTTCAGTGAGCTAGGTGGCTAGAATCTGATCCGGCCTATCAACAACAGGAAACTGATTGATGGGATGAAGAACTCTCAAATTCACGATATGGTTCTTGAGTAGATCATCTTCTAATCTAGCAATGAGAATTTCATCACCATAATAGGTACACCGGTAGACACCATTTCCAAGCTACAAGGTGCGATGATGGTCTATCTATAGAAGTGAACGACAAGAAACGGAAATAGTAGATATGATGAAAATAGATTTGTGCTAGTCACATACTTTAACCGTGCACTGATGTACTAGCTTGTTCTGAAGTGGTCATATCTATGGAGGAGAGTGGCCTAATATATCGAACGTGATGAACAAATTAGTATTCCAAGTTTTTAAATTCTAAAACAATCAAATTTATAGAGTTAATAACATATGATTGTGGATTAATTAAGATCTATCACAAAATTATGCCATGTGACATGACACGAGTGTGGTGGCATGTTGAACCACTTGTGAGAAAAGAGTGCAGATGAGCAATGTGCAATAATTAATATAATTTCACATAAATGAATTTAGTACAAAACTACTGATATAAAGTTTAGAAATTTAGGGTCTATTTAAGGAGCTTAATGTTCTCAGATGCCACTAGCTAACGAGCATCTAACGGGAATCGAGAGAAGAAGTGTTTCTTAGCTTCTCCATATTAATTAACTTATTTCTATTTTTTAGCAATTGAGTTTTACAAACTAAATTCTTTCAACCGCTTAAGATAGCTAGCCGAAGATTTCAGAAGTAGCTACAGTTGCTAAAACTCACTAAACAGTAGAGCCTTAAGTTAAGATCGATTGAAGACACATGTGGTAGGTTTTCATGTTGAGGAGCTAGGACACCCTTCATATGCGTAGCTATATATTGCCTTACAACTACAAGAATATATAGACCACCAAGACCAACTCAGCAAGCAGTGAAAAAAGTTCTTTCCCTCGAGTTTTTCCCAGATTTAGGAAACTACATCAGATGCTGAAAACTTAATTTGTAGGCTTGGAAAGCATCAGGATTGCGTCGGATGTAGAAAGCATCATGAATCGTTCAATGGTAGAATTATCGATATTCATCACATTTCTGATTTGAAATGGAGGCTTTGGTTATTAATTTTAATTCTTGTCCCCAACATTCAGTAGCTTCATGATGAATACACTAACACTTTTGATCGATCAGATGTTTATGCAGATTGAGATATTGCATTATGAATGGAGCCGGCGTTTGATAGCCCTTTGTTGCAGGTACACTGTGTGCACTATACGTGTCAGATAATTATTGTTGTTGTCAACTATAAAGAACGTATATAAGTATTAAACTTGAAGCTGGTTACTGAATAGATTACCAAGATTCAACCACGAAGCCACTTTAGATTGGCATGCACTTACATGTTCCAAAAACACTTTATTTATATATTTTAAATTTATTTTAAAATACTTCACTTGTATTTCTTTTATCTGAGTCGTAAAGAAATTAAGATTTGCATATGTTTACTAGGTCATACATGAATCCTCCGACTTTAGAAAATAAAACTGATGTATGCATATAGGACCATGAATTGATTGGAAGTTTAAACTTTGTTAAGAATTTCATTTATTTTGTGATCATTACATGCATGAAGTCAAATTGCAGCTCTAGAAAAAACAAAAAAATGTTTTCGGGGTGTTGGGGGCGGGGCTTGGATCATTTGGTTGAATTTTTTTCTCTTGCGAGTGGTGTCTAATCGCTCCTTCGCCTTGTATCTTCCCTTTTTCTTTCTAGTTTCTTCCCTTTCTACAAAAGTGAATGGCAAGAGACGGAAATAGTAGATAGGATGGAAATAGAGTTGTGCTAGTCACATGCTTGAACC
Source organism: Zizania palustris (assembly GCA_019279435.1). Lineage (NCBI taxonomy): Eukaryota > Viridiplantae > Streptophyta > Magnoliopsida > Poales > Poaceae > Zizania > Zizania palustris. The sequence goes on along the minus strand of JAAALK010000081.1, from coordinate 30,169,746 downwards.
ATGCACCGATGTACTAGCTTGTTCTGAAGTGGTCACATCTATGGAGGAGAGTGGCCTAATATGTCGAACGTGATGAACAAATTAGTATTCCAAGTTTTTAAATTAAAAAACATTCAAATTTATAGAGTTAATAATATATGATTGTGGATTAATTAAGATCACTAAATTATGTCGTGTGACATGGCACGAGCGTGGTGGCCTGTTTAACCACTTGCGAGAATAGAGTGCAGATGAGCCATGCAATATTTAGTTTAGGAGAGTTTTGGTGGAGGGTAAAATCCACGAATGGTAGGACATGCTAACCAAGATTTCTAATGTCACCCTAGGTCAAGGTATATATATTTCGATGGGATTTAAATACTACTAGTGTGTTCTCAGTTTGATCCATGTATTTCCATACGGTGAATATAATCGATATACTCCTTTCTTTCACAAGTTGATTTGGAAACTAAAAATTCCTCTCAAGATTAAGATTTTCTTTGGTACCTCCAAAGAGGAGTGATTCTAACAAAAGACAATATGGCGAGGAGGAATTGGAAGGGGAGTCAAAAATGTTGATTTTGCAATTATAATAAAACAATTAAGCACCTTTTATTTGATTGTCACTATGCAAAACAATTATGGAGGATTGTTTTCCTTGCAATAGGTTTAACTCCACCTAGGTCACTTTTCCAAATGCTAGGGAATTGGGTTCATAACTTTGATATTAAGCTTAAGATGAGCATTTTGGGTGGGAGTTGCTGCTTTATGTTGGGTTATATGGAGATGTCAAAATGACATTATATTTCATAAAACCAAGTATACTTATTTTATGTAGGCTATTTTCAGGGGAACATATTGTATTCATTTCCGGACGCAGCTACAACATGATGATACAACAAAAGAGTTGATGAGAAGAACGAGCTCCTCAATAGAGGTCATAGCCTTAGATATTGCAAATCTAGGTTGGCAACATAATAATAGACTAATTTAGAGGCAGACTCCTTTATGTTATTTTTAAATTGTTTCCCTACCTTAGCATAATTCGCTGAATTTTTGTAATAATTTAGAGGTTGTATACTTCGGTAGAGGCTGTAACTCTATTCCATTTTCTAAAAAACAATGAGCCATGTGCAATAATTAATATAATTTCACATAAATGAATTTAGTACAAAACTACTGATATAAAGTTTAGAAATTTAGGGTCTATTTAAGGAGCTTAATGTTCTCAGATGCCATTGGTCGACGAACATCTAACTAACAAGAATCGAGAAAAGAAGTGTTTCTTAGCCTCTCGATATTAACTTATTTATAAATTTTATAGCAAATGAGTTTTACAAACTAAAGTTTTTTCAACTGCTTAAGAGCCCTGGAGATTTTAGAAGTAGCTACAATTGCTAAAACACACTAAGCAGCAGAGCCTTAAGTTAAAGATCGATTGAAGACACATGTGGTACATATCCATGTTGAGGAGCTAGGACACCCTCCATATGCCTAGCTATATATTACCTTACAACTATAAGAATATATAGACCACCAAGACCAACTCACCAAGCTGTGAAAAAAGTTTTTTCCCTCGAGTTTTTCCCATATTTAGGAAACTACATCAGATGCTGAAAACTTAATTTGTAGGCTTGGAAAGCATCAGGAGTGCATCAGATGTAGAAAGCATCATGAATTGTTCAATGGTAGAATTATCGATATTCATCACATTTCCGATTTGAAATGGAGGCTTTGGTTATTAATTTTAATTCTTTCCTCCTACTTAGCTTCATGATGAATACCCTAACACTTTTCATCGATCAGATGTTTATGCAGATTGAGATATTACGTTATGAATGGAGCTGGCGTTTGATAGCCCTTTGTTGCAGGTACACTGTGTGCACTATATGTGTCATATAATTATTGTTGTTGTCAACTATAAAGAACGTATATAAGTATTAAACTTGAAGGTGGTTACTGAATAGATTACCAAGATTCAACCACGAAGCCACTTTAGATTGGCATGTACTTACATGTTTCAAAAATACTTTATTTATATATTTTAAATTTATTTTAAAATACTTCACTTGTATTTCTTTTATCTGAGTCGTAAAGAAATTAAGATTTGCATATGTTTACTAGGTCATACATGAATCCTCCGACTTTAGAAAATAAAACTGATGTATGCATATAGGACCATGAATTGATTGGAAATTTAAACTTTGTTAAGAATTTCATTTATTTTGTGATCATTACATGCATGAAGTCAAATTGCAGCTCGAGAAAAAACAAAAAAATGTTTTCGGGGTGTTGGGGGCGGGGCTTGGATCATTTGGTTGCTAAGAAACAATTTTGTTTTAAAAACAACATTTACAGTAACATTTTCAGATTGTTTATAAATTACTACCACTGGTCCCAGCTCAGGTAAAGGAGCTTGCAAGAAGATTATTGAGCTTGCTGTGTGCCAAACTCCAGTTGCAGATGACACAGACACGCCAAATGATTTCGTGCTGTCTTAAAGCCTGTGAAGTAATCTTCTAGGTGTAGAATTGCCCGTCGGTGTGAAATAATCGGAGTTGGCAATTTGGGAGGACTAATCTTTTGCTTAAGATAGTTTATCTCAATGTCTTTTGGTGGATACGCTTCCAAATTTCAGTAGTATGTGATATGCTTGATGTTCTTGATATGGTTGATTCTTGGTATGCTTCCAAATTATTACCGATGATGTGGTTGATTCTAGGTTTAATCTTTATGTATGTGTTCTACTTGGTAACCCCAATAAAACACATATTATATTAATTTCAAATCAAAACAGGGTTCTAATAAAGTCTTTTATCAAAAAAAATTGCAGCTTGAGGTATCTATTTAATTGATATTAATGCGGAATAAAACCTGCCATACTTATCTGTAATTAATACCTTCCTAGATGAGCCACAAGATTAATTCTAGCTAGCTATTTATAATTGAAGCGAGAGGGCCAGATGCCACATACATAGGTGGATTGAGAATTCGAGATCGATCGATATGATGGCGAGGTCTTCACATGATCGATTCAGGCTCGCCTCGGCGATGCCGCTGATGGTGATCATCCCGCTTCTTTTCCTAGTCGCCGGCGTCCATGGTAGCTTCTCCGTCGGTGGCGGCAGCGATGATCAGGAGAGTGGTGGTCATAATATGCCGTTCCCGCCAGTGCCGACTGAGCCGTTCCCGCCGACTCCACCAACGGCGGCGGCGGCCCGGCGCCTCCTCATGGAGCCACAGCCTCCTCCCGGAGAGGCAGAGCACACCCCCGTTGTGCGGCCACCGCCTCTTGACTGAGTCATTCATGCTTCCGTCGTGCCACCACGGGCCACCGGGTGAGCTGCCGGAGCTTGAGGCCGGCGAACGCCGTCCCACATCACCGTCCTCCATTCTAGTACTTTAACATGCAAGCTGCAGTCTACTCAACATCAAAGCTTGCATTTTTTTCGTTTTGAAGTGTACTAAATCAATAATAAATAAAAGTTTGCATATATATTTTGTAGATTTATGTGATTTTCTGCTTTTTTTATATGTGCTTTTACCCTGGCCACAATTATAAACTAATAGTCTCACATATCCTTTATATTATATTAGTGGTAAATTATAAGTAACAAATCATCAAAATTCTTATTTTGCACCGCTAGAATTTAGTAGAAATTTCATATATCTGATGGGCTTAATTAACATGACCTTATCTCCCTAAAAAATGCTAAAATAAAACCAAATATGCTTTCTTTTCTTTAATGTCTTCCACGCAAGGTTGCTCGTTGAAAATATTTGGAAACTTTTATATGACCTTTTTCACTAATAAAACCTTTATCAAAAAAATGCATATGGAGGTATGTATTTAATTGATATTAATGTGGAATAAAACCTGCCTTAATTACCTGTAATTAATATGTTCCTAGATAAGCCAATTGATATTAATGCAAAGTAAAAACTACCTTAATTATATGTAATTAATATGTTCCTAGATGAGCCAAAAGATTAATTCCAGCTAGCTATTTATAATTGAAACAAGAGGGCCAGAGGCTACATACTCTCTTGGTGTATCGAGATCAATGACGAGGTCTTCACATGGTCGATTCAGGCTCGACTCGGTGGCATCGGTGATGGCGTCGCTGATGGTGATTGTCCTACTGCTTCTCCCAGTACTCGGTGTTCACGGTTATGGTCCTCCTACGCCGTCGCCGCCGCCACACCGGTCGGTGCCACCACCACCGAAAAAACCGCCGACTCCACCGGCATCGGCTCGCCTCCTCCTCACAGAGCTAGAGAGCCCACCTCTGCTCTACCACCACCGGCCCCTCCCGATAGAACCATTCCCGCTTCCGCCGTGCCACCACGAGCCACCGGGTGATCCGCCGCTAGAGCTCGAGGATGGTCGTCCCATATCACCATTGTCCATTTTAGTCTAGCATTTGCAAGAAGTCTATAGTAGTCTACTCAACATTGTATTTTTTTATTTTGAAGTGTACCAAATCAATAATAAATAAAGGTTTTCTTATATTGTAGATTTGTGCGAGTTTCTATTTTTTCTGTGTAGTTTTACTCTGTCCACATACTACCGGAAGTTAGGATTTTTGCTCTCAACACACCGCGACTGTCCAAATACATACACTCAGTGAAGGGCTCATTAAGGGCTCGTTTGGGAGGAGGGGGAGGAAAAACCAGGGAAATAATCCCTAGAGGGGTTTTTGAGGGTGACATGCCTCCCCCTCCACTTTCCCAAAGAAAAATTCCCAACTGGAAGATTTCCCTATTGCCATTTGGCAACTAAGGTAGAAATCCCAACCAAAACAAACGTACGGACAATTCAAAAAGAAATTATGAAAAATAGAGAAATAATTACATAAAAATTAATAAAAAATAAAAAGAATCAACATCATAAAACATATAAGATTCAAGTAGATTAGCTAAAATCTGCAATAACATTCAAATTGTAGTCAAATCGCCACGGCTCCACCGTCGACAAGCAGCAAGCCATCCTCTCTTAGCACTGAACTTTGTGTGTTCATTTGTGCCTTAGTAGTAATCATTGTCGTCAAAGTTATCTTATAATATTGACTCAAAACAACATTCTTTTATCACCAGAGGGATTAATTATATTTTGTCTCTAGAATCCTTCACATTAAAAATTCCTGATCTAATACCGATCAAAAGTGAGCGTACATTGGAAAGGTTTCAAAGAGCCGTTCAAAATTAATTATATATATGATGAGTTATCATGTTTGATTTTATTAAGTACGGGATAACTATGTGAATTATCTGAAATATTCTTTTTGTGAAACTATTTGAAATATTCTGCTGCCAAGAACATAATAAATTATTGATATAAGAAAAACGCGTACACTTAAAATTAATTTCACCTTCCCAGTGCACCGACATACTTGTTCGATCTGAAGCGGTCACATCTATTTAGAACTATATATATATATATATATATATATATCAAGGAGATCGAGTGACCTAATATCTGAAACGTGATGAACAAATTAATCAGTATTCCAAGTTTGAGAATTCTGAAACTACCAAATTTATAGGGTTAAGAATTATTTATGTCTGTCCACTAATTAAGATCTGAAATTATTCAGATAAATAACCGTGTCACCTATAAAAATTATATTGCACGTGTGGAATTGAAAGAACACAATGCTAGATTTTTTGAATCCTCCATGAAAATAAGTTCACCCATCTATATGTACTACTTTAAAAATAGCTAAGACAGTGATGGTGAATTTGTCAAAGTAATGGTGAATCCATCATCTCCACAATCTATCTTATTAACACGTGAATCCTCATTGTCATTGACACATATTAGCATGAATTCTTTTAATATTATATTTTTATCGTGTTGCAACGCCCGAACACTCAACTAGTGTATTATATTGATGCCACTAGAAATATGTGCATAGAAACCAGTAGTATTGATTGGACAGTAAATTGTTGGGTGATTGATTGATAGCAGAGGTGCCATGACTAGCTCATGGCCAGCATGTGTATATATATATGACAGCTGATGACTTTGTTAGCTTGCAAGAAGAGATGAAACCATTCTAAAAGTTCTTGGGGAAATGATAACTTTTCTCTAATTTAGTGTTCATGATAATAGTCGATTTGCCAGTGGTCAGCCTCAATATCTCTCTAAAATTATAAAATCTTAGATGATAAGTTTGCGATGATACAAGTGACCTAAAATCCTGCGGAATCATGTTGCCCTTTAATTGTTGGCTTAGGAGGCATAGGGAATGTGTGGCACTGTGAGAAACAAACAAGTTGAACTGATCAGTAATAAGGGAGATCTGAAAAAGTAGTACATACTTGCTTGAGCACTGAACTTTGTGTGTTCATTTGTGCCTTAGTAGTAATCATTGTCATCAAAGTTATCTTATAATATTGACTCAAAACAGCTTTCTTTTATCACCAGAGGGATTAATTATATTTGGTCTCTAGAATCCTTCACATTAAAAATTCCTAATCTAATACCGATCAAAAGTGAGCGTACATTGGAAAGGTTTCAAAGAGCTGTTCAAAATTATTTATATATATGACGAGTTATCATGTTTGATTTTATTAAGTACGGGATACCTGTGTGAATTATCTGAAATATTCTTTTTTGCGAAACTATTTGGAATATTTTGCTGTCAATAATGGAAGAATAAATTATTGATATAAGAAAATGTGTACACTTAAAATTAATTTCACCTGCATAGTGCACCGACATACTTGTTCGATCTGAAGCGGTCACATCTATTTAGAACTATATATATCGAGGAGATAGAGTGACCTAATATCTGAAATGCGATGAACAAATTAACCAGTATTCCAAGTTTGAGAATTCTGAAACTACCGAATTTATAGGGTTAAGAATTATTTGTGTCTGTCCACTAATTAAGATCTGAAATTATTCAGATAACTAATCGTGTCACCTATAAAAATTATATTACACATGTGGAATTAAAAGTACGCAATGCTAGAATTTTTCAATCCTCCTTCGATCGGACTTCAACAATACCAAACTTAATTGTAATAGATTTTGAATTTTTTTTCTCTTGCGAGTGGTGTCTAATCGCTCCTTCGCCTTGTATCTTCCCTTTTTCTTTCTAGTTTCTTCCCTTTCTACAAAAGTGAACGGCAAGAGACGGAAATAGTAGATAGGATTGAAATAGAGTTGTGCTAGTCACATGCTTTAACAGTGCACCGATGTACTAGTTTGTTTTGAAGTGGTCACATCTATGGAGGAGAGTGGCCTAATATGTCGAACGTGATGAACAAATTAGTATTCCAAGTTTTTAAATTAAAAAACAATCAAATTTATAGAGTTAATAATATATGATTGTGGATTAATTAAGATCACTAAATTATGTCGTGTGACATGGCACGAGTGTGGTGGCCTGTTTAAGCACTTGCGAGAATAGAGTGCAGATGAGCCATGTGCTACCCAAACATTTACAGCATATCTCGTGATCCACATACCACAGTAGCAAATGTAATGAATGATGAACAATGTAATATTTTGTTTAGGAGAGATTTGGTGTAGGGTAAACTCCACGAATGGCAGGACATGCTAACCAAGATTTCTAATGTCACCCTAGGTCAAGGTATATATATTTCGATGGGATTTAAATACTACTAGTGTGTTCTCAGTTTGATCCATGCATTTCGATACGGTGAATCGATATACTCCTTTTTGTCACAAGTTGATTTGGAAACTAAAAATTCCTCTCAAGATTAAGATTTTCTTTTGGTACCTCCAAAGAGGAGTGATTCTAACCAAAGACAATATGGCGAGGAGGAATTGGAAGGGGAGTCAAAAATATAATGTTGTTTTTGCAATTATAATGAAACAATCAAGCACCTTTTATAAGTAGCTACAGTTGCTAAAACACACTAAGCAGCAGAGCCTTAAGTTAAGATCAATTGAAGACACATGTGGTACATATCCATGTTGATGAGCTAGGACACCATTCATATGCCTAGCTATATATTGCCTTACAACTACAAGAATATATAGACCACCAAGACCAACTCAGCAAGCAGTGAAAAAAGTTCTTTCCCTCGAGTTTTTCCCAGATTTAGGAAACTACATCAGATGCTGAAAACTTAATTTGTAGGCTTGGAAAGCATCAGGATTGCGTCGGATGTAGAAAGCATCATGAATCGTTCAATGGTAGAATTATCGATATTCATCACATTTCTGATTTGAAATGGAGGCTTTGGTTATTAATTTTCATTCTGGCCTCCTACTTCAGTGAAGGATATGCCTAAGAAAATTCCATGGATCGGAAGTTCCGGTTATTTTCTGGTCTCGATACATAGAGCAAATGCTGCTTTGGAAGTTTCGATATGGTGTCAGAAGCTCTAACGAGCCAGCAGTTCTGATTCTGAATAGGGGAATTTTTGTATTGATCGGAAGTTTTGATATGGTATCAGAAGTTCCGAGGTGGGCGATAACATATTAGATCTGTTGCGTGTCGTACTGTATCAGGAGACTTAAAATACCCTGTCGGAAGTTTTGATCCAGGATCAGAAGTTCTGACGTGGGCAAACAAATTGGATCTGTTACGGTTTCAGGATGAGCACGACCTAGAGGCTCTCAGCCCTATATAAAGGAAGGAGGAGGACGTCTTGGGGCAAGCAATAAGCCTAGATTAGACATAGCCACCAAGAGTTCTCTCCTCCCCTTCTTGATCTCAAACGTTGAGGTCAAGGATCCTCGTCTCTCATGTGTGGTGCTAGCACGCTGCCGTGGGAGGTACTCCATCCCTGTACGTGTGGACTCTATGGAGGCGTTGCTTCAATAGCGATGCTCGTGGACATCTACATGCGAACGACTACGTCGTCTTCATCGATCGGATCGGTGAAGGACGGCAAGGATGAAGCGAGGAGAGGCTTGACGCGCTGCTCCAACATCTTCTTCCGCTGCACCTAGCGCGTTGTGTGCTAGAAGATACCGATCTATGATCTCACACGCGTATGAGCCTAGAGCCATAGGATGAAAATTTTGAATTTACTGGCTAGCGTAGCTCACCCATTCCCCAACATTCAGTAGCTTCATGATGAATACACTAACACTTTTGATTGATCAGATGTTTATGCAGATTGAGATATTGCGTTATGAATGGAGCTGGCGTTTGATAGCCCTTTGTTGCAGGTAGACTGTGTGCACCATACGTGTCATATAATTATTGTTGTTGTCAACTATAAAGAACATATATAAGTATTAAACTTGAAGCTGGTTTCTGAATAGATTACCAAGATTCAACCACGAAGCCACTTTAGATTGGCATGTACTTACATGTTCCAAAAATACTTTATTTATATATTTTAAATTTATTTTAAAATACTTCAATTATATTTCTTTTATCTGAGTTGTAAAGAAATTAAGATTTGCATATGTTTACTAGGTCATACATGAATCCTCCAACTTATATGTAATTGCAGCTTTAGGTATCTATTTAATTGATATTAATGTGGAATAAAACCCGCCTTAATTATATGTAATTAATATGTTCCTAGATGAGCCAAAAGATTAATTCCAGCTAGCTATTTATAATTGAAGCGAGAGAGCCAGATGCTACATACATAGGTGGATTGAGAATTCGAGGTCGATCGATATGATGACAATGTCTTCACATGATCGATTCAGGATCGCCTCGGCGATGCCGCTGATGGTGATCATCCCGCTTCTTTTCCTAGTCGCCGGCGTCCATGGTAGCTTCTCCGTCGGTGGTGGCAGCGATGACCAGAAGAGTCGTGGTCATAATTTGCCATTCCCGCCAGTGCCGACCGAGCCGTTCTCGGCCCCGCCGACTCCACCGGCGGCGGCGGTGGCCCGGCGCCTCCTCATGGAGCCAGTGAGCCACAACCTCCTCCCGGAGAGGCAGAGCACACCTCCGTTGTGCGGCCACCGCCTCTCAACTGAGTCATTCATGCTTCTGTCGTGCCACCACGGGCCACCGGGTGAGCTGCTGGAGCTTGAGGCCGGCGAACGCCATCCCACATCACCGCCCTCTGTTCTTGTACTCTAACATGCAAGCTGCAGTCTACTCAACATCAAAGCTTGCATTTTTTCGTTTTGAAGTGTATTAAATCAATAATAAATAAAGGTTTGCATATATATTTTGTAGATTTATGCGAGTTTCTGCTTTTTTATATGTACTTTTACCCTGGCAACAATTATAAACTAATATAGTCTCACATCAAAATTATATTAGTGGTAAATTATAAGTAACAAATCATCAAAATTCTTATTTTGCACCGCTAGAATTTAGTAGAAATTTCATATATCTGATGGGCTTAATTAACATGACCTTATCCCACTAAAAAATGCTAAAATAAAACCAAATATATATGCTTTCTTTTCTTTAATGTCTTCCACGCAAGGTTGTTCGTTGAAAATATTTGGAAACTTTTATATGATAGTTTTTCACTAAGGAAGCGACTTATATTTTCACTGAATAATTATCCTCTAGTGACAATTTTGGTCACACTCGACACTAACTTTGACCACGATATATACTTGTTGGTGGTCATATGCTTTAACCATGCACCAATGTACTTGTTCTGAAGTGGTATCATATATGGAGGAGAGTGGCCAAATATATACAGTTAATAATATAGGACTGTCGACTAATTAAGATCACTAAATTATGTAAATAACCATGTCACCCATATAAATTACACGTGATACACTATGGGAAAACATTCACTCGGCGAATCGTTCGCCAAGTGTCACACTTGACGAAGAACACCCTGTGAACCCATTGTCGACGAACATGAGTTCGCTGAGTGTTTTTATCGGGCACTCGGTGAACCTTTTGTCGAGTGTCACATTGGCTTTGCCGAGCGCCCGGCGTAACACTCGGCACAAAAAGGCACAAACGGCCCTAGCATCCTGATGGCACTTTCGTCAAGTGCCTTGCTGATCACTCGACAAAGAGGGACCTATTTGCCAGTGCATGACGTGGTACTCGACAAACCCCCAAACATGGCAGCGCCTGGACGCATGCCATGTGTACGTCTGGCCAGGTGCGTAGACACATGGTGTGCCCCCTAATGTTGTCGGTTTAAACTTTGTTAAGAATGCCATTTCTTCAAAGATCATTACATACATGAAGTCAAATTGCAGCTCGAGAAAAAAATTGGGGGTGTTGGGGAGGGGGCAGGGCTTGGGTCATTTGGTTGCTGAGAAACAATTTTGCTTTTAAAAACAATATTTATAGTAATATTTTTAGGTTGTTCATAAATTGCTTCCTTTTCTCACGTAATGGATACCTCTGGTCCTAACTCGGTTAAAGGACGAGGCAATAAGATGCTTGGGCTTGCTCCGTTCAAAGATCTAATAGATGATGCACCTATCAGACATGCCAAACACTTTCGTGCGGCCTTGAACCCGTGAAGTAATCTTCCCATGTAGAATTGCCGGTTTATGTGAATTAACAGGAGCTGGCAATTTTGTTGGAGATATGCCTAATATTTTGGCATCATTGATGATGTGGTTGATTCTAGGTTTAATCTATATGGGTGCTATGGTAAGTCAGTAACCCCGATAAAACACTTGTTATATTGCTTTCAATTCAAAGCAGTGCACGCTATAATAAAGCCTTTTATCAAAAAAATTGCATATGGAGGTATGCATTTAATTGATATTAATGTGGAATAAAACCTACCTTAATTATATGTAATTAATATGTTCCTAGAAGAGCCAATTGATATTAATGCGAAGTAAAAGCTGGCTTAATTATATGTAATTAATATGTTCCTAGATGAGCCAATTGATATTAATGTGAAGTAACAGCTGCCTTAATTATATGTAATTAATATGTTCCTAGATGAGCGAAAAGATTAATTCCAGCTAGCTATTTATAATTGAAACAAGAGGGCTAGAGGCTACATACTCTCTTGGTGTATTGAGATCCATGGAGAGGTCTTCACATGGTCGATTCAGGCTCGCCTCAGCGACATCGGTGATGGCGTCACTGATGGTGATCGTCCTACTGCTTCTCCCAATACTCAGTGTCCACGGTCATGGTCCTCCTACGCCGTCATCGCCGCCGCACCGATCGGTGCCACCACCACCCAAAGAACCGCCGACTCCACCAGCATCGGCTCGGCGCCTCCTCACGGAGCCAGAGAGCCCACCTCTGCTCTGCCACCACCGGCCCCTCCCAACAGAGCCGTTCCCGCTTCCACCATGCCACCACCGGCCCCTCCCGACAGAGCCGTTCCCGCTTCCACCATGCCACCATGGGCCACCGGTTGAGCCGCCACTAGAGCTCGAGGATGGTCGTCCCATATCACCATTGTCCATTTTAGTCTAGCATTGGCAAGAAGTCTATAGTAGTCTACTCAACATTGTATTTTTTTTATTTTGAAGTGTACCAAATCAATAATAAATAAAGGTTTTCTTATATTGTAGATTTGTGCGAGTTTCTATTTTTTTCTGTGTAGTTTTACTTTGTCCACATACTACCGGAAGTTAGGATTTTTGCTCTCAGCACACCGCGACTGTCCAAATACATACACTCAGTGAAGGGCTCATTAAGTGTTATACTTGGTGAATAACACGCAGCAAATCCTTTGTTGGCGAATAAGACTTTGTCGTTTGCTGAAGAACTATCCAAGTATATTTTATCGGACACTCAGTAAATCCATTTGTCGAGTGCCAGATGCGGCACTTAACATACAAAATTACCTAATGGGTACACTAATAAAGAAGGCATTTTCGCTAGTGACAATTATAAACTAATATATTCTCACATATCATTTATAGTAACAAATCAGCAAATTTCTTATTTTACACTGTTAAATTTAGTAAAATTTCATATATCTGACAGGCTTAATTAACATGGACTTGTCCCATTGAAAAATGCTAAAATAAAACCAAATGTGCTTTCTTTTCTTTGATGTCTTCCACACAAGGTTGTTCCTTGAAAATATTTGAAAACTTTTATATGATAGGTTTTCACCAAAGAAGCGACTTATATTTTCACTGAATAATTATCCTCTAGAGACGTTGGAAAAAAGGATCACTTGCGATTCTATATATATAGTCTGCAAACATATGCTAATGTTGTAATGCATCCATGAGGGCTATTTGTTTTGTTGGCTAGTATTGTTAAGTGAACATATCAATGAGCAAAATAAAAAAAATAAACACGCACGGAGTTTGTATGATAAAATAAAATGGTTGAGATTTTTATTTTTAATCTAAAATAAAAAAAATTAGATGCCTCAACTAAATGCACATAATCAATCCACAACTTTAGATCCAAAATTTCTTAAAGCTAAGGTTTGTTGGAGCTATGCCAAACATAACCTAAATTTAGCTACTTTTTCTTGATGAATATGTCCTTGTGTACTTGAATATATGACACAACAGGCCAATTAATCACTATGTGTGTGTATATATAGAGAGAGATAAAGCTAGAAAAAATAAAGTGACAGCAAAATAAGAGCATAGCTATGTTTGCAACACACAAGTATGGAATGACTCTATAGTCTTTGAAAATGTAACATATTTTTAGCATACAATTTAGCATGAGAGGTGTTGGGACCAAATGTGCTACTTGGAGTGCTTGGTCTGGCTTAGAAGCTACAATTAGAGTTACAGTAGCATTTCATATCCTAGAGTACATGATTTAGGTCTTAAGTCGATTCACAGAGCAAGGTACATAATAAGCAAATGTGTTAAGCAGGCGGACAAGACAATTATCTACCAAGCCTTGCTAATCGATGAGAAAACCTAGAAAATGTTACCTAGGGTTTTTGTCAAGGAGCTACCGGAAGATAAACTGGACAGAAACATAATGACATCGTTGTGACTAGAGTGACTACATGATGTCAATAGGATGCATTATGGGCAAACTCACAAAAATGTTCTTGGTTCTGAAGTTGTGAAAGGTAGTTCTTAGGGGTGGAACATACTTTATCATTCTATCTTTTGTCTAACTACAAAGGAGAATCATCTCATCTTGTTCTCCGCATGATTTATAATATAGTTGCATATGGTAATTCGAACATATGACTTTCTAATTATTTAAGATAATCATAGAGAAATTAAAGTACTTTGAAGAGATTATATATTTATCAACTAACTGATTTTTTGTAATCTATCAATCACTTTTTGATATGATATACTATATCAACATCGAACAACTCCATGAATCTTTTTTCTTGCAATGAAAAAAGAATGTTCTTGGTTGAAATATAAAAATTACATTTTAGGGTGGATCTTTACTACTCCTTACCAGCAACATATTATATTCTATACAAGTACAACAACACATGTAATTCCTATAAAGCAAACAATAAGTTATACTATGCTTATGATAAAGTAACACTAATTAAAATTATATATATGTCTGGCTAGCTAGGCTTATTCCATATATAAGTTTAATTATATGATTAACAAATAAATAAAAATTTCAGGTAACCACAGTAAATAGCAAAACTACTGATTTTACAATAAATCACGGTAGAATCTGTCGAAGGAGCTCGTGGCTAGCTGATTTAAGAGTTCGATATTCGATAGATCGACCACACGCATTTTAGAACATCATAATCTTTTTAGTTATCAAATAACTGTGAGATCAAATTAATTTTCATGTTGGTATACCATAAACCATCAATCTGTTTATGTTTTTCTTCTGTCGGTAACTAAAAAATCATCAGAAAAATAGTGCCGCCGATAGAAAAATTATGTTTTCCGGTAGTGCATCATCATTTTTTTCTATAAAATTAGCGGGTTCAACTATACCACATGCTAGCATTAATTCTGTATTGTATGGTACTCCAAGTTATGGCCTGTTTTTTGCCTATATATATTGGAGCAAAACAGTAGAACACTCCATTGATTTTGACTGCTAGCGAGTCAAAGAGGCGCGAGACTAAATTAAGCACAATTGTGAGATGTATGTACCTAAAAACTGTCATCTGATTTTAGCTAGGGTTGGGAGATGTCAGGACGACATACATCTTGCTTTCACAATAATAATATAGCACAAGGAGATCTACTTGCACTCCAAAACCGACAGACAGCTCTACCCTGTCATGCTCAGTCGGTTTGAACATCACTTGCTGGTGTACCGACGATCAGGTTATGGCAGGATGCAACGCGACGGCACACAATCAGTAGAAAAATCTTCAGAAATTCTAGTTAGAGCCACCATGCATATACATGATGAACATGCATATGCATGCGGTACATCACCATACATATGCATATGAGGTTTGGGAGGTTTCAGGAAAATGCATATTATATTGCTAGCTCATCACCGTAATCGATCCTTTCATTTCCCAAGAGTCCATGTATGGTAGAACTTAATTTCCATAGTTGAGTAGGCAAATAGTGGCTCTTGTCGCTGACAATTATCCCTTGTCGGCGGTACATGCAGATGTGCATTCAAGTGAAGCAATTAAGTAGATTGTGCCACACACAGTACACACAAAATATTAGAGCACACTATCTCTTAATTGCACTGTGCACATCACCAGTATTGTACACACCGATCTGAGTTTATGGTGGGATACGATGGATATCTTCAAAAAAACGTTACTTTGTTGATATCCGGTATTTGTAAAATTATATATATATATATATGTAATTTTACAAATATTGGATATCGTAAGGTTAATTAATATATATGGCCAATTGCAACATATTAATTTCACCAATATATATAGTGCTTCACAAATGGCGCCGCACTTTGCAGATGCATGGTTGCAGCAGAGAGAAGACTAGCCAGCTTCAACTGTATATGATAAATTTGGTCTGAATTTGTACTGAACACTGCTTTAATTTGTTGAAATTCATCAAATACCTTATCGGTAGATCGTACAAACATATGTGGCGCTGATGATTCCATACCAAAATAAAATAAAACTCATTACTGTAATTAATCTACCAATATTTATGTTCAGGCATTAATTACATGGCTTCAAGCATATACATGCACCGGAGATTTCACTACTACATACACAGCTGCTTTAATTTATCGTCGATGCGTGTAAGACTCGAGTGTATTTTTTCGGACACTCGAGCGAGATACGCGAGTATAATTAAGCTATCATTGTGAAGCTACACTCAATGGAGAGAACTCCACTGATGAATGAAAACGGAGCAAAAATTTCTTGGTCTGTTAAGAAATAAAACAGAAATGAAGATAATTATATGGAAATAGTGTATCCCAAAATTTAAATAAAAACATAATTTTGAAACATTTTTTTCTTCGGGGTTTTTCAAACATCGGACAAACTTGAAGAATGCGTGATTCAAACTTTTTTGTCGATCGGTCACGTCACCAGCGCCACGTTAACTGATGCACAGTCAGGCAAACCCGAGCCGTGTTTCGCCACGTCAGTAAATTAAACCGCTAATAAGTGATGAAAACTGAATCTTTTTGTGATACCGCTGGGCATTTTTAAATGGTTTTTTCCAAAATTAAAATAAATATTCGTTAGAAGTTGCGAGTACCATCCAAAATTCAACGAAACAATGAGAAAGTTCCCTACTGTACGTGCCCCTGTTGCTGGGAATTTTTTTAAAAAAATATTTTTTTAAAAAAAATAAATAAATATAGCAGTTTCAAATATTTGCAAAAAATATAGATATTGGTACTTGATAGCGGACTCGCGTCATATCAACTCGGTCGATTCGCGCTGACGTGGCCGGATTCCTCCGACACATTAAAGGAGGAGTCTAGTAGGCTGAAAACCGTTACAAGCATTCCACGGCATAACAACGAACCGAAGTAAAATCAACCATTCGATTTCAATTCTAATTCCAAAATAAAATACCGAAACCAATAAATTGAGAACAAGCATATAATATATAATAATAAATTTACAAAAATTGCACATGCTAAATATGTATCGTAAATAGCCTCCGAATAAAAATATAATTCTTATATATCCTAAAATCATGATTAAGAGCATACATGTAAAATAAGATTCGATAATAATTTCATTTTTAATATTAAAATAAAAATGCATATTTAACTAAATAAAAATTTAATAATATTTTTTACTGTACTGTAATTTAGTATAAAAATGCAAAATACGAAGCATATCAACTGATCTCTGAATAAAAATGCATGTGCAACTGATCTCTGAAGAACAGGTCGCTCATCACTTACGGGATTTTCGATCGATTTGTTGGTATTGCATGGATGACAACTGAATTTCTGATTAAGAGGACACTCGCAATTTCTCTATAAATTTTCCATCTTTTTCTTCACTGGTTCGATCGACCATTTTAATTTTAATTTCACTGGTTTGGTACCATGCCGACGACGACCATGGTGTCGCCGCAGTCGGTGTCGAGCATCGCCGTGTCGGCGACGGAAGGGAGCCACCTGCTCAAGATCAGCGGCTACTCGCAGACCAAGCTGCTGGGCAACGGCGAGCGCCTCACGTCGGCCAAGTTCAAGGCCGCCGGCCACACCTGGCGCATCCTCTTCTACCCGAACGGCTACCAATCCATGGACACCGGCGCCGTCTCGGTCTACCTCCACCTCGCCGACTGGTCGAAGGACGTCTGCGCCGAGGTCCGGTTCAGCCTGCTGCGGCGGCGCGCCGGCGCCGACGACGACGGGACGCCGCTCAAGTACAGCAACAACCGCCCGGTCCTCAGGCACACGTTCGCGAGCTCGCGCCGCCGCCGCTGTAGTAGAACCGACGACTGCGGCTTCGGGAGGTTCATCTACGTGAACGACCTCGACTCGCCGGAGTTCTACGTCGGCGACGTGGGCGACGAGGACTGCATCTTCCTCCGGTGTGACATCAAGGTTCTAAACAAGCCGGCCGTCCAAGGCCATGTCCTGCAGGACAGTGAGAGGCCCATCTGCAGCTGCAAGGACGACACATGCAAGCGCTTCCATGGCAGCTTGGAGAAGCCATGGCCAGCAGCTGCTCGCCGTCGTCCATGGCTCAAGGAGGTGTTCATCAAGTGTCTTCCGTTCTAAACCCACTCATTATCACTCTCTTCATCTTGATATGATAATGGTATCGATCGATCGATCAATCTTTTTTATTTTTACCGGTTAATTATTCATTAGCTTCGTTAAATTTGGTCGATCGATCTAGCCAGCTAGCATTTATATACTATGTGCTAGTGGTTTCATTATTTGATAAATCAAGAGACGTTTAATTTGTTTCCTTCATATTATGAGTACCATGAGATCTCTCTATTTTATATATTCGAGAATAATAACATGCATTGGCAACTCAAATATTTCTGATATTTCAGTGATGTATTAAAGCGTCTTCAAGAGATCATCTAAATTTAATTCTCTAAATCTTATACAGAAATCGCCCTAAACTCCTTTCATAAAAAATAATATAATGAACCAAGAAAGTTTTGTTTTAAGGTGCTAATAGTTGGTCTCCTTGTTTTAATAACTAATTATTATCCCCGAATGCACAATCGATCATTCATTTCTTGTTGTTATAAATTAATTATGATATTTTGCATATCTGAATTTTAAAAAAAAACATTGAAAAGTAAAACTAAATATCTGACTGTGTGATCAGCTTAGCTTCTTAATTCATTCATTTCTTGTCGTTGTTATAAATTAATTATGATATTTTGCATATCTGAATTTAAAAAAAACATTGAAAAGTAAAACTAAATATCTGAATGTGTTGACTATATTCAATTATTAGCAACCAAGAACATGTTCATCTCTATCTAACCAAGTTATAACCTGAATGAGAGAGAGGCAGCTTGTCATTGGCATAAGGAGGAAAACAGTGCAGTTTTTCCACAACCTGCAATTGAATTTTGTTGCATGAATTAAGATGTTTTTTTCAGCTGTTTGATTATCAAGATCAGTGTATTATGATCATGCTGTAAACAAAAACTTACGGAAATCATTGAGCGTTGTAATTGTATTCCTGATGCATCCCAATCTCATTCTTCCTTGCTATGACTTGTGGATGGTAACTCTCAT
The DNA here is from genome assembly GCA_019279435.1 of Zizania palustris. NCBI lineage: Eukaryota > Viridiplantae > Streptophyta > Magnoliopsida > Poales > Poaceae > Zizania > Zizania palustris. The sequence continues at coordinate 30,150,811 of JAAALK010000081.1, read as the reverse complement.
CTCTACATGCATAGAGAGTAGAATGAATATGCTCACTTTATATATACCACTATCACGATTTTGCCTCCCAAACAAGCCCTCAAAGATTTTTGCACAAGTCATCTTAACATTCTCAACACTTTTCAAATATAAATTGTTTTGTGATTTTTAGTCATTTATTCATATTTTCAAATATAAATGTTACCCTTTTCGTAAATAAATAACTCATATTAAACCATGTTTCAGTGAAGTGAATTGGCAGATCGATCCTATGCCCATTAATGACATGTTTGGTTCACAATTAAATGCCTGAAATACACTAAAACTCTGAAGAAAAAATGTTGCCGCGTGCTATATATACTGAAAACATTGTACATTCGATAATTTGGAAATTGTATTAAGGTGATGAAATTTTTATCGTTAGATTTGGAGACGATATATTCAAGAACCATATGATGAATTTGACAGCTCCTTACCTTATCGCTACTACTGTGTTGTTGATAGGTCGGATCAGATTCATGCCACTCGGCTCATTGAAGATCTTCTGCTACTTTTGCGACAAGTTTTTCGTGCTTCAGTAACAAACCCTTCAAAAATATCTTATCAAAAGCTTTGTGACAATACATGTATTCCCGACGCATCCTAATCCTATTCTTTGATAATGCTACTACTCGTGCATGATAACTCTCTTGTGTGCACACAAAGTAGAATATGCCCATCTTATATATACAGACAAAAAGGTGATCTTAAGCATTAAATATAATTTTGTTGCTGGTTTTATATATTATGGAGGCAATCATAAGAAAAAAACCTTAATAAGGTGCACCTTAGGCTTAAGGTGTAGCCATAAGTAATAAAGTGTCAACTTTTTATGGGCCCCACTTTAAGTTGGGCCCACTTTAATGCTACCTTTTTAATTTCTTTCATTGTGTACATGGCACTAACAAAGGATAAATTTTTGTGGATCTCATCTTAATTTGGAACAATGCCATTGTGGTTGCCCTAAGTCTATATATACAACTTACTCTCAATGATTTATCACTTAGTGTAAAATATTTTATTACTATTTTAAAAATGCTTCAAACAGATACAAAATTCAAAGATGATGTTTACAACACCAAGAAACCGCCGTATGTAACACCAAAATGATTTATCACTTGGTCAGAAAATATTTCAAATATATACAACATTTGCTATGTTGCTTATAACGCTAAAAACCACTATATGTAAAAAAAATATTGTTCAAATTATTCAGATTTCACATAGAGGTCGTTTTATAACTATTTTTCGATCATTTACTTTTCACAACATTATTCAAATTCCAGCTTCGAGTTAGTGCTGAGAATTTCTAACTTCAAAAAATAATGAATTTAGAATTGGAGTTGGAGTTTTATTTTTTATTTAGTAGATCATCAAAATGACTTAATAAATACTTCATCCGTTAACTTTTAAATGTCGAAGTTGACTTTTATCTTAATGTTTGACCATTCATCTTATTTAAAAAAATGTTTTGAAATATCATTTATTTTGTTATAATTTATTTTATTACTAAAATTATAACTTATATTTTTGTATATTTGCAAAAATAAATTGAATAAGATGAATAATCAAACATTAAGATAAAAATTAACTATGTTATTTAAAAGTTAACGGAAAGAGTATCGGGAGTCTTTAGTAGAGTCAACTCAACTCGCCGACGACTCGCACCGACCGCGCCCGCCTTCCCTGACCACCTCGCCGCCGTGGCGCCGTCCGCCGTCCACGCCGCGCTCCAATGGCCGAGTCTCGTCACCACCGCGTGGGGCTTGGATTTCGTACTCCCCCATTCCCATTCTCAATGCTGACGCGCGGAAAGCTCTTGCTCGTACTCCCTGCGCGGCGGCGGCGGCCTGCGGGGCGATCTTCTCAGGCGGCGGCGCTGCCCGGCGGATCTGCCAAGGTAATCTTTCCCTAATCCCTATAGCCTCTCCGTCGGACACCCAGGTGTGTGTCCAATGTGCCGATTTGATAGCAGCATTCGCCGATTGCTGTGCGGAGTTTTAGGGCGGAGCTTGAGCAGTGAGAATCTCGACAAGTTGGACTTTTTAGAGATTCTACCGCTATTGAATTTGATAATCTAAATCCAAAATTTGGACTTTTTAGAGAGCTTTAAGTTCTGAAAGTAGTTGTAGCCATCAGAAGCTTTCTTGAATAGGTCTAGGTCTTGATGAATTTGCAGCAGAATCAACTGCTACTGCCCGACAACCCAAAGTTTTTTCATATTTGGGAGTTTCAGGAATCAGGATCAATGCTTCTGTATTTTTCCTTTGTGGTTTATTTTTTCTGTATGCATTACATTTACATTGTACAGATCAGTGATACGTTGATAGAACTAGGGGATTCTACATTTGTAGCGCTCAACTTATTCCAGTCTCCTTGCATCCCAGAACTCTGATGTTAACATACTTGAATATCTGATAAATGAACAGTTTACAACAGTTTTAAGGTGCTGATTAGCTAAGCTCTCTTTTGATGCATCTCCTTGTTTTAAGAACTAATTATTGCCCCCGAATGCACTACTCGACTCTGTCTCTTGATCAGGTTAGCTTCTTCATTTCTTATTGTTAAAAATTAATTATGATAGTTTGCATGCCCGACCATGTTTACAAATAAAATAAAAGGCATTGAAGAGTAAAACTAAATAGCTGACTGTGTTGACTACACTCAATTATTATCAACCAAGAACATGTTCATCTCTGTCTAATCAACATATTGCATAGCCTTTCAGGTACCAAAAAAATGACCAGCATGATCCAAGTTAGTTGACATGAAATGATTCACTTAACCTCAACATGAAAATGCAGCCTAAGTAGGTGCAGTCAAGAAGACATCGTTCTCAGAAGGTGTCGCTGACACCATAAACTAGTTGGCTTGTATTTGGCATAAGGAGGAAAACCTTATAGTACTTCCACACCCTGCCAATACTACGTGCTGTATTCCTGATGCATCCCAATCCCATTCTTCGATGCTATGACTTGTGGATGGTAACTCTCATGTCTACACAGAGAGTAGAACATACTCACCTTATATATACTACCACTATGTACTCTGCCTTGTTTGGGAGGCATCAATCCTAGTCTATTTCTTTAATAATGGGCGATAATTTTGCCTCCCAAACAAGCCCTCAAAGATTTTTACGTCATCTTAACATTCTTAACACTTTTTAAATATAAATTATTTTATAATTTTTAGTTATTTATTCATCTTTTCTAAATGTTTTTGTGTATCAAATAAATGTTACCCTTCTCGTAAATAAATAACTCATATTTTTAAATACAATAAAAATAATAAGGGATAATAAAGTCATTTGAGTATGTGCAAATTTAAAACGATCAAATCAGAGGGCCGGGAGTATCACCATGTTGCAGTGAATTGGTAGATAGCTCCTTCAAAAAAAATATGAGAAAGTGCTGTCCATTAATGACATGTTTGGTTCAGAATTAAATGGCTGAAATAATACACTGGTCTGGACTCAAACTCTGAAGAAAAAATGTTACCACATGCATGTATGTGTGTGTGTGTGTGTGTGTATATATATATACTGAAAACATTGTACATCCGATATATATAGTTTCATCCTCCCTACTGTTTCTACTATTTCAGTCACTTGCAGTTCAGCTGGTTACCTTATATTAAGGTGATGAAATTCTCGTCGTTAGATTTGGAGACGATATGTTCAAGTTCAAGGACCATATGCTAATTTGACAGCTTTTTGTCTCGTCGCTACTACTGTTGTTGATAGGTGGGATCAGATTCATGCCAATCAGCTAATTGAAGATCTTCTGCCACTTCTACAACAATATTTTCATGCTTCTCAATAATGAACCCTTCAAAAATATCTTATCAAAAGTTTCCCGTCAATACATGTATTCCTGACGCATCCTAATCCTATTCTTTGACGGTGCTACTGCTTGTGGATGATAACGCTTTCGTGTGTACACAAAGCAGAATATGTTCATCTTATATATATAAGGCTATATATAGAACATACTCTCAATGATTCATCACTTAGTAGAAAATATTTCATTACTATATTAAAAATGTTTTAAACAGATACAACATTCAACGATGACGATGATGTTTACAATACCAACAAACCACTGTATATAACACCAACATGATTTATCACTTGGCTAGAAAATGTTTCAAACATATACAATATTTTGTGATGTTGCTTATAACACTAGGGGATTCTACATTTGTAGCTCTGAACTTATTCCAGTCTCCGTGCATCCCAGAACTCTGATGTTAACTGATATGAGTCGTTGGCTGTGATCGCAAAGGATAGCGATGCTTCACAGGAACTTCGGTGACCGGTGGGTGCTGATCGGAGCTATCCGTGATTACTATCATTGCCGGAACAATTAGATAATGAGAGAATAGGATGAGAAGTAGAGAACATGGTGAGAAAAATAGATTAAACCTTGTCTACTTTATTCCTTCAAAGTGCTTTTACATATATAGGGAAAAACAAAGAAACCATATCTAGGGATATTGGAAAGGGGGGGGGGGTGCTTTGGAATAATTCAGAGTTCCTCTACATGTTTGGATCCTAATTAAGTGAATCTGATGGACAGTTTGAGTGGGTATTGAAGCACCAACACAGTACAAACCAGAAGCCTTTTGACAAACAAATCTCATCACTCAATGAAACAAATCTCATGTTTCAGTGAAGTGAATTGGCAGATCGATCCTATGCCCATTAATGACATGTTTGGTTCACAATTAAATGCCTGAAATACACTGAAACTCTGAAGAAAAAATGTTGCCGCGTGCTATATATACTGAAAACATTGTACATTCGATAATTTGGAAATTGTATTAAGGTGATGAAATTCTTATCGTTAGATTTGGAGACGATATATTCAAGAACCATATGATGAATTTGACAGCTCCTTACCTTATCGCTACTACTGTGTTGTTGATAGGTCGGATCAGATTCATGCCACTCGGCTCATTGAAGATCTTCTGCGACTTTTGCGACAAGTTTTTCGTGCTTCTCAGTAACAAACCCTTCAAAAATATCTTATCAAAAGCTTTGTGACAATACATGTATTCCCGACGCATCCTAATCCTATTCTTTGATAATGCTACTACTCGTGCATGATAACTCTCTTGTGTGCACACAAAGTAGAATATGTCCATCTTATATATACGGACAAAAAGGTGATCTTAAGCATTAAATATAATTTTGTTGCTAGTTTTATACATTATGGAGACAATCATAAGAAAAAAACCTTAATAAGGTGCACCTTAAGCTTAAGGTGTAGCCATAAGTAATAAAATGTCAACTTTTTATGGGCCCCACTTTAAGTTGGTTCCACTTTAATGGTATCTTTTTAATTTCTTTCATTGTGTACATCAGTACATGGCACTAACAAATGACAAATTTTTGTGGATCTCACCTTAATTTGAAACAATGCCATTGTGGTTGCCCTAAGTCTATATATACAACTTACTCTCAATGATTTATCACTTAGTGTAAAATATTTTATTACTATATTAAAAATGCTTCAAACAGATACAAAATTCAAAGATGATGTTTACAACACCAAGAAACCGCCGTATGTAACACCAAAATGATTTATCACTTGGTCAGAAAATATTTCAAATATATACAACATTTGCTATGTTGCTTATAACGCTAAAAACCACTATATGTAAAAAAAATATTGTTCAGATTATTCAGATTTCACATAGAGGTCGTTTTATAACTATTTTTCGATCATTTACTTTTCACAACATTATTCAAATTCCAGCTTCGAGTTAGTGCTGAGAATTTCTAACTTCAAAAAATAATGAATTTAGAATTGGAGTTGGAGTTTTATTTTTTATTTAGTAGATCATCAAAATGACTTAATAAATACTCCATCCGTTAACTTTTAAATGTCGAAGTTGATTTTTATCTTAACGTTTGACCATTCATCTTATTTAAAAAATGTTTTGAAATATCATTTATTTTGTTATAATTTGTTTTATTACTAAAAGTATAACTTATATTTTTGTATATTTGCAAAAATAAATTGAATAAGATGAATAATTAAATATTAAGATAAAAATTAACTATGTTATTTAAAAGTTAACGGAAAGAGTGTCTAGAGTCAGAGTCAACTCAACTCGCCGACGACTCGCACCGACCGCGCCCGCCTTCCCTGACCACCTCGCCGCCGTGGCGCCGTCCGCCGTCCACGCCGCGCTCCAATGGCCGAGTCTCGTCACCACCGCGTGGGGCTTGGATTTCGTACTCCCCCATTCCCATTCTCAATGCAGACGCGCGGAAAGCTCTTGCTCGTACTCCCTGCGCGGCGGCGGCGGCGGCGGCCTGCGGGGCGATCTTCTCAGGCGGCGGCGCTGCCCGCCGGATCTGCCGAGGTAATCTTTCCCTAATCCCTATAGCCTCGCCGTCGGACACCCAGGTGTGTGTCCAATGTGCCGATTTGATAGCAGCATTCGCCGATTGCTGTGCGGAGTTTTAGGGCGGAGCTTGAGCAGTGAGAATCTCGACAAGTTGGACTTTTTAGAGATTCTACCGCTATTGAATTTCATAATCTAAATCCAAAATTTGGATTTTTTTAGAGAACTTTTAAGTTCTGAAAGTAGTTGAATAGGTCTAGGTCTTGATGAATTTGCAGCAGAATCAACTGCTACTGCCCGACAACCCAAAGTTTTTTCATATTTGGGAGTTTCAGGAATCAGGATCAATGCTTCTGTATTTTTCCTTTGTGGTTTATTTTTTCTGTATGCATTACATTTACATTGTACAGATCAGTGATACGTTGATAGAACTAGGGGATTCTACATTTGTAGCGCTCAACTTATTCCAGTCTCCTTGCATCCCAGAACTCTGATGTTAACATACTTGAATATCTGATAAATGAACAGTTTACAACAGTTTTAAGGTGCTGATTAGCTAAGCTCTCTTTTGATGCATCTCCTTGTTTTAAGAACTAATTATTGCCCCCGAATGCACTATCCGACTCTGTCTCTTCATCAGGTTAGCTTCTTCATTTCTTATTGTTAAAAATTAATTATGATAGTTTGCATGCCCGACCATGTTTACAAATAAAATAAAAGGCATTGAAGAGTAAAACTAAATAGCTGACTGTGTTGACTACACTCAATTATTATCAACCAAGAACATGTTCATCTCTGTCTAATCAACACATTGCATAGCCTTTCAGGTACCAAAAAAATGACCAGCATGATCCAAGTTAGTTGACATGAAATGATTCACTTAACCTCAACATGAAAATGCAGCCTAAGTAGGTGCGGTCAAGAAGACATCGTTCTCAGAAGGTGTCGCTGACACCATAAACTAGTTGGCTTGTATTTGGCATAAGGAGGAAAACCTTATAGTACTTCCACACCCTGCCAATACTACGTGCTGTATTCCTGATGCATCCCAATCCCATTCTTCGATGCTATGACTTGTGGATGGTAACTCTCATGTCTACAGAGAGTAGAACATACTCACCTTATATATACCACTATGTACTCTGCCTTGTTTGGGAGGCATCAATCCTAGTCTATTTCTTTAATAATGGGCGATAATTTTGCCTCCCAAACAAGCCCTCAAAGATTTTTACGTCATCTTAACATTCTTAACACTTTTTAAATATAAATTATTTTATAATTTTTAGTTATTTATTCATCTTTTCTAAATGTTTTTGTGTATCAAATAAATGTTACCCTTCTCGTAAATAAATAACTCATATTTTTAAATACAATAAAAATAATAAGGGATAATAAAGTCATTTGAGTATGTGCAAATTTAAAACGATCAAATCAGAGGGCCGGGAGTATCACCATGTTGCAGTAAATTGGTAGATAGCTCCTTCAAAAAAAAATATGAGAAAGTGCTGTCCATTAATGACATGTTTGGTTCAGAATTAAATGGCTGAAATAATACACTGGTCTGGACTCAAACTCTGAAGAAAAAATGTTACCACATGCATGTATATGTGTGTGTGTGTGGTGTATATATATACTGAAAACATTGTACATCCGATATATATAGTTTCATCCTCCCTACTGTTTCTACTATTTCAGTCACTTGCAGTTCAGCTGGTTACCTTATATTAAGGTGATGAAATTCTTGTCGTTAGATTTGGAGACGATATGTTCAAGTTCAAGAACCATATGATAATTTGACAGCTCTTTGTCTCGTCGCTACTACTGTTGTTGATAGGTGGGATCAGATTCATGCCAATCAGCTAATTGAAGATCTTCTGCCACTTCTACAACAATATTTTCATGCTTCTCAATAATGAACCCTTCAAAAATATCTTATCAAAAGTTTCCCGTCAATACATGTATTCCTGACGCATCCTAATCCTATTCTTTGACGGTGCTACTGCTTGTGGATGATAACGCTTTCGTGTGTACACAAAGCAGAATATGTTCATCTTATATATATAAGGCTATATATAGAACATACTCTCAATGATTCATCACTTAGTAGAAAATATTTCATTACTATATTAAAAATGTTTTAAACAGATACAACATTCAACGATGACGATGATGTTTACAATACCAACAAACCACTGTATATAACACCAACATGATTTATCACTTGGCTAGAAAATGTTTCAAACATATACAATATTTTGTGATGTTGCTTATAACACTAGGGGATTCTACATTTGTAGCTCTGAACTTATTCCAGTCTCCGTGCATCCCAGAACTCTGATGTTAACTGATATGAGTCGTTGGCTGTGATCGCAAAGGATAGCGATGCTTCACAGGAACTTCGGTGACCGGTGGGTGCTGATCGGAGCTATCCGTGATTACTATCATTGCCGGAACAATTAGATAATGAGAGAATAGGATGAGAAGTAGAGAACGTGGTGAGAAAAATAGATTAAACCTTGTCTACTTTATTCCTTCAAAGTGCTTTTACATATATAGGATTATAGGGAAAAACAAAGAAACCATATCTAGGGATATTGGAAGGGGGGGGGGGTGCTTTGGAATAATTCAGAGTTCCTCTACAGGTTTGGATCCTAATTAAGTGAATCTGATGGACAGTTTGAGTGGGTATTGAAGCACCAACACAGTACAAACCAGAAGCCTTTTGACAAACAAATCTCATCACTCAATGAAACTGCTCTACTTGAGCAGAATTTTGAGTGGGATTCAGATAGTGATGATTTTGCTACAACTGAAGATGGAGATGATGCACACTACTCCTTACAAACAAGTTACATTCTTGGCAAGGTCCATGCATCATACTCATACACCTCTCTCCATGTGAGTCTTTTGTAACTGGTCACAGGAGAGCTTCATCCATGCAGTGACAACTGGTTTTGGATCTCATCCTGGACATTTCGCACATGATATATACTTGAAAAATGCAGTTGATCATCCAAAAGAGCTTTGCAGGTTACAGTGGTCTGAAATTGGCTTATCTTTTTGAGCCCTCTGGGTATGCATGTAGTCAGTTGGTTTGTTCAATTCAGATCTGAAATCTTCTCTCTTGTTGCCAGTCATGTAGTTTTCAAGTGTTTTTGGTCTCCCTCACTCCACAGATTGGTTAATCATATCTAGAATCTTGGAAAGATTGATGCTGATCAAATGATATAGTTTTTTTTTTTTGAAAAAGGTCACGTCCGGTTTTGTTTGAAAGTCATATGACGAGAATGTGATCAAGTGATATTTATGTTAAATGATAGATATATCAAGTGTGAATTGAGAGAATTAACAGGAGATTTGAGGATTTTTATTCAATTTGATCATTTGTCACTGTGAATAAATGACAAGTAAAGTTATTCGACAAATAATCGAAGTATCGTACATTCCATTATTGTGAGCAATCCGAGACCTTGAATATTGACCGTCCGATCAAAATGAACGGTCCTGATTCGGAACGACCACTTTTTTGCAGCGAAGTCCTCGGAGTAGTTCGTTTTGAAATATTAGTACAAAATCTGGGTTGCGATCGCGCAAGAGGCATCTTTGAACCGTCCGATCGTATACGGGCGGTCTAGATTTGATTTACGAAGTCGTTCGTGCTGTGATATTTTTATAGAGGCCCTCGGATTAGTTCGTATTTACTTATTTACCCACCTGTTTATGCATATTGAGCGCGGCGGCGGCGAAGATTGCGGCGGCGAGCTCCGGCAATGGCGGCGCCGTCGGAATCATTCCTCCATCCTGATCGAGAGATCGTATCCGTGATTTGCTGCTACCCCGTCAGGAGGGAGACAGGGCGACGCCGACGGCAGTGCCGCTACCAAACGTCGCCACCGAGCGGCGGAACACGCCTGCATCTCCGCTCGCCGGAGTCGGAGACAGATGACGAGGACGGCGCCGGCGCCGGCGCCATGGCGCACATCGAAAAAATCAAGAAAAGGGAGACAATCAGGTCAGTCCATTACCGATTCTTGCAGAAAATTAGCTCTGTGATGTACACGTAATAGCATGTCCTCGATCTCTTTGTCTCTCTCTGCAATCTACAAGGCGACAGTCCTAGCCACCACTCACGCCATCCTCAGGCTCAGGCACTGGTTGAGCCATGGAGGCTGGAGGTTCACCTCGTCGACGATGACGAGCCTCTTCTTGCTCTGGCTCTGGAACCTCACCGCCGTCGCCACGTCGAACTCCTTCAGCTCCGCCAGCTCGGACTCCGTCGACGTCGACGAAACCGCCGTGCCGGAGTCCGAGTTGGATGATTTCACCTGCTTGCCTTTCTGGCTTCTCGTGCTGCTGCTCCCGGTTGCCAGGGTCAGCTCAAGGTCGCATTTTTCTTCTTCTGCAGGGGGAGAAATCTTGGCGATCTTGCTGTTTTGGAAACTGTACAATTGCTGATGGGCGATTGCTTTTTGATCGAAAGAAATCCCCAATTTCGGTTTGGTTTGGGCGTCGGCGATCGCCTGAGCTCGATTCAACTTTGCAATCTCCATCTGCCTCGTCATCTGTTTCTGAACATGGTACAGTCTGTGCAGCTCGTGGACCTGGTTTCAGATAACAATCAGGGAAGCAGAATATTATGGTACAACCTCAAAGCTTTGATTTTTGGGAGATTTCCCCCAAGATGTTCTGCTGCGTGCTGCCTGCCTCACCTGTTGTCTGAATGTTTGTTCTTGCTTCAAGATGGCCATCCTCATCTGCTCCCTGTCCATCTCTTGGTGAAGATAGCTGCAACCAGTTTCCTTCAGTTGTATGTATGTATGTCTCTATCTCCTAGCACTTCTTGTATTTGCTGCTGCAGCCTGCAGGTGGCAATAGGATGAACATTTCTGTACTGATGTAGTTATGCTAGTGCTTTGTTCCATGAAGAAAACTTTCTGAACATGATTCTGTTATCAACTGAACTTCGATTTAAAAAGGGCTTCTATGTAACTAAATGTGTATCTACATACAGAACAGAATAGCCTTAAAAGGTTGAATTCAGGGTATCATGATGTAACCGATTGAGACATCATCTACATGCCAATTAGCCCTCTGAAAATCTCAAAGAACAGCTCACTGCAAAAGAAAGAACTATGCAAAGCAAGAACTCTCAAGAAAGAAACAGAGATCTGCATGCATACTCTGAACTCTGAAACATGCATGCATGTCAGACATCTGGCATAGAAGATTGGTTAGAAGAGCCCTATGCTTACCTCAAATTAGGATTCCAGCAGCCAATTTCCCTCTGAAGAAAGGAAGACACCCCCTCTCCCAAACAAGCCCAGATCTTTGTAGCTCCCTAGCAAGTCCAGGACCAAGAGCTCTGTTTTCTGCTGAGGAGCAAACAGGTTGGCATGTGTGTATGATATCTAGTGAGGCAGGGAGGAGGAGATTTAAGATTCTCTCCTGTCATGAGTTTCACAGCCCATGGTGGGGCCTTTGTAGGCATGCCAAACAAATCCAAGTCACTTTGGCCAATGAGCTCATGTATCTTAATGTGTGAAAGATGCTCCCATGTAGTGCCAAGAAAAGGATAGGCCTAAGATAAGAAGCTCCAGCTATTATATTCCCAACTGCATCCTCAAAACCTTATGTGACCCGGCATCTCTACACAGCTGCATTATAACGATAACTTCAATTACTCGTGTACCTTACTACTCGCAGTTTTGGCAGTAAACACACCAAATTTTCTGTCCTGTTGTTAAGGCTTCATAACTTGTTCAGAAAAACTGAAGCTTTATGGTACATATTATGTAGAGAGGCTGCAGTTTCAGTTTCTTTTCCTGTGCTTAACACACATGCAAATATAGCCAATATATATATGCATGGATAAATCTCATCCATGATACTATGACCATGTCTTTGGTGTGCATTTTTGGGGTTGCATATCACAGTCCAGTTCTCTGAATGTTTGCTTGCATCTATTCTTGGCCGGAATCATTCAACTGACAACTAGACATGAAGTGTGTTTAGATCTCTCATATTCACATGGGATGCAGATGATTAGTACTGTCATTACCAGTTGTCCTTATCCTAACATATTGCTTATCTTACTGCCATTCTAAGTCAAACATATCTGCTAGCTTCGCATGAAAAATAAATTAAGCTGCCAGGACGATTGGGACGTCTCCTCTGACGAACCAATTTACGGTCGAAGTTCCCATGCAGCTGTTACTATGACAAAGTTTGGTTTTTTTCACTTTCTACAGCTTGGTAATCCGAACGAAATTACTTTGACTTGACATCCAGAAAAGGTGAATTGTCTCTGTAAAGCCACTGATTAATTACTATGTCACTTATGTATGTCAATGGTAAGCTAAGTTGAGTCAAAGGGGCTCATGATTCTTTCCTATCCAGTTAGGCCAAGAAATGAATGCATAATTTTAATTGAGCTTGGTGCTGTAAGCCCGTAAAACTACAGTTAAAACCAGATTGGAATTTACAAACAGAAAATTCAGCTTGCATTGCATCTAATGGATAGCCTTTAACACTGGCAACTCTCAGCAACAAACTGTTGTTATTTTCCAACTTGAGTGATTTCTTTATGGTTACTGATCAATTAAGCCTTTTTTATATATAGATGGCCATTTTTTGTTGTTGTTGTTTTCATGCAGGGTCCAAAACTTGTTGTCTGCTGGAAGTCTGCAGATCGATCATGCTCGCTGATTGGCAGGTGATATACCCATCTATCATATAAAATTCTGCAGAGGCATAGTATATACAGGTTATTCAGACTTCGGACTAGATCAGATTGAAAAATATAAATTGTTCCATGATTGGACAATATACAATTCCAGATTCGTGGATGTGATTGGGTTGTCATGACTGGTGAGTTAATGTAGTAGTTGGAAACATGTACTGATCCCCTCCATCTTTCTCAGATTTGTGAGGCAGTTCAAGCCAGTTGATCTGATATTTTTTATTACACAAATCTGGACACAGGTCAGAATATCAAATGGACCAAACACTGCATGATTAGTTCCAAAGCATGCATGCATGCATGATGTCAGCAATGTCACTGTCTTTATCTCTCATTAATTAATCAGCTGCCTTGGCTTGTCCCTTCCCTCCATTTCCTAGCTAGATGTTTTTTTGGAGTAGAACTGTGCTTTAGTTTGGGTTAAGCCAAGATATCAAGATATGGTTTGGTTGGTTGGATGCATCCTTTGGCTGTTTGGTAGCCACAACTTGCTTCCCAGCCTATGTTACTGGAATGCCTCCTTTTTTGATCATATATATATATATATATAATTTTCTTTTCAGTTCTGCTTGCTTCTTGGTAGTATTTCATACTAGCATATCCAAGAACACACCATGGAGTATGTACTGGCCAATGTATGAAAAAGAAAACTTGCCATCAAAGAAAAAAATTAGTTCTAGAAACATGTGATGACTAGTTTTGTTTGGTAATATCCCCCCCCCCCCCCCCCCCCACACACACACACACAATTTCTGATACTTGAAGTACCAACAAGGCAACCAAAGTTGAATTTTGGTGCATTTTGATTAGAGATTAGTACACCATCACACACTATTGCCATCAGTAACTACAGTCAGCAAAACCCCTCTATAGTGGCAGAACCGTGTCGGGAAAGGTTTTGCCAACAGTTAGCAAAACAGTCGCGCTAGAAGCAGTTGGGGAAGACTTTACACAATTTTACTCTTGTATTGGGGGAATCATCATGAGTCGTCCTATCATGAATTTTCCACAAATTTCGGCACTGAAATCATGCCATCATTTAATTGAAATTAACATCTGACAAAAAAAATTAAGGACATCACATTCCAAGTCTTGTTTTCCCAACCAAAATGACCTAACTAAGTTCTCTATCAAACATTTGATAGGTCTAAATTTTAGTTCTATACCAAAATGACCTAACTAAGTTCTCTATCAAACATTTGATAGGTCTAAATTTTAGTTCTATACCAAAATACAATGTTGATTGGATCATCGAAAGCGACGGAGCTAGCGCGCGCACACACACATGTATCCCTTAATTATGTAGTACGAGTTAATTCCCTTTGTACGTTATTGTCGTTGATGAACTGGCTTCCGTAAGAAATTTCTAATCCTAAATTTAATTTCTTGTAATTAAGTAGCTTTCCATGACACGTGACACAAAAGTCACAGAACAAAACTGTGGAGAAATTTTGTAGAAAGTTACAAAAGATATGGAGTACTATATATAGTACGATGTCTCAATTGAGTAATAGTTTGGAGATAATAATTAATTGAGCTTGGGCATAAGTCATAGCTAGCCAACATGTGGTACCCAATTTTCTCCTTAAATAGTTTGTTCCATGAATACAAAATAGAGAGCTTGATTTCTCCACTTTGCAAATAATTAAGGATATCTCGATAACAAATAGTCATGAAAGAGAGAGAGAGAGTGTGTGTGTGTGTACACGTCGCGTCCCCGAGCGTTGCTGGTTCCTGGCTTCACCGAATGCCACGTAAGGCACTCGGCAAAAATGTCTTTGGCACTCAGCAAACATTGCTAAAAAGCACAAAATCGTGTCACGTGACGTGATTCTATGCATTTGAGGTTGTTTTCCCTAAAAAGTTTTATCAAGTGTATATGACAAGGACACTCGGCAAACGTAAAATTCGCCGAGTATTTAGGATTCGCCGAGTGTTGTTAAAAAAACACTCAACAAACAAGCAACCTTAATTAGGAGAGATTTTTTTGTAGCGTATGCATGTGATAATTGATATACTACTCCACGTAGTACTCTCAGGCCTTAGCACACAAGCAACCTTAGGAGAGATTTTTTTAAAAATCATATTTTTAAAAAATATTCAAATTTGTATGTCGATTTCAAAAATTGCAAAAATAATATCCGGTCGGCAAACCATCGGCTGACTGGTGCCACGTGGCAGCTAGTCGCCACTTGGTCGGCCAACTGGCGCCACGTGGTAGCCAGTCGGCCGATGGGCTGCCGACTGGCGTCTGGCACGCGCCGCGGCGCGTCCCGGCCGTGCCACGCTGTGTCGTGCCTGCACCCACGCCGCGCCGCGCCCACGCCTCCTTGCCTCCCGCGCCCCCACGACCCATCGCCTCCTGCGCCCCATCGTCGATCGCGCCCACCCCCGCCCCGCCCCCTCGCCTCCCGCGCCACCGGCCCCCGCACCTGTCGCTCGCCGCCTCGGCTCTCACCCCCACGCGCCACGTGGACAGGCGAGAGCCGAGGCGGTGGGCGGCAGGCGCGGGGGCCGACTGGCACGGGAGGCGAGGGGGCAGAACGGGGCGCGCGGGCGCGGTCGGTGATGGGGCGCGGGAGTCAATGGGTCGTGGGGGCGTGCGGGAGCGGGAGGCGAGGGGGCGCGGGGCGGGCACAGCACGAGAGGCGAGGGGCGCGGCGCGGCGCGGCGTGTTCTGGGCGCCAGTCAACCACCCATCGACCAACTGACTGCCACGTGTTGCTAGTCAGCCGACCAAGTGCCGGCTGGCTGTCACGTGGCACCAGTAGGCCGATGGTTGGCTGACCAGATGTTATTTTTGTAATTTTTTATCTGTCATACTAATTTGATTTTTTTAAAAAAAATACTATTTTTTTAAAAAAATCCCCCCGGAGATGACATGTCGAAGTCTTGCTCATATTTTGGCACGAAATTTCTGAAATATTAAAGTGTAGATCTACCCGTCCGGCCATGCAACCAACAACCTATCTTGATTAACACATCTTCGATCTCACAAAAACAATATTTATGACTTATTAGTTTTGCACATGCATGGCTGCCTCCTGGGCATCATATATATCAATAATTAGATTGTTTGATTGATTACATATCCTTGTGCATGTGAAAACTGCATTAATTATGATATATAGGAAGCTCAAACGTGCACTTAAAGTGTAGTGTAAGCACTACCGGAAACTAAAAGTTTGCCGAGTGTCTTCTCCTTTGCCGAGTGCAATATCTCGGGCACTCGGCAAAGTATACTTTGCCGAGTGTTATTTAAAAAACACTCGGCAAACTTTAAACACTCGGCGAATCAATTCTTTGCCGAGTGCTCACAAAAAATACACTCGGCAAAGCTGGAGACTAACGGGCGTCCTGACGGCGTTTTTGAGCGGACAAAAAAAATATTTTTTTTTGAGTTTGCCGAGTGTTTTTCAAAAAACACTCGGCAAACATATTTTTTTATTTTGTGTGAAATCTTGTTTCAAGTCAATATGTTGTTTGCAATTTCGTTTTGGCTTGAAATTTTTTCTGTAATCACAATAAAACATATATTATCTCATGTAAAAATTCAACATTTATTTAGTTCAGTTTGCTATTTTTAATTCATTAAATATGTTTTTAGGATTTAAATTGAAATATGTGACATTTGAACTACAAGTGCCTAAAATAATGAATCAAAAATTATAGAAAAATCATATTCATATTTATTACTATATTTTTAGTTCTTATGAACTAAATTTAAATAAATTTAGAAAAAACTAGGTTGCGACACTCTATCGACAACGTAGACTTTAATAGTTTTTTAATTCTAAAAAATTCAAAACAATTCTCAAAAATATTATACTTTAGATGGTGTTATGATATGATATGAAGATGCTGTGATAAAAATTTAAAAATGTTTCGATAAAGTTATCACGTATAGTGTTTACAAATTGGATATTTTGCGAATAAGAATTGGAGTTTAGAGAAGAAATGAGATAGATTTGAAAGCAAATTAATGATTAAATTTTTGTTTGATCTTGAAATTTTTTGTGAACTACAAATACAACATATATTATCTCATATAAAAATTCAACATTTATTTAGTTAAGTTTGCTATTTTTAATTCATTAAGTATGTTTCTAGGATTTAAATTGAAATATGTGATATTTGAACTACAAGTGCCTAAAATAATGAATCAAAAATTATATAAAAATCATATTCATATTTATTACTATATTTTGAGTTCTTATGAACTAAATTAAAATAAAGTTTGAAAAAACTAGGTTGCGACACTCTATCGACAACGTAGATTTTAATAGTTTTTTAATTCTAAAAATTTCAAAACAATTCTAAAAATTATTATACTTGATATGGTGTTATGATATGATATGAAGATGCTGTGATAAAAATTTAAACATGTTTCGATAAAGTTATCATGTATAGTGTTTACAAATTGGATATTTTGAGAGGAGGAATTGGAGTTTAGAGAAGAAATGAGATAGATTTGAAAACAAATTAATGATTAAATTTTTGTTTGATCTTTAATTTTTTTTAAATAATAAAATACTACGTATATTATTCCATGTAAAAATTTTATATTTGTTTAGTTCAGTTTGCTATTTTTAAGTCTTTAATTATATTTCTAGGATTTAAATTAAAACATGTCAAAGTTGAGCTAAAAGTGCATAAAATAATAAACTAAATTATTCAAAAAAATTATATTTATATTTTTGAGTTTATTTTTAGTCCTTGTGCGCTATAGTTTTATAATTTATATTGAGAAAAAGAATGTAAAACAAATTAATCAAAGTTTTTAAAATAAAAAAAATTCTTTGCCGAGTGCCAAATTTGAGGCACTCGGCAAAGATTTGGTGTTTGCCGAGTGCAACACTCGGCAAACACCAAAAAATTTTTTCCCTCAGTCCTATCCCGCAAAATTTCAAACTTGGCGCCAATTTTTTTAAAAAATTTCACATTTTTTTAAATACTCCCACCCACCCACCCTCCATCCTCCTTCTCCCTCCTCCCTCCTCCTCTTCTTCCCTCCTCCTCCCTCCTCCTCCGTCGTCCTCGTCGCCGTCGCCGCCGTCGCCACGCCGTCGCCCCGCCACGCCGCGTGCCGCCCTAGCTCGGCGCCGCGGGCCACCCCTCCACGGCGCAGCGCGTCGTCGCCCCGCCACGCCATGTCGTCTCCGTCGCCGCCGCCACGCCGAGCGCCGTCACCGCCGCCTCGCCACGCGCCGCCCGGACCCCGCCTCGCCGCGCGCCCGGACCCCGCCTCGCCGCGCGCCGCCCGGACCCCGCCCCGGTGCGCGTCGCCTCGCCGTGCACCGCCTCGCCGCGCGCCCCCGGACCCCGCCTCGCCGCGCGCCGTCGCCCCCCCCCCCCCCCCCTCGCCGCGCGCCGCCCGGACCCCGCCCCGGTGCGCGTCGCCTCGCCGCGCGCCGCCCGGACCCCGCCTCTCCGCGCGCCGCACGGACCCCGCCCCGGCGCGCCCTGCCCGCGTCGTCGCCCACGCCGCACCGTCGCCCGCGCCGCGGCCACGCCCGCACCCGCGCCTGTGGCGCACCCATTTTTTTTATTTTACACTAATTTCTTTGCCGAGTGCTTTCTTTTGGCACTCGGCAAACCGACCGTCAAGTTTTCCATTCCGTTTATCGCTTTTTTTCGCCGAGTGCCAACTTTTACACTCGGTAACACCTATTCGCCGAGTGCCAGACAAAAAACACTCGGCGAAGTGTTGTTCACCGAGAACATTTTTACCGAGAGTTCTTCGCCGAGTGCAACACTCGGCGAAGCGTTTGCCGAGCGCAAACAAAGCTTCGCCGAGTGCCAAAGGCACTCGGCAAATAAGAAGTCTCCCGTAGTGAAGGATGGATAGCTAATACTATTTTAGAGTGTGTGTGTGCCATGCATGCATGAAAAAGTTTAGACAGATTGACAGAATGAAGCAACAAGTGGGCTCTTCAGAAACACAGCTAGGTTAGAAATCTAGCTTGTGGTCTGAATTGAATGTGCAACATGCATGAATGCAGCTGAATGCCCTTGCAGATAGACACACTTGTGTGGATCCAACTTGAATATATAATTGAAAAGCCTAGGATACACACACTCTCTTTCTCATAGTGTAGGTGCCAGAAGTAAACTATTCTTAGCTAATTATTTTGTATTTTAATATCACTCCGATGAAAATTCAATAAGATCGAGTACGAAAATGGTTAGCTAGGTCTAAGGCTGAAGCTCTGAATAATGTCCCATATCTATATGTCACATATAAACACACACATGGAGCTGAGAGTAGTAGTGCAGGCCCACAGACAGTACAACATATCACATAATAATGCTGGGGTAGTAGTGAGGCACAGCTGCATAACAACAACCATGCATGCATCTAATGGTCAGGGGCGGATCCACGTTATAGCGTCGGGGTCAGCCGACCCCGATGATTTCGTCGTAGCGTATTGTACCTATGTTTTTTTACCAGCTAAGACCCCAACGAAAATGCATGATATTATATTTTTTCAACCTAAGTTAGTACCATAAGTTTTAGTCTGACCCTAGTGACAAATTATCCTGGCTTCGCCCCTGCTAATGGTGGGGGCCTTATAGCTTGATATATATTGGGGCTTCATCCCATTATTGCATGCAATCTTGTACACATGCATGTTTATGATCGATCATTGGTGTCCAATAATATAATGTACCTAGTCCCAACAAACAAGGGAAAAGGGTTGGATAGATCAACACTGAATAAGGATATGGACAAAGTTCATCAATTGGTTTATCTTTAGTGATATATACCATGTGAGCACAAATCTGAGTAAAGAGAGAGAGAGAGATAGAGATGAGACGTTATGCTCTGATTCCATTTTACATCAAATATATATTAGCAAAAACGGGACTATTCCATTCCGTTCCGTTCCGCCTTATTCCTGAACCAAACGTCACATTAATTTCTACATCGACCTTGTATATATAGAATTGATTGATCATAGATAGCTAGATTCTTTTTTTGATTTGATCCGATGCAGAAATATATGCTTGAAATATGGATCTCGATCGATTGCAGTTGATGAGGGCATTGCGTGCAGCGTTTGTGCAAGTGCAGATGGATCTTAGCTTCTACTGTCGAGTAGAGAGAGTTGATTACGCAACACTTCCAGATCGAATTGAACGAATTGAAGGGTTTATAGCCCATAGGTACGATCGACTACTGAATAACTGTGGAATAATTTCCTGTAATCAAAGTCAAATTAATTGAAGTTTCTTGCGTGCATGCGAAGAGAAGGTTTTGCTAATAACCCCATCTATCACTCGATCAAAAACTTTTGTGCGGTAGCTCGCAATAAAATTTTTCCGACCATGGGATTGACTACTCTCAAGTGCAAGGTGTACGCTATCACATGATGGTGATACCTTTGTTGGTTGTCTCGAATACCTCTATAATTTAGTGTTGATGATATCAGTCTAACATGTAATTTGCCCTATTAATAAAAGCCGCGAATATATATTATATTGTCGATCGGATCGAAATCAATACCAATTACCATCTTTAACACGTGCATGCATGAGTGAATTATTGGAGTCTTCAGTTTTTTAATTAATGAGCTGAATGTGGCTTAATTAATTACCTGCAACTCATCCATGCATGCTTAGGCTATTCACAGTGATGAGTTTCATAACACTGTTTCCTAAAAGTCCACGTCAACTTTGTAACTGAATGAAATACTCTCTCTCGGTGGAGAGTTTTATTTCACTATTTCCTAGGCTAACCAGTGTAATTAAATGCAACTAGCTCTCATGAAATATCCTCTCTCCGATGAAATGATTTGGCTCTCAGTGGGCGTTTTATTTCATTTCATCCGTCTTAGAAACGGATTAGCACCATGTCATGGTGGTGACACTATTTCCTTCTCTTCCCTCATTAATTGAATACCATATCAGCAAAAAATCTGATGTGTCATGGTAATTAATACCATAAAACCTCTCATAAAACCCCCATTGCGAATAGCTTTAGAACCACTCACAGCAAAAGACCGCTAGTAGCTGATGAGCTAGCAACTACAATATACCACAGTACACAAGATATGATACCCCAGCTAGCCACTACACTCAATCATAGTTAATAACAAAACAGCTAGCTGATCTATCAGACATACAATTTGATGATGAGCAAGACTGATGAGGCTGCTAGCTTGATTGCATTGTTAACCAACACGCACACGTGTCGCCGCATGGTTCGCACACTTGGCAATGCAAGCACATCAGATCACCACCGTCTTCCAACAACTAGATAGACAGGGAAAGAAGAGAGAGATGCCTCCAAACTCCCTCTACACATGCATGGCCTGATTGGACATATTGTCACGTTGAGCAGACAAAGGTTAGGCAGCTGTCAACTAGCTTGGCATCACCATCACCAAAGAGAACAAAACAGAAGGGCAGCATGTATGTGTGTATCACACCAAACTCAGAATAATAATAATAATAATAATAAAAGAGCACTGCATGCATGCATGCAACATCTGCATCATGGTCACTGTGCAAATTAAAATGCCAGGGGACAAGCTTCCATGTCAGCATTTATCCTCTCTCTGGAGCAGTACACACCAGTTGAGCTGATTGATTGATTGATTGATTGACTGATTGGATCATGCTAACTAACATTCTTCAGATTCAGAGTAGTGCATGCAGGTGCAACCAATTTGTTTCCTAGTTTGTCCTTTTCCATTCAAGGTGCTCAACTTGGCCGTCTTGATGAGATATTCTTCTTCCCTGCAGCTAGCTAGGGTTCTGCAGGCAACAATTGGCAAATTTTGCCAAGTAATTAGGGCACACAGGTACAGAATATATACTAGCTAGTATGTGTTTCTTAATTCAGATATGCACACAACCATTGAAAAAACTCTGAATATGTTAGTGTAACTCTGAATATATAGCCTTGTCATGCTAACTTGTATCAGGCAGTTCTAACATCTGTTAGCTGTAGTAGGTTAGTTGGAGACTAAAACCTAAGGTGAAAGCTAAGGAAGATCGATCTTTCCATGGCTTCTAGTGGGAAGAACAACGAAGAGTGTGACTGCTCATGGCTGAAGACTTTTCTTGGTGTGTCCTTTTCAGAATTGGTCTGCATTTTGCCATGTGAAAAGGTGAACTAATTCAGAGATACGCACACGTGTATCTATCGTTTATGCTAGGGATCGAATTGCATTGCATGCCTAACACAAAAAAATGGAATATGGCTTTAGTTGACCACCCGAAAGTTGATCAGCAGGATGATCACATCTGAATCTTTTGATTATTCCTTCGTCGGTTTAGTAGTGGGAGGAGCATATCTAGATCAGAAAAGCTCAGCTCGGAGTCTCACAAAAAGGGTTCAGCTCAAGTGCATGCACCACTCCAAAGTTCAGCTTAGTTTGCAGTTACGAGAGTAGGAAAGCAAGCAAGCATGCAATCATGCATGTATATGGCATCGTATTCTCCACTACTCAAACCCAGATTTTAATTAATTGGAAGGAGATTAATTCTCATGCATTCTAGCTTGTATGTGCCGACAGGTTCATACCAAGTTGCATATATCTTATCATACCAATTGCCCTACACTCGGGGAACGAATCCTTGAGCCCCCTCCGACGGCCCTCTACAGTCAAGATTTGCGTCGTCCGGCGCAAATACAATGGTGCGGAGCCCCATCCGCACTGTGGAGGTGAACCCCAACGCTTACGAAGCCCCCTTCAAAACCCCCTCCGGCACCCGTCAGATTAAAATCCGATGGTGTGGAGGGGGCGACTATCCTCTGCAGTCAGCGAGACCGACTGCATGGGATCTCATTTGCTACACTGGACCATGCTTCTCCTCTCATTCCGTAAAGATTTTAATTTTGGAATAGAATCGATAAATTAGTGACGAGAGTAAAAGACTAAAATATTCTTATTAATAAGAAAATAGTATTGTGAAGTAATAGGTAGTAAAAGGTATTAAAGAAAAATAAAACCTTTTGATTCGTGAATTGAAGGGATACTTTTTTTATTTATGAACGAGAGTAGATAAGAAGCTAGAAATTAAGTATTTTGATATAAATTTAAAGGGTTTGAAATAAACTCTTTTTAGATTAGATGAACTACATACTTCCTCTAATGCACTTTGAATCTAGACACACACACACAAAATGTGCATCATAACTCATAGATAAATGTGAATGTGGCAATGCCAATTGGAAGAAAAAGAAGAAGGTCTATATAAGTGCATCCAAATGTATATTTTTATTTCCTTAATCTAAAAATGTACTACTTCCTTCGTTCACTTTTAAATGACACACTTGACTTTTATCTCAACATTTGACCATTCGTTTTATTCAAAAAAAATTATACAAATATGCAAAAAACATAATTTATATGCGAAGTACTTTCAATAATAAAACAAATTATAACAAAATAAATGATATTTTAAAAAGTTTTTTGAATAAAACACATGGTCAAACGTTGAGATAACCAACTGCATCATTTAAAAGTGAACGGATTGAGTACTACTCATATATAAATAATAAAAAAGAGATAAGAACAATCACAACTCTCAAAGATTCAAGATGAGCTAGCTTGACACTTTGATAAATTTCAATGGACGGCAGTGTCCATGTAAAAGAATCATTGGGCTTTGATATAAAAACAATTATTGGGCTTGAAGAAAATGCTTTTTTTCTGAAATTTGAAGGCCCGTAAAAAATTGAGGCCCATAGATTCGGCCCGGCCCGGCCCGGCCCAACAAGAGGCGAGAGCTAGGGTTCCGCCCCTCCCGCCTCCCTATATAAATCTCACCTCCACCCCGCGCCGCCGCCTTTCTCCACCCCGCGCGTCTTCTCCGCCGCAGAAGAGGAAGGAGAGCTCGGCGGCGGCGACGATGGGACACTCCAACGTGTGGAACTCCCACCCCAAGAACTACGGGCCAGGTTCCCGCGTCTGGTACGTGCCCCTCTTCTTCTTCTCACCGTCGCACTCTCCCACCCGCCGCGTCGTCGTCGAGCTGCGTGATCGGATGCTTGGCTCTGGCTGCTGGTGAAACGAGTTCGTGGATCTGTAGCTGCGTTGATCTGACGGGTGGTTAGTTGGGTTGGCTGGATTTGTACCTCTATTGGCACCGCGTGATGTGTTTGCTGCTGGTATGGTGTCTTGCTTAGATGTTTAATCTGTTCCTGTATGCAATTGGCTGGTTAGAGGTCTGGACGATATCGACATGGATGAAAAGTTGATCCGTGATAGGATTTGTAGTTTGGCTGCCCTAATTGAAAAAAAAAAGATTTTTTTGGGTGGAGGTGTGTTGAAATTTATTAGCCCAATTGGCAGTAGAGAATGGTAGGTCACATCATGGTCAGTTCTTACCAGTTGATTTTAACTGATTTAGTTGTGGCGACCTTACTCATTTGTGTCTGTTTTGATATAATAGTGAGTGTCTGAGTGGTTGGATTAAAGTCACTAGTTTTCTTGCAATTCAGCAATTGAACTCTTGTTTACTGTTTTATGTGGTTTGGATATGTGGTTTGGATATTATATGTGATATACTTTACGATTTAGGAAAAGAGCTTTTGTAGTCTAACTAGTGAATCTGTTTCAATAGTTTTTTTAAACCAACAACTGCATAGTTTGAAAGATATCTTGAGCTAAAAATTCCAAATTAAACTATTTCTTACACAAAAACTGCACAATTTGAAAGATATTATGAGAAAAATTGCCAATTTGAACTATGATTGAAACATATTTGTGGGATTAAGAGTAATATATCGTTCACCCTGAATAGTTTTACACTTTTACTAACAGAAAGCTTCATTTTTTACAGCCGGGTCTGTGCGAATCCCCATGGGCTGATCAGGAAGTACGGGCTCATGTGCTGCAGGCAATGCTTCCGCAGCAACGCCAAGGACATTGGCTTCATCAAGGTATATTCATGGCTTGCTCTCCTGTTGTGCAGCTGTCCCACAAATTTTAAGTTGTTCCTTGATCTAAGGATCACTTGAAGCTCACAATGTGCAACTTATTTTCTCTCAGTTATTGACATTATAAAGCCTAGTCAGTTTTTTTACAATCTGTGTAGTGTGTACTGATATATTTGCAGTTTGCTTGAGGTTATTACTTTGGCCAAAATGAAGGAAATGTTATATCTTTGTCAAGTTAATCTCTTGTCTAAATGAAAAGGTTCTTAACTACTTTTCTTCTCCTTGCAGTACCGCTGAAGACCATTTTGCTTTCTGTTGTGCCTTGAAGTGGGAACTTTGCCTGCATCAGAGAAATGTTTGTTCTAGTAGAATGCTAAATTTATATGTTTATGCTTTTTTGTTCAGAGTACTGTGCTATTGAACTTGTTTAAGTTTTGATGGGAGCAATTTGGTTGTTGAACTAAATTCTTATTATCTTATATTTGAGGTCTTGTCGATTTGATCCTATCTGCAATGGTTCTAAGTTACTGTGTCGCATCCTGCTTCTCTTTTTTCCTTTTTTAATGTTTTCAATGCTCATTAATACAGAAAGCCCAGAAATGAAAATTATATTGTAAAATGAATTGTTGTTTATCCAGATGATGAGTATATGAACTGACACCAAAATTAGCTACTGCACCTCTGATTAGGTTAGGTGATATCTATTCTTTTATCAAAAATAGTTTTCAGTGAGATAATGCCAATCAGACAGATCAACAGTACCACCATAGTGTTATGAGTCAGGAAAGATGCGATGCTGCTTGCTGTTTGTCAAATATTGAATGCTTCCTTGGGATTTTATTGCCCTTAAGCAAAGAGATATCATGCACATTATCTTTTTTGTAACTTTTGTGCTCTGGGATATTATAATAAACCTTATTTTGTGCAGCTTAGTTGCATGATGGATGGTAACGTGATGTGGTATCATCGCTCATTCTGTGTAATGTCATATGCCCTGAGATGAAATCTTGTTATGTATGTTTGAAGTAAGATTCTTGTTATTTGGGATATTTCACATTTTATTAACATGTGAGGTCTTCTCTCAAGTTAATGACATGTGGATAGTAAACATTACACGAAAAAGTACATGATTATAAGATACAGTAGCCAGTGCCAGTGCCAGTGTCAGAGTGGCTTTATTTATTTAACATTACATGTAAGAGTACACAATCATAAACCAGTGCAAGAGTGGATTAATTTATTTATTAGCACATGATAAACATGTGACTTTTCATAGCTCATAAAGCATCCATCCATGCTTGCACATATGCATCTTGGTTACTCAAATCTTCTCTTCCGTTGTCTCATAATTGAAGTTATAGCAATTGACACCGGTGTAGATGCCATCATTCATATCATAAGTAACAACATGTCCATCATACAGAACATCCTGTTGCTTGTATGAAAATGGGACATCACATGTACCCCGTGAAGCAATTAACCTTACTATTACTCTGGTCTTTGGAGGCACTATCACCTCATACTCAGTCTGCTGTTCTGTTGTCTTCTCCAGGGTTGAACCCCATTTGTACTCTCCACTGAATTCAGTATTGATAGAAACCTTCTCTTCTGCTACGACTGGAATTCCAGCTTTGATATCAGTAGCGACACTAAGCTTCCATGATAAAGTCGAGTCCCATGTTCTCCTGTATGTCTCATTGTATTTGAAGATTAATCTGGCAGTGTTGTTTACAGTGGTGAGATTGACAGCACTTTCAGTGCAAAAGGTGAGAACTTTCTGACCATAGATCCTAGATTTTTGGAGGTCAAAATCAACATTGTAAATCTTCCTAGAAATGACTGCCTCTTCCACCCTTAATTTTGCTTCGGTTGTTATGGTTGGGATGCCAGCATTAAGGCAGCTTGTCTTACCTTCAGTCGTCAGCCTCTTGCAGAACAAGTTGTTGCCTAAGTTTCGAAGTGCAAAAAAGTCACCGATTTTTATCACCCTGAACACAGTGTCGGGATTCCTGTTATCCGTGTCCGATGAGTCTGCCCAAATCCAATTTGGGCTACGCCTCCAAAACTTGCCAAAATGATGATTTTTTATACGAACAGTTCCATCTTTGTTTGTGATAGCAGTATTGACCACGGTTGGATCTCCAATATCATTTGATGAAAATTTCAGATACTTGTAACCCTGGATGATCTGGGCGCTCAGATATAAACCATTGTCTCCTTTGACAGCAATATACTTGGGCAGTTGTTTTTCTTTAGACATCATCAACTATCTGCATACAGATGGAACAAAATAGCCTTAGAAATTAAGTTGAAGCAAGAAAGTCATCTTACCATGATCATCTATCAGAGCTGCAATTCCAGCTTTATCATTCATACGTTGGTAAACAAGAGAGTAGAGTCCAATGCAACTTTATTCCTTAATTAGAACAACTAAATAAGTATCTATCCAACCAAGAACAACTAACTGTAAATTAGATATTGGCATAGCTTAACATTTTAAAAATGATTTATGCCGAAATTTATTTTTAAAAATGTTGAAATATTATAAAGTTATAAACCGAGCAAGATAAACAAAATATAAAATATAACAATAATTATTTCAGGCTAGTCGACCGGCCTTTTTTTATACGCGTGCCACTCATGATGGACTTCTTAAGGTCGGCAACAATCATTCCATGTTTAACATGAAATTTACAGCTCTAATTCTGACTCTACAACCATAGGCCACTATGGCAGTATCACTTATATGTATCCTTATTCTATTTTAGAATCTCTTTCTACTAGATATGTATATGAGTGGTAAAATCCTCAATTTTATTTTATGCGATATAAATAATGACAAAACATCGTAGCTTAGACTAGACAAATTAAAGTTGGGAGGAGTATAAAGTACACATTCTTGCTTCATGTAGATTACAACTAATGTCTATAGAGGAATACAACACCAATTATAATTGGTAGAGTCATCAATGATGAGTTAAAAATATTTAAATTTACAATTGCCAATTAACCATGTTGTATTGTATGTGAAGTCGTTGTGAACAATGAAATATGATGACATCACTTACGAATTTCTCCTATTGTAAGGTTCCAATTTATCTTGGAAAACAACAAACACCATGCCAAAATCTTAACAAAATGTATCAAGAATTTGTATAATAGTTCAAATTATTTGAAAATTATAAAAATACAGGAAATTATTGTACTAAGCCTAATCGCTCGGTAAGAGCCAATTGCTGAGCGATTAGGCTTAGTACAATAATCTTATTCAGCTTTATAATTTTCAAATAAACCCTATGCATGTCAGACATCTGGCATGAAAGAAACAAGGGAAAGAAGCAAGATTGGCTAGAAGAGCCCTGTGCTCACCTAAGTTAGGATTCTCCAGCAACCAATTTCACTCTGAAGAAACTCCCAATCTCTTCCTCTCCCAAACAAGTCCTATTTATAGCTCCCCAGCAAGGCTGGCCAGGACAAAGAGCTACATTTTTTTCTGTCATTTTTCAATTTTTCTACATTTTACCATGTGAAGAAAAGGTGATCAAATTAAGAATATGCTAGCACAAAAATGGAATATATGGCTTTAGTTGAGCACCCAAAAGTGATCAGCAGGATGATCACATCTTAATATATATGGATTCCTTCATCAGTTCAGTAGTGGTAGGAGCAATCTACCAAATCAAAATATCTTAGAGAGGGTATATATGTACCTCTATATACATCGGGTTTTTAGACAACTAGGTCAATTCATTGGTTGTATTTGGTTCAGGCTATTCCATATATATAATAGATTTATTATGACATGTATTTTCTGTCCTTCAAATTTAGGGTTTAAGGCTTATGGGTTATCTGTGGTTTCTGGGTGGCATCGATTTGCGTCACTGGGCACTAAGCTAGGAATACCTGCAGTGGGCATCGCATCTCATCTGGATCAGGAAAGGGATGATGGAGAAAAATGGTTGAGAATCTCACCGATGAGAAATTGGAAAGAGATTCTCATTCTTGCAGTGTTGACAGGTTAGTTTTTGATAGGCATGGCACACTATGAAAAAAACCAGGTGCATCCTATGATTGCCACGTGTAATCATTTCTGATCTAACGGCAGCGGTGGCCCGGGACCATGCTTTGGTCCGACAAAAACTTTACTTTTAGAACAAAATCGATAAATTAGTGGCGAGACTAAAGACCAACATATTTTTATTAATAAGAAAGTAGTGTTACGAAGTGATATTAATGGAATAAAAAGTTATTTGCGAACTGAGGGTAATTAAGGGGTACCGAAGGAATAAAATAATTTAATCCGCGGAACCGAGAGTAGTTAAGTCCTTTTTGATAGAGGGATGCAGTACTTTCTAATGCACTTTGAAGCTTGACACCAAAAATGTGTATCATGACTCATAAGTAAAGTGCATGACTGGAAGAAGAGGTTATAAGTGCACCAGAAAGTATATTTGAAGAAACTTTGTAACAAGTATTAGTAGTATAGGCCGGACTTTTTAATAGTGTAGTATTAGTAGTAGTAGAAGAACAAAAGCAGAGAGAAAAAATGCAGTACAACTAGTAGTATCAGTTAAATCAGTTATATTTGGGTATTCAAATGATTGCGATTAGGCCATTAGTTTCCTGGAGATCCTTTCAAGTGGTAGTATATATAGTTACACCACATGAAGTCTGAAGAAGAGATAGCTAGCTTGTATATTGTGGAGTCAGTCTCTGATGAACTTGGCCCATTTGGATGTACATACTACATACTGAAGATGTATGTTGTGATTTGTGAATCTAACCACAAATGTATTTGTGCAGCTTAATTAATTCCATATGCAATTTTAATGATATGCTTAATACAAAAGTAGGCACTTCTTGAGCTGTCCCAGTATACAACAGAACAAGTGACTATTGTTCATGGTTTCGTCATATCTGTTTACATAGCTTTTCCATTCAGCACATCCTGCCTTTTGTTTTGGTTTAGAATTATTGTAATCCAGCTTATATGTAGAGATTATAATAAGTTGTTTTATAATAATCTGGAAGAAAATAAGTTGTAAGCTGCTTGCCAATCTACGTTATTGCTAGTATGAATTATTATGCGAAACGCGATCAGTACTTGGCCTGTCAATCCTAGCTGTTACTCAGGTTGCAGCTCTGAAGAAGATTCAGTTGTCACATATGAAAAATCTGTTGTTCCAAAACAAAATGGCAATTCAAGGGGTCATAAGCAATCTTCCAAGGATCCCCAAAGCCTGTATGCAAAGGTTATGACCAAATTGTGTTGTTTGTTTTGAGTGAATTTCACTTCGGACCACCTCTTATTGCCTAAGTTTCACATTGGACCCCCTTTAGCCTATGTTGTTTTTTAACTTTGATCCTATTTGCCTCAATAATGTTGTTATGTTCAATAGCACATGACGTTAAGCCGATAGTGGATGCATGAGTAACGCGGTCAAGGGAACAATTACAGTGGCAACTGTCAAAGTGAGTTTGAATTTGATGAATAGATCAAAAGAGGTCCAAAGTTGGTTAAAAAAAAGAGGTCCAAAGTGAAACTAAAAGATAATAAAATGAGGTCCAAAGTGAAAATATAGACTAAAAGGGGTCCAAGATAAAACCTTTTTTTTGATAAACAACCAACCAGCAGAAGAGGCTCCTACTTTAGTTATCTATTAAAGATCGAAATTTACTCTATTTTCTCTGGTCTTGAAGTCTGGAGTCCTTTCCTGATATCTTTAACAGAGGAGAAGGGAAAGGATTAACAGGAGATTAAGAATAAATACTGCAGCAGCTTATTCCCAATGGCAGTAAAGTAAGGTTTTTTCTGATTAATGGTTTTGTAGATAATGGAGGTAATGCTGACTTCTAGTTAGGTAGTAATTTTCTTACTAGTTCTTGAACAGAACAATCTATGTAACAACTCTCAACTTTCAGGTTGACATCAGCACAATTCTGGAGGAAGCAGTTCAGCATCATGGCTCCAAATGTTACTCTTCAGCAAAGGATTGAATTCATTGGAACTTACAATATGTTTCACCCTTTCACGGCAAATTCAGATATGTACACATTGTCGGTTTAAAACTGGGAAAGAATCAGATCTTCTTAATCCTTGGTGCTACATATCATGTATTTGAAACACATAAGAATCTTTTCCCTGATCTTGGTTTCATTTTACTAAACAGCCCTTGAGCTCTGATGGCACTTGGATGTAGGCACCCCTAGCCTACAATGGAATAAACATGGGCTCTCTCAGTCAGAGTCTTGCTGCAAACCAAGAATGGCTCCTGAAAGTAATCAGCTGAACTTACCATAATTTTAGTGAGAGATTTTAGGTATATGTGTTGTAGTTAACATAATAAAATCACTGGTGCATGATGTATTTGTCTTAGATCTTAACCCTGACTTTTACATTCATCTGTTGCTTACTTGCTTCTTGTAAGGTAGAGGAAATGGACAACTGCCACATGCAGTAAAGAAATAATGTATCCAAGAAGTTTACACACATCTGGAGAATACTTGACACTACTAATGTAAAGAGAAATTGAGTGGTGAATTTTTTTGGAAGCTTTTGCATATTTCTGTATGATTAGTAATTCAGTATGCTAGTCTTTGAGCACTATTAGCTCAGAGAATCTTACATCCATTTTTAAACAACAAAAATCTCCTAACTACTTTGACGTGTGATCTAACAACTTCTGAAATTCCAAAGTTTTCCGAGTGCAATCGAGATAAACAGGCAAAACATTAAGTTGAACTAAGTACAAAGCAAATTCATCTTAACAAGCTTTTGTTTTCTCATCATGGACTAGGGGATACTTCTCTGTTAAATCAAGTATCCATGCCATCAGATGCTAATTGGTCTCTGGCAATCAAAATCTAGTCTTGGATGAGAAGGTTCTGCTGCTGCTGAGATAATCAGAACTGAAAGGCACAAGTGCTAGTAGCACTATGCAAGTGGATTTCAGAGTTGTCATTTAGCTTTGCTGCATTATAGAGTTAGTGAGTTGTCATTTAGTGGATTCATCAATCATTTGTTGAATGAGCAGGCCTTCCACACTAGAAGTGAACATTACATGTGTTCCTGATAACTGAAAACCATGCTTGAGCACTCAACACAATTGATTTCTATCAAAACCATTAATTATACAGATACATACTTTTAACTGGGGAGAGAAAAGGACATGAAATGCTTGGAAGGTCCCAGGATTAGTTTTGGTGACTAATTGCAGTGCCTATTGTGCTGTCACAAGGTAGGTACTTTGCTAAGTGCCCTACATACTTTAACTAATCATGGATGAGTTGTCCATATGCATAGCTTTGTCTACCATTTTGAGTTCAGTTGAGCAACACTTAGCATGCACCACAGCCCACAGGCACACATGGCTTTGTGCATGCTGAGTGTTAGCTCACAAAGGAGAAAATTGCTAGCTTACACACTAAGTTTCCTTCTTTCATCAAACTTTTCGCGGCGGTAATGTCAGGCTGTCACCACAAACTTATGAACTAAATGATCAAGGTGTCACTAGGCAGGCCAGACTATCATCGGCACTCAATTAGAGAATGATAGTTAGACCAACCAATAATATATTGTTGCCCCCATGACAACTCAGACAATACTGTAGATCCACCCCAGCATGATAATTATGTGGAAAACACAATAGGTAGAGAAGATTACTCAGTTCTTGTGTGGTGCTGACTACATCTACATGTATTCAGAACCATGTAAACTTGGCTAGTTAAGTATGTACATAAGGTTTACCATTTCCTACAGATACCAATTTTCTTCAGGGTTAAGTTTTCACTGCCTAGTAATTGACTGTTGGAGAAGTTTTTTCTGATCCCAATGACCAAATCTTGGCTTAGAGAGTGGGGTAGCAAGTCTGTTGGAGATGCTCTAAGCTCTAAGCTGTTCATGGAGATGACATGGAGGCTGGACAATGGACAATTAATGTCATGGTGTAGGGTTGAATATGTCTGAATATATCCAACTCAACAACCTTGACATCAATGAAAATGCTGGAATATATATGCACATAAAGCGGCAAATCATAGAAAGAGTGTGAAACATATGCACCAAATAAAACCATATATATTGATGAAAATTTCTAAATTAAACCTCTGCACACCTTAGGTGTGGCATCAGTTATCCTTCTCATTATTTCAGTGGGTAGCACTTGGGAGTTAATTATGATATTAATTGTACATAGTTGACAAGATCACCCCAACCAACTCATATACAACAAACGAGACCAGGAGATTTCTTCCTATGTCACATATAAGTCGATGATATTTGTTATTTTTCCTATATGAATATAGGGCATGTGGCCATTAGACCCGATTGTTATTCACGGATATAGTAAAAGAGCAAACGCCACTCAATTATAGGGCGAAAGGGTAAAAAACCGTTTGAGGCCTAGGTATTGGTATATTTATATAGAAAGTTGGTAAAGATGCTGTCACCAAAAAAGCATTTAGCATCGAAAAAATGTTCCAAAGCATGGAGATACTCTCCAACTTAGAATTCATTGGTGTATACAAAAGCCTCCAAATGGAGATATGGAATTCAGGTTCATTGAATCTGCCCACAATAGTTATAGTCCTGGAGTACAATTCTTGTCCATTTAATGGCATTTTCCTTGTTTAAGGCTTCCAAAAATGTGCTATAATTAATCCTTTATTTATTAGGAGTTGACTGGTAACTGGTAACTGCCAAAGTCAGCTTTATCTCTTCAAAGTCCAAACAAAGAACAGTGGCATAGTACTCCAAGATAATTTATGAGAGAGTGAATACGATTCATCTTCTAATGGGGTGTTTGTTTTCTCTAGTCTAAAATTTAGTCCTGTCACATCGAATATTTAGATATTATTTTGGAGTATTAAATGTAGATTATTTACAAAACTCATTCATAATCGGTGGATTATTCGCGAGACGAATCTAATGAAAAAGCAGAAGCTGAATGCGTTTGGTTCTGCTTTTCAAATCTGCTTTTTTAGTTCAGATTAAATAGTATGAATTCAAGGTGTCTTAATTGATTTAACATTATTATGGTTTGTATTGCATTGCACAATTTCATGAGATAATATGTGGTTGTCAGTTACTTTATAAGATGAACTATGCACTTTTTATTTATCTAATATATTTTTTAGTTATTTAGTTGCATCAATGTTGAGTGTTTCCTATTTATATATATGTATAGAATATTATAATGATGAAAATTACGTAAGTTATAAAAAACAGTTAGCTCACAACAGTTTTTTCACAACAGCTTCAACCAAACGACTTTTAGCTTTTTTACAGCAGGCAACTCACAGCAGCTTTTTCACAGCAAGCAACTCACAACAGCTTTTTCACAGCTCACAGCAGAACCAAAGGCACCCTAATTACTTCATGATTTGACAATGTGATGCTACAGTGAACATTTACTAATCATGGATTAATTAGACTTAATAAATTTGTCTCGCGAATAATCCTCCGATTATGCAATTATCTTTATAATCAGTGATATCTAAACATACGATGTGGTACGAACTAAAATTTAGTCCATGGAACCAAACACGCCCTAAATAGTTGATATAATACACAAAGTGCTTTTTACTGTCCTCAAATATACATTGATATCCAAGATAACTAAATCATCCGTTAATCCATACAAACTTACCAAACTAATTAACCTCTTACATGAATCTTGATGTATGGTTTCCTATACAGAGAGTATCAAAAGATTCTATTGTTTGATATATATATATATATATATATATATATATATACGGGAACGCTATTCTACACCACGTCTACTAAGAAAAAAAATAGTGCTCAATTGCTATTATACTGAGAAAATCTACTATTGAAAGTGGTTGGTGTAGAATAGCTATTCTACACACGTTGTTTAGAATAGTTCTCCCATATATATATATACATATATATATATACACACACACACGAAACAAGAACAGTGTGTGTCCCTCTTGATGAATTTCATCATCATCGTAGCTAGCTATTAATAGCGTTTGCACAGTTGCACTCACGGCCGGTCAGCAGCCACCAATCGGCCTAGCTCGGGGCGCGGCCACACGTATAGTACGCACGGGTTGCCATGCTTGCAAAGGCTCTTCCCCGGCCGTGCTCCGGCGCCGCCGACGGTGACGCACTGCGCCGGCGTGCTGCAGCAGCACCGGGTAGTCTAGGCTCGGTTGGCCTCACCACCGGAGGCGTGAAGACGAGGAGGGGAGGAGGAGCCGGCGTCAAGCTCGTTGTCGCGGCAGCGAGGCCAAGGCCAACGAGCGTCGTGCCAGCCGCAGCGGCAGCCGCCCGGGACAGGACGGAGGCCGTGCCGGCAGCTCCGGCTCCGGCGCCGGTCGACGGCAAGAATGTGTTTAATGGGTCGGCCTCGGCCGTGCCAGGTGCTATATTAATCAATGGGCTTGCTTTCTCGTCGCATGCATGATGCATATATGCACTAGATAGTTCAATACCACTCATGTTAGCTAATTTTGATGCAGCGATTAAGTGGTGTTTGGTTGCTTGAACCAAATTCATCCAGGATGATTTGGTACAACTTCGAAAAAAGAGTCGGTTTGGTTAGATGTACCGTACAAAACTGTTCAGGATGGATTAGTTCAGATTATCGAAATATTCTCTCGTGAGCCATTTCGTACGATAAAAACAAGCAAACGACGCCGTCCAATTTTTGTTAACTATACTAATTATTTATAATTAGTTAAGATTAGTGGTTATTAAGTATTTTTAGTGAAAAATAATTATAATTAGATGTTATTAATTATAACTAATCATTATCATGTATCATCTCATATATCAAACCAAACAATCTACTTGTACCATCTCATCCAGCACCATCTCATCCCGAATCAATTTATCTAGGATCATCTCATATTGTCCACTTTCATTCAGCTAAGCAAACACTACGAAAATATGTTCGTTGGGTTTTATATATGTTGTCTAATCTTGATGTCACCTAGCTAGCTGCGAAAATATGCTTTAAAAAGTACATTTTAATGTTTATTGTAAAAGATGGAATTATGTAGATCGACCAATGTTTTTGTAATACACATAATTACCCAGGTGGTGCAAGAATTGCAATTTTGTTTTTGCAAAACTAGTTCAAGAGCATATACACCTAACAATGATTACATGGTTAATTTGGATGTGAAGCAACTCTAGTTGCTCAGTTGCTGTCTGGCTCAACTAGCAGGGAAGAAAATGAGATCCTACTAAATTCTGTACTGTACTGTACTGATGGACTGACCATTTTCTACTTCTTTTGAGACCACCATCAGATCTAATTTTCTGTTGTATTTTCTTCTCAGAGTTGCCACACATGGTCCTTTAATTAATATACTTTCCCAAGCATATATTGTATCAAACATGTTTTGTTCAATCTGCCAAACAGCTTACTTGTCATTGTCTCCTCTCAATATCTGAATTCTATCTGTTCATTTCTGCATCTGTGATCGCCAACAGAGTTGTGTATGCTACATGTAACTGTTTGGTGTCACTGACAAATTGCACATTGTTCTTTATTTGTTTGGTATGCTTGTTTTCGGCACTGGTAGGAGCTGACAGAACTGGTGTTTGTGATACTGATTTGGCTGATCACTTCAGATTTCAGGAGTGCAGTGCAGCTCAAAGGTTTTACAAAATTTCTATTTGCAAGCTTTGCAAACCCTGAACCAGAATCTTGTAAAGTTTCAGTCTTTCAGATATGAGAAATCAAATACCAAATGTGATTCAGAACTGTATATTGTTTACTGGGTTATTCTAAATGGCATTGTTTCCTGATTCTCTGGAAAATTTGCGCGTCGTCGTAATCAACATTTTGTAGCATTTCCTGAATCTTACAGTATGATGTGAAATTTCCAGGGATAAACAAGCTTGTGACCTCAACTGTCGGTAAATCGACAAACATCCTGTGGCATGAGTGCCCAATTGGACAAACAGAGAGGCAAAAGTTACTGAACCAGAAGGGCTGTGTTGTGTGGATCACTGGCCTAAGTGGCTCAGGTATGTATCTAGCTCAGAGCTATCAAAGTATATGTGAAGTTTTCTAAAGATATGACATAAATATAGCATAGCAATGATGTAAGTCGGTTTTATTTTCATATTTAGCTGCATATTTGTTTGGCCTGTTTTTGGAGGAGAGTCTATTTGGTAATAAAGTTTCACAATAAGTTGAAAGTGAACTGCTTTAGGCTCAGTGAGGTGTTTTTTCTAGTTATCTTATATGATATTTGCACTGACAATGATAACCAGTGCTAAGAAGTAGCTCAAACTTTTGAAAAAACTGGTCTAAATATAAATTAGCACTTTAATTGATCAAATTTGGATGTAGTTGAAGAATTTGTATATATATCTGTTACTATCTCCGCATCGCTATTTTTTGCATGCTTTTATCATTTGTAAATTCCACTACCACTCTTGAAAATAATACTAGAAATCACTTTTTAACATTTAGACCTTATATGGAAGGAGATGAATAGACCTCTGATATCTGAAAAAAAAGCAAATCTTGAAATGTTCTTCAGGGAAAAGCACGCTTGCATGCGCAGTGGCTCGTGAGTTGCATTCCAGAGGGCACCTGAGCTATGTTCTAGATGGTGACAATGTCAGGCATGGCCTGAACAAAGATCTCGGCTTCAAAGCCGACGACCGAGCTGAAAACATACGCAGAATTGGTTTGTTTTGTTTGGCTCCAGATTCTCTCCAGTTGTTCATGGTGTTCATGCATGCATGTCCTGATTTATTTTTTTGTAGGAGAGGTGGCAAAGCTGTTTGCAGATGCTGGCCTGATCTGCATTGCTAGTTTGATATCACCCTACAGAAGTGATCGCAGTGCCTGCCGCGATTTGGTGCCCAGTTCTTCATTCATTGAGGTGTATCATATCCCCTCCAAATTCAGTGAAGCAATGTTGTCTTGTTCTATTTCATATATATCTAGTTAAGTTTCCGGTTACGGAAATTTTTATTAAACTTAGACAATTACATCGAGAAGATAAAATTGAACCGAGAAAACACTATTGGGCTCTGCATAGCGAGTTCGGACGCCACTTGGATAATAGACCACGCAGAATTGGCTAAAAACATTCGAAGAAGAGATGCTTAATTGTCTCATTTTTACGACAAAAAAACAACAAGACTGAGTGCCCATATCAGTTGGTATCTGATAAGTACATTTCTGCAGGTGTTCCTGAATGTCCCACTTGAAGTATGTGAAGCAAGGGATCCAAAAGGCCTTTACAAGCTTGCCCGTGCCGGCAAAATCAAAGGTAAAATAAACAGATTGCAGCTAGCTTTCTCATCACTACTTGCAATGCCTAGTGAGGAAATCACACATATATATATATTGCAGGCTTCACTGGAATAGATGATCCTTATGAACCACCTTCTGATTGTGAGGTCAGACCAAATCTTTTCTGACATCATCAGATTACCATCAGAACTCATCAGTATCATATCAGTACTATGAAAAAAAGGTTTCTATTGCTAACCTCTGAATATTGTGACCTTCAATTCAATTACTCTCTGCAGATAGTGATACAGTGCAGAGTTGAGGACTGCCCTTCACCTAAGTCAATGGCTGAACAGGTAGTATC
Source organism: Zizania palustris (assembly GCA_019279435.1). Taxonomy (NCBI): domain Eukaryota; kingdom Viridiplantae; phylum Streptophyta; class Magnoliopsida; order Poales; family Poaceae; genus Zizania; species Zizania palustris. Next base: position 30,112,211 of record JAAALK010000081.1, on the reverse strand, counting down.
ATATCTTGAAGCAAATGGGTTCTTGCAGAACTAGAGAGTTGGATGCATGTGTGTGTGTGTATATATATATATATATATATATATATATATATACCTCCAGATGCTGTACAAAAGTCATGGCCCTCTGAATAATAATAGCACTTGCTTGCATTGCTGTGTTTGCAAAGTGTTCTCCTCTGGATTGTTTTGGAATGAACATTTCTGTCCGCACATCTGTATGTACTACTTACATAAAGGAGAAAAGTTATGCTGAATTGAAATATCTGCAAAGAAGTAATCATAAAACAGGATGTATGATTCCAGTATCAAGAGCACTGCCTGGGTCTATTAAGAGATCCATATATGTAATTAAGCCCATTTGCATATCAAGAGTGTACAACTTAACAAACAATTTCCACATGCATGTTTAATTATTTTTCCAGTCCAATTCATTGATCACTGAGTGCACAGTACCATTTCACCTTTTATTTCCTCACCTCCCATATCTCAATTACCTTTATGCATGAATCCATGCATTTATGTGAAGTGCAATGCATGAAGATGATTGGCTGGAGCTGAGACCACTTGTGTTCTTCAGTATATATACATACAACTCCCTCGAGTATCTGAAATCGAGCATGTAGGAAAAGCAGTGCACTACATGTTCCATAGATACAATGTGTGTGTGTGTGTGTGTGTGTGTGAAGATGATAGGGGAGGAGGAGAATGAGAGGCTATGAGGAAAGATGTTGTGCGACAGATGCTAGAATGTTGACAAAATTCGGTAGGTTGTCTGCAATGGTTTGCAGAAGATTAAGGTTAGTGAAAGATGGCGGCTATATAAAATTAATAATACTTATTGCTGAGCATATATAGTTGAGAATGAGAAGCATCAGTGAGAACACCAGTGCATTGCACCAGATTCTATCAGAACCTCCAGCCGACCATGCTTAAGTCAGAGTAATACTAGGATGAGTGATTTCCTGAGAAGTCCTCGTATCGGATGGGTGACATCTTGATCTTATTGCGTTGAGTTCAATAACGCTTTCATAGTATATATTAGACTCATACTTTCCTCCTCAATGTCAGTTTCAACGGACCTCGACGTAGCCGCCACAGCCGTTATCGAAGACTTCATTTAAAATATGTGACGTATGGGAGCTTAATTTACTAGGATTCCCTACAAAAACACCTAAATCAAGAAGTAATCTGAAAAAGAAATTCAGTTACGGGAAAAAGAACAATATCATATCTGTCTTCAAGGAAAAAACAGAAATTGTGTTTTTATTATGGTCCGACGGAACGACAATTACTTGTACATGTCGTTGGAAAATCAAGAAGTTTAACGGGTTAGGTTTTACTACAGTTACTTGAAATGTGTTTGGATAATATCCTTTTTCGATTAGGTATGGCTCACATGCATCACATATGATGATGCTTGTGAATTGTGATACATGCAATTAACTCTCCACCAGGACCAATACTTTTAGATAATATATATATATATATATATATATATATATATAGGAAAAAAAACGATCTCCATCTACACCTAAACGGAGATGTAACCAACCAATATATCTTCCTTTCATTCGTTTCTGATCTGTCAGCTTGATCATCATCGATCGATCATACGTTAGCTATATATAGCTGGGAATGAGAGAGATCAGGAAGAAGATTGGTAGCATACCCAGAGAGAGTTAGTTGTAGTTGTGACAAGGTTTTGCCGAGAAAGTTTTGCTCCGTTTCCATTCATCAGTAGAGTCTCCCTGTTGGGTGCAGCGAATCCTTTGACATTGGGCAAAGAAGATGTTTCCGGTAGTGGTGTGTGGGTATAGTATATAGGTATATATATATATATATATATATATATGAAATAAGGCAAGCTAAATTAATTTGATCTCATATATATGTCTTCATTCTTATGGGGTTAATTCTTTTGCATGGGCCTTCATTGCCAGATTATTTAAAATCAAATCCAATGATTATATATATATACACACTATATAATTTGCGAGTTTAAGTGTCCAGTTAGTCACATCCATTCATTCGCATCTAATAAATCATAGTCATTATATCTTCATTTTTCTCTTGCTTGGGCCGGTCTAGCTCATTATGGTCTCCCCTCCTCTCTCCCTCTACTGCCATTGGATCTTCATTTTTACCTCTCTCTTAGGTCGGCCCAATCCATTATAGACTCCCCTCCTCTCTCTCTCTCTACCGTTGGACCTCGCCTGTTTTATATGAAAATTGATCTTTTATTTTATATGATAATTATTAATATATGAAAATCATCAATATATAGAAGTTGATCTATTTTATATGAAAATTATTAATATATGGATTGCTAATTATATATGCAAATCTAATTATTTTTATATAGAAATAATAAATAAATAGAAAATGTATTCATGGTACAATATTATTTTTGGAGCCTAGAAATCTCCTTTCATACTCGCCCCCTTTCTTTCTCTAGCGCCTCCCTATAAAATCCGAAATCTATGGCCGAATCCCACCATCAATTCCAGCCCTAGCCTCGTGAACCCGAGCCCATGCCGTTTCAAACTCTAGCCACCCACCCTCGTCACCGACAGTCGCATTCGTCATCGCTGTTGACTCCTTCGGATCCGCCGCTCCCTCCCTATCCCTAGCCTCCACTCCGATCGGATCTCCGACTACCTGATCACCATTGCCGCCTTCATCCCGAACCATCCTCAGCTCGCAACTCCCGCTCCTCAGCTTGTCGACCACCTCTATTTCATGATTATACTAGTTCATAACTATTTTTGCAAGGCAAGGTAGGCCACAAGTTTGGTCATATATATGCCTTCCTTCCCATGGGGTTAATATAATTCTTTTGCTAGCTTTACACATGACCTTTATTATATTCCCAGATCACATGACACTCCATACCACACGCACTGTGAGAGAATTTAAGTAAGGAATAAAGAGACCGAGTAATTAATTAAAGGGAAAATTTTAAAATCAAATGTTATAAACATGATCTATATATTATATCATACTTTATAGTCAAATTTAGAGAGATATGTATTTCAGGGGATAGATTAATTTGTGCTACTAGTAATTAAACAAAATAAAAGAAACATTCTTTTTTTATTTGGCATTTGTCGCTTTAATGCTAATTAATGTTTACAATTATATATTTGATGGAATTAGTGAGTAAATGACACGTGAACCGTTTGGATTTTTTTCATAAATAACATTTTTTTCATGTGGATAAGTGAAATGTGGACAGGAACGAAAGAACTATTATATTTCTCTCTAAATAAATAAGCCAACAAAAGTTCAGCTTTGTATTTTTTTTCGAACGAGCTATCTATAAATATAATTTCACGAAAAAATATTATTAAGAAAAAATCCAACCATTTGGGTGTTCATAGAAAATAGAAAAAGAGAACAAATGTTTCTCTTAAGCTACTAAAAAAGACAAAAAAAACTTCTTTCTTTTTTAAAAGTGAGCTTATGTACCTACCTACATACGATCACTTTAATTTGATGGGAAAATTATCTTATCATCATTTTATTTTATTAGAGTAATTTATACAAAATACAGCGTGGATGTATGCATTATTAACGTAGCAGAAGTAAAATACAAGATTACTATTTCTAGGAAGGCAGTAATTAGAAAAAAAATAAAAGACACTTGAGTAAGTAATACTCTGACGTCTCCAACAATACTAGTGTCTTACCACTGACACCACTCCTACGTGACGGCAACTACAGAAGACGCATACCACGAATCCCAAATAATGAGTACACCACCAGCCCCAAGGAGCACCTCATGATTGAGAAGAAAGACGGTCAAATAATAAAATACGACCAAAGACCATCGAGACGCCACTAGAGGAATCACACTAGAGAGGAGTTAGTCCCCGCTAGTTCCGACCAACCTCGCATCCAACATAGCCACCGTCACAAGATAGATTCGATCTCCATACCATCGTTGAGGGTCACTACACCATGCACCACCTCCTAGACACCACGTCGTCGTGCTCTGTCCCCTAGTCTCTATGTCACCACGCTCCGACCTCTATGTACTGTTGCTCTACAATGTGCCGCCTAAAAGAAAAGCCAATGTCGAGGCTACCCTGCCGCCACTGGTATGTCATCGTCGTGCACTACCTCGACCTCATAGACATCGTACCACCGCACTATGTCTCTTGATTTCCATGTCACTGCGCTATGTCTCCTGATCTCTTAACATGGAGTATGGATATATTATATATATGCTAGACTCCACAAACGTTAATGTAAAAATGCAACAATTTTTTTAAGAAACAATATTTTTATAAAAAAATCAAATCTGTATGGCCGTTTGAAAATTTTGCAAAAGTAGCATGTGGTCGGCACTTGAAGTGCCGATTGGATGTCACGTCAGCTCCAGTCGGCATTTTAAGTATCGACTGAATGTCGCCCCCCTATCAAATTCTATCATGTCAAATCCAGTTGGCACTTAAATGCCGACTAGAGCTGATGTGACATAAGCTGGCACTTCAAGTGCCGACTGAAGCTGACGTGGTATCCAGTTGGCACTTCAAGTGCCGACTGCATGCTACTTTTGCATAAATTTTAAATAGACATACAGATTTGAATTTTTTTAAAAATATTATTTTTAAAAAAATTCCCAATGCAACTACAAACACGGACCCCTCAGTCCTCATTCCTCATGCATGCACGCACCTATGTGAAGAAGGAGCTAGCCACTACCACTAACGGTACGGTGTGCCGCCGGCCGGCAAGCAGAAGGCAGGTGAGCGTCGGCGATGGCGGCTGAGCTTGCCTTCGGCGCCGTCCGCGCTGTGTTGCACCTCCTCCATGAGGAGGCAAAGCAGCTGAGGCAATTGGGCGACGACGTGCCGTTCATCCAGGAGGAGATGGCGAGCATGGAGAGCTTCCTCTCCAGCACCTCGCCGACATGACGCCCGCCAACGGCGCCGAGCACGACGCGCCGGCCGGTGCGCACGTGGATGAAGCAGGTCCGGGACCTCGCCTTCGACTTCAGCAACGGCATCGACCAATACGTGCGCAGTGGCCGGGGCAGGCCAGGCCTACCCGGCCTCCTGTACTCGATGCTGTCGAAGCTGGAGTGCGTCTTGCTGTGCAAGCCCGACGTCGTCGAGCAGATGGGCAAGCTAAAGGTCCGGGCGGCCCAAGTTGGCGAGCGTCGGCAGAGGTACGGCGTAGAGATCCCTGCTAAGGTCGACGCCGCCGACAAGGCCCTGGATGGATCATCATCATCAGGAGGAGGAGGAGGAGGTTCAAGTTCAACGGAGGCTGCCAGGCGCCAGCGACGGCAGCGCCGGAGGAGGAGATGATCCAAGTGTGAAGCTAGTGAGCGATGATTTCATTCGAACAAATCTTGGCTTCTCCGACCTAAACATTCTGGAGGACAAAACCAAAAAGTTGGTCGACTGGCTCATTGCCGAACCCGAAGCTAGTCCTCGTCGTCGTCCTACTCTCTCGTGATAGTGATCACAGATGAGGCCATCAAAGTGCCGGAGAAGCTCCGACAACATTCAAGATTTCATGCGCAGCCTTGGCAAGGAGATGAACAAGACAAACACAATCACCACCAGATTCTTCGGCAGCTAGCTGCTGCTGCACCGGCAACAATTCAGCGGCGCCTTCTGATAAGGCTGAGCTAAGGCTGATCAAAGTTCTTGACCTAGAAAGCTTCCAGGACGACTTGGACCCTAACCCTAGTGTTAGGACAAAGCCTTCCCTGTACCTGACGAACGTCTGCAAAAAGTTGCTTCTGCTCAAGTATCTCAGCATAAGGAACACCAACATTGACATGTTGCCTAAGGAAATCAACGAACTTCATCATCTCAAATGCAGGTCATACAGAGACAGCAAGCTCACCGTGACGAAGAACATGCTCCCAAGGCTCAAGTTTCTCATGATCGTCCAGTGCCGCCAGATCACGAGCATCGTGTTCAAGGAAGAGGCGGCTCCTAAGCTTGAGAAGATCGTCTGGTACTTCACCAAGATTGAGGCTCTTTCTGGAATGGAGAATCTTTCCAAGACGAGCAAAATCAAGGAGATCGTGCTATCACCCACAGGCCTTGTCCATCGCCGACCCATGCGAGATCTCTACCCATCGTGAAGAATACTTCATTTCAACTTCTCAACTTGTGCTAATCATATGCATCATATCCGCGTGTGTTTTACGTACTTATTCTGCATGCAAGTTATCTGTGTGTGACTGTGCTGGCTCACCATTTAATAGCTAGCTTATTAGCTACTTATTGATGTGCGATCTGTGTGTGTGTGCGTGATTTAGCACACACAATTGCACTTGTGAAAATGACCTTGTCCATCCAGTTAGTAGTGACATGAGCGAGTGGCAATTGGAGTGAGAGGCTTCGAATTATGTTACATGTTTTGTAAAAAAAAATGGTCTTCTTTTTTATATTTTTCTCAGACTATATGTTGCATGTTTCGGGATGCATCAGCACGAGCACAGTGGATTATTCAGAAAATTTCCATCCACAATTTCGTGTGATTTCTTACTTAAATGGGCGCTACGTACGATGGTCAGGTCAGCAGGTTGGTTATATGAGGGTGTTGGTTCATTCGTCGTACTGCCCTTGAGCAAACTTGTTCTCATCGTAGAACACGGCGACGACCTGGTTGTCGGCAAACCTCCTCCCGTGCATCCCCTTCTTAGCCTTGCTCGAGCTCTCTGTATCTGCAAATTCCAAAAACACCTGCAAATACAGCAAGTTTCACATATAACTTATGGTCCTATTTAATTTGCACTGAGAGTGAGTGGAATATAATTGAGCAAGGAGTAGTCAGTCTCACCCTCCCAACTCCGGCGACCGGAGCACCGCTGGGATCGAGTCGCGGGATCACAACTTTCACCAAGTTACCTGTCCAAGTGTTAGTGAGAACAAAAAATATATAGCATCAAAGTTAAATTGCAATATCGTGTCTTCTGTAGGTTGCCAATTTTGCATAATGTGGGACTACAAAAAAGACAAAGAGACAAACACACGAAAGAAAACCAATTCAGTAACGGCATGAGCAAAGGCAAAAGGCAGTGGTACAACAAAATCAATGTGACTGAGAAAGAAGCAAGTAAAATGTGAGTCGAATGCTGTTTACCGTATTTTGACCCTTCTTCCCTCATGTCTTGAACAATGTCCTCGTACCCCTCATCATCCCTCAGTTCATCTGCTGAAACCACCTGGATCAAGCATACCACCTTTGTAGGTACTTGGTACATGAGCCTCTGTCCAAGAAATAACAGTCAGAAATTGTTCTGATTTTCCCCTGTACAATATTGTGTTTAATAAGAACAGAATTTGTACCCGCGTTTCAACAAGTTGTTGTGCCTGCAGGAGGATGCTTTCTTGCTCTGGCCTATGTTGACTAGATCCTCGGTTTGCTCGCTTAACAATGAGGGTCCTGTCTCCCACCTTGACACCATTAAGAGCAGCACAGGCAGTGTCTGTGACTTTAAGATCCTCATATACACAGAAAGCATAGCCCCTCGAGTTACCAGTTTCCCTGTCCTTCACAAGATTAAAACAACGCAGAGGTCCAAAGGATTCGAGCAACTCCCTCACTTGAGCTTCTGTGTAGTAACGCGGGATAGCACCCACAAAAATGAGGTCAGGATCTCCAAGACCTCCAGCTGAGCCAGGTATTAAGCCAACAGCAGCAAGATTCAGATTAGGGTTTGGCTGGCTTGGACCCAATGCAGCTGCCAAGAAAGGATTGTAGTCCGATGGCCTTCTAACCTTCACGGGTGCTCCCTCAAGCATTATACCATTTAAGGCCATTGCATTGCTTGCTTCCTCCACAGACCTCATGTCCACAAATGCAAAATTCTTATTATGGTTTATATAGACATCCAGAACAGCATCACCTGGACCAGCTGTGTTTCCTCCAATAGCAGCCATAACTTGATTGAAGAATAGGGCAACTGTCTGTAAAAAACAAGACAGACAACAAATCAGTACCACCACACAAAAAAATATGGATTGTGAGGAAACAATAAGGCTGATTACTTACATGCTCATTAGCAGTAGGAGGAAGTCCACCAACATAAACACGCCGAGCATGTTGAGTGCCCTGTTGGGTCATACCTTGTGGCTGGATAACAAATGGGTTGAACTGATGCAAAGAGAAGGGAAAATTACAAGCGCAGATCAAATATTGAATAACTGAAGTATAATATCTCACAGGAAGTTCATTCTGTTAGAGAGAACACTCGCATTGGTAGGGATGACACTCAAGAGTTGGGGCAATTTTCTTTTCATTCAACTCACTCAAATGCCATGCCAACCCAAATGGTTGGGGATACATATTTATAGGCTAGCCATGTAGCCCAAGATGCTAGATGCTAGTCTAAGATGTTAAAGCAAAGATGCTAGTCTAAGATGCTAAAGCAAAGATGCTTAGTCTAGTCTAAGATGCTAAAGCAAAGATGCTAGTCTAAGATGTTAAAGCAAAAGATGCTAAGACTACAAACTTGTCCACACATGGACATCACACATGTCATGCCAAACAATATGTCATGCCAAAACACACACACACACATAGACTTATCCTCTCAATCTCCCCCTAAGTCTTGTGTGGCGCCTTCTGGGAAATCTGAACCATCCCAATCCTGGCGCGAAGCTCTTGGAACTTGATCCGCCCAAGCGACTTGGTGAGGAAGTCGGCGAGCTGATCCTGGGTGTTGATGTAGCTGGCCTTCACACTCCCCTCATCCAAACAACTCCGGATGAAGTGGTACTTCACCCGGATGTGCTTGCTGCGCTCGTGGAAGACAGGGTTCTTTGCCAAAGCTAAAGCAGACTTGCTGTCCACCCTGAGCTCCACCGCTTCGGCATCTCTGCCAAGAAGATCGCCAAGCAGCCGAGCCAGCCAGAGAGCTTGAGTTGATGCAGAAGTGGCTGCGATGTACTCTGCCTCACAACTGGACATGGTCACCACCTGCTGCTTGACCGACTGCCAACTGATCAGACACTTGCCGAGGAAGAACAGCGTCCCGCTTGTGCTCTTGCTTGTGTCGATGTCGCCGGCGTGGTCGCTGTCACTGTACCCGATGAAATGCGCCGCACCGGGGCACCTCGGGTAGTACAAGCCGTAGTCAAAGGTCCCCGCGACATAGCGTAGGATCCTCTTCACGGCCTGTTGATGCTCCGTCGTCGGTCGCTGCATGAATCGACTGACGTAGCCAACTGCGAACGCCAAGTCCGGTCGCGTGTGGACAAGGTAGCGAAGGCTGCCCACAATGCGCCGGTACTGCGTCGCGTCCACCTCCTCCGTCGTGCTGTCGCGACTCAGCTTCAGCCTTTCCTCCATGGGAGTGTAGGCTGGGTTGCAATCGGTGAGTCCGCCCAGCTCGACGATGCGCTTGGCGTAGGCGGTCTGGCGAAGTGAAGTGCCAGAGTTGTCCTGGTGCACCTCGATCCCCAAGTAGAAGGAGAGGAGCCCTAGGTCGCTCATCTGGAAGGTGGCCTTCATCTTCGTCTTGAACGCCTCTACCTCCACCTCCTTGGTGCCGGTGATCACCAAGTCGTCAACGTAGACGCCTACCAACAGGGCATTGTCTCCCTTGCCCCGCCGATAGACTGCAGCCTCATGAGCACTCTGATGGAACCCCATCTGCCTGAGAGTGGAGTCCAACTTGTCGTTCCAAGCTCGTGGTGCCTGTCGCAAGCCGTAGAGGGCCTTGCGCAGGCGGAGAACCTTGTTCTCCTTGCCGGGGATGACAAATCCCGGCGGCTGTCGAACGTAGACCTCCTCCTTCAAGTCGCCATTGAGGAAGGCGGACTTGACATCCATGTGATAGACACGCCAACCCTCCTGGGCTGCCAGCGCGAGGAGGACACGAAGGGACTCCATCCGTGCAACAGGAGCGAAGGCGTCGTCGAAGTCGACTCCCTCCTGCTGAACAAAACCGCGTGCCACCAGCCGAGCCTTGTGCTTGACCACCACCCCGGCTTCATCTTTCTTCAGCTTGAACACCCACTTAAGGGTGATGGCACGGTGGCCGGCCGGAAGATCAGCCAGCTCTCATGTCTGGTTCCGCTCGACGGCGTCCATCTCCTGCTGCATCGCAGCACGCCAGGCCGCGTCTCCTTCCGCCTCAGCGAAGGAACGTGGCTCACCGTCATCGTGCGCCAAGTGCAGCTCTGCATCGAAGTCATGTTGTGCCATCCCAGGAACGGGCTGCTCACCAAGGATGTTATCCATGGTGCGGTATCGTAGAGGCTCGCCGTCATGGCAAGCATCGACACGGTCCCCGTCGTTTGATAATGGAGTAGTGAACTCCACTGTGCGCTGCTCATCATGGACTGAAGCCGCGGATGCCGATCCTGGAGATGTGGGCACCGGTGTAGGAGAGCGAGGTGTGGCCGATGCAGGAGGTGGTGGAGTACTTGCCGGAGCTGATGATGTGCCAGGTGCTGGGGCAAGCGAGCTCGGTGAAGGTGAGCTGCTAGCTCCCCCTGCTCCCTCGAAGTAGACGTACTCGACGACGAAATCATTGATCGTCGAAGTCGAGCCATCATCCGCCATCTTGCCCCACGTCCAGCCTCGCCCTTCGTCGAACACAACGTCTCGCGAGATGTGGACGCGCTGTGTCATAGGGTCGAGGATGCGGTAGGCCTTGGAGCCCTCCGCATAGCCGATGAAGACCCCTTGCGTACTCCGATCGTCAAGCTTGCCGACGTGGCTGAGCTCCTTGACGAATGCCAAGCAACCAAAAACGCGAAGGTGGCCAACCGTCGGCTTGCGTCCGTGCCAGGCTTCATACGGCGTCTCGTCGTCAAGAGCCTTGGTGGGCGAGCGGTTGAGGAGATGGACGGCAGTCATCACCGCCTCTCCCCAGTAGATCGTTGGCATCCCCCTCTGCTTGAGGAGGGCGCGAGCAGTGGCCACTACCGTCTGGTTGCGGCGCTCGACGACGCCGTTCTGTTGTGGTGTGTACGGTGCGGAGTAGTGGCGCTGAATCCCCTCGTCGGCGCAGTACGCCGCGAACTCAGCCGCCGTGAACTCGCCGCCGTTGTCCGTGCGCAACACCCGGAGCTTGCGGCCGCACTCCTTCTCCGCGGCAGCTTGATGACGCTTGATAGCATCTGCGGCTGCTGCCTTGGTGTCGAGAAGCACCACCCACATGTAGCGGGACACGTCGTCGACGAGGAGGAAGTAGCGCCGGCCTCTAGGGGTAGCCGGTGTCACGGGACCACAAAGGTCGCCGTGCACGAGCTCGAGCTTCTCCTTGGCGCGAAAGCTCGCCTGATGAGGGAATGGGAGTCGCCGCTGCTTGGTCAGCACGAGGTGTCGCAGAACTGCTCCACATGCTCGACACTCGGCATGCCCCGCACCATCTCCTTGATGCCGAGCTGCTTCAGGGCCTCAAAGTTGAGGTGCCCAAAGCGCTCGTGCCACCGCCACGCGTCGTCGTCGCGGCGGGCTGCAAGACACACAGGCTGCGCCACCTGCACATGAAGGACATAGAGGCGATTGCTTCCTCTATTTACCTTGGCGACAAGTTGGTGCTGATGATCCCAAATGCGCAGCACCCCATGCTCGATCTCCACGCGCGAGCCATTCTCATCCAGCTGGCCAAGGCTGATGATGGAGTTCCTCAGCTCGGGGATGTAGTAGACACCGGTGAGCATCCGATGCTCGCCGGTCTTGGCGGTGAAGATGACAGAGCCGACGCCCCTTATCTCCACGGCAGAGGCGTCCCCAAACTTGACGGACCCTCGCACGCTGGAGTCCAGGTCGGAGAAGTGGTCCCGCCGCCCGGTCATGTGATGGGTGGCGCCGGTGTCGAGGAACCACCCGTCAATCTTGTCATCATTGGACCCATTGCCGAGGAAGACGTGTGTGCGCGGTTCGTCGACGTGGAGAAGAGCGGCGGCTGTCGACGTGGGAGGGGAGTGCAGCTCAATGTTCCCATGTATAAGGAACAGAGCTGGCTCCTCTTGCGCTTGCGCAACATGTGCCTGGCCGCCGCACTTCGCCTGCCGGCAGCCCCTAGCCCAATGGCCGATCTTGCCACAGTTGTGACAAGTGTCATCACGGGTGGCCTTGCGGCCACCGTTGGCGCCGCCAGTAGCGCCTCCACGCGCCTGGGGGGCCTTGTGCCCCCTGCGTGGCTGGCGCTTGTGGCCATTTGACGAACTTGATGCCTCCCCTTTCTTCTGCTCTCGCTGGCGCGCGAGCCACTGCTCCTCGGTGAAGAGAAGCTTGCCGCCAGTGGTGGCCGGCTCTGAAGATGGCTGGGGCTCGTCGATGTCGACGACCTTGAGGCGACCTATCGCTTCTCCGATCGACATCCTGGAGAGGTCCATCAAGGACTCGATCGAACGAGCCATTTGCTTGTATTTCCCGGGAACGCAGCGAAAGAGCTTCTCAACAGCTCTTTCCTCATTGATGAGGTCTTCGCCATGCTGCACCAACTTCTGCAGTAGAGAGTTGAGACGGAAAGCAAAATCATCAACATCCTCACCTGGTTTGAAAGCCAGGTTCTCCCACTCCTTGCGTAGTGCCTGCAGCGTAGCCTTGCGGGCGCGATCGCTGCCGATACATACTGCAGCGATAGTATCCCAAGCCTCCTTGGCAGTATGCTTGCAAGCAATCAAACACTGCATCTCCAGCGGAATTGCAGCAACGAGGGCCTCCAGCGCCCGTCGATCATCATCGTAGTCGACATCGTCGTATGTGACCGCCTCCCACATGTGCCGCACTTGGAGCTTCACCCTCATAATCATGGACCACTGGGTGTAGTTGGTCTTGGTGAGGGTGGGCCATCCACCACCAGCACCAGCGTCCTTGATGATGGTCTGGAAGCCGCGAAGACCATGGCGCCGGTCCGGGGAAGGAGAGCCACGCCGCCTGTGAGGGTCGCGTTCGCCATGAGCACGACCGTCGCGTGCGCATCCTCCCGGAGTGTTGTCGGCGCGTCTGGGCCCGTTTGGGCTGCCACCGCGAACACGGGGCTGCGCTGCTGCCCACTGCGCCACCCGCTCATCCTTCACCCTCCTTGGTAACTCGGCCTCCAAGTCGAGGCTACCTCCCTCGGAGGCACTGCCACTGTTGCTACCGTGGCGCAAAGCTTCGAGCTCTGCCGCCGCAACACGTGCTGCAGCCACAGCCGCCGCCGCTTCCTCTTCCGCTCTCGCTGCTGCCAGTTCTGCCGCCGCCAACCTCACCTTCCGAGCCGTCGCTGCCACAATCTCTGCTGCCACCCGGTCGCGCTCCTCCGCCGCGGCGACTTCGGCCTCCTGCCGACGTCGTGCGCTCGAGGTGACCGAGCGAAGAGAGTCTCCTGTGGACATTGCGAGGTGGTAGAGTGGAAGGGTCGTGGGGGTTGCTGCTGCCCTGGGAGGAAGCCGCTACAATCGAGCTGCTGCTCGGAGTGTGGGTGGAACTCGCCGAGTCGTTGGTCTCCGGTGGACCGGCAAGGGAGGAAGATGAACAAGGAGAAGGGCGTCTCCGTTGGAGAGAGTCGCGGAGGGGATTGGAAAGGTCACAGAACCATACAGCTCTGATACCAATTGTTAGAGAGAACACTCGCATTGGTAGGGATGACACTCAAGAGTTGGGGCAATTTTCTTTTCATTCAACTCACTCGAATGCCATGCCAACCCAAATGGTTGGGGATACATATTTATAGGCTAGCCATGTAGCCCAAGATGCTAGATGCTAGTCTAAGATGTTAAAGCAAAGATGCTAGTCTAAGATGCTAAAGCAAAGATGCTTAGTCTAGTCTAAGATGCTAAAGCAAAGATGCTAGTCTAAGATGTTAAAGCAAAAGATGCTAAGACTACAAACTTGTCCACACATGGACATCACACATGTCATGCCAAACAATATGTCATGCCAAAACACACACACACATAGACTTATCCTCTCACATTCTACCACCAGCCCACCACCACATAATTTGCAAAGCAGAGTGAATAAAAATTGCTGATGATAGCAATATGGACCACCCAAGTTTGACCTCTAGCAAGATTGGAAGTTAAAAACAACATACTGATCACCTGTGTTTGAGCCAAATTGAACATGTTAGGAAGCATCCCAGGAATAGCAGGGGGCACTACAGGTAGCTGACCTGCAAACATCATAAAAGAATTGCTCAGAATTGGAATTTTCACTCAAATGTAAGAGATTATCATTAAAAACCATTTGGAACTATCCCACCATTTCTCTGAATCTAATACCGGCCATGTAAATGGATGCATTTGTTCAATGAGGATTGAAGTTTATAATTAAGAAACTACAACAATGTAATACTAGCTTCTAGTTGAAGGCGAACAGGGTATCAAACCAGATTGTTCCCTCCTTGTACATTATAGCTACAGTGTCTCCCATTGCAGCAGTTGGACAAAGTGGCCCAAGATTGCTTTCCTACCGATATGCATACAAAACAAACAAACAAACAAACAAACACCACAAACAACAACAAAAACTCGCTCAGTTCCAATTACCAGTTATAAAATCAAGTTTATTTCCTATAAAAAAATCACTCATGTAATAATGATTACCATGCCTTCAAGGCATCAGAGGTACTAAACAGCAGGGTTCCAATTTCTGGTCGCATGCCAGAAAGACATGCTAATAGTCTTTTCCTGGAGAACCTCAGGCAAAATAATATATAAAGTTCAAATACTATTACTTCACTAGGAAGTAGAGATATCTGTAAATATAACCAAGCTAACATTGCTGAAAGAAAAAAAAATCAACAAAGTTATGGGGTTAACTGATTGAAAACTTGGTTGTTTCAAGTTAATGATAAAGCCACAGAATGAAATTATATTGAAAATGGATGTTAGCAGCAATTTTACATACATATTGCCTATACATGATAACCAAGTTCCCTGGTGAGCATCTTTAAAGTACAAGTATACAAAAATGCATGCAGAACAACAAAATGCAACGATCCGATTATGATGTGTGTTCACATATACCTGGGGCTGCACCAGGAGCAACCACAGGACTGGCTTGTTGTTGTGATCCCTGATCAAATCCACTCACACGCTTGCTGTTTTAGTACAACTCACATTAATAACTAGATCAAAATAATTGTGGGATAATATGACCTTACATAAAGATAATATAATAAAACCAACCTAATAAGATACAGGGCAAAGAAAAATAAAGCACAGAAAAAATTGCATTAATTAAAGACATCAATATAGCACTGTCCAAAATTGCACAGCAATAGACTGAGTTCATCACATGCCATCAGAATGTAAGTTTTTGGCAAATAAAAAACAAATAAATGATGGCACTTCAAGGATTACAATAATTAAGAGGTACCCAAAGCAGAAACTAATTCTGCTTACTCAGGTAAGCTAATGACTAATGAGTAATGATAACTGACAAAGTTAGGGATACCAACATCAGCAACCAAAATAACACAAACAATGAGAATTAAGAGGGCATGCAATCACAAACCTCTTTGAACAAGAGCGTGAACGAGATCTAGATATGTGGTCACGACCCTTTGAAAGGGAGCAGGAGCGATGCCTGCGGTGACTATCTCTATCACGGTCCCTTCTCCTGCATTATCGAATTGTAAATCAGATATCCACAATAAAAGATGGCAGATATAAGCAAATCACAGTAGAATACATGTAGAAAATACATTGACATATACAGACTAATTTAGATGCAATACCTAACAGAATCATGGCTGTGGTGACGGTGACGATCACGATCATCAGAACAATCACGGTGCTCCCTTCTTTCGCTTCTATCTCGGTGCTCCCTGTGGCGATCACGGTCCCTGTCCCTGTCACTACGGTCACGATCACGGTCCCTCCCCCGGTCTCTATGGTCTCTGTCACGTTTCCTGTCCCTGTCCTTCTCCCTCTCCCTCTCCCTCTCCCTCTCTCTGGACTTTGATGACCTGCCATCATGTGGTTGTGTCTCTTTCTGAAAAATAATAAGAGTTTATAAATCAGTTCTCTTACAAAGAACAAAGCTTGCTACTTAGCACCATAGAAATACCACCGGTTTTCCAATATTATCTTGACCATATATATAATATAATATAAAACTAATGATATGATAACATCGATCATCATCAATCAGCAAGAAATCTACTCTTATGTTTGATGCAACCAATATAAAGGTGAAATCGGGTTTCGGATGAACCGCTGCATCAAAAGAACTGATCTAATCCGAAATGTATCCAGAGATTTACCTAAATCGTCAAGGTCGGAGGAATAAAAACAGCACATATCCATTACAAGCAACCCGAATGCCACCGATTCCGCGGGCCACCCAAATCCCACCCATGCCGACCGACCAAATCAATCCCCTCCCCTCGCGGTTCCCCCACCCAAATCATGAACACTACCACATACATTAGACGGGCAGTCAGGCCATATGAGCGACGCACGCACCTGAGAGCAGCCGCCGTCGGAGAAGCCAGTGGGCTTGGCGACGGGCGGGGACCCCCCCTCGGGGGGTAGTGCAGGGTTCTCGGCTTCGTAGGCTTCGGCGGCGGGGTCGTCGTTCCCCTCGTAGCGCTCCTCGTTCTCTGCCATGGGACGCGGCGGCGCGATTCCGGCGGGCAGCTCGCTCTGGTTGCGTTGAGACTTGAGATCGCTAGGGTTTGGTTGGCTCGGGCGGAGGAGGAGGCGGGCGGGTGCGAGTTTGGATAATATAGCGCGGGTCGCTGACGTGCGGGGCCCAGTCTCTGACGCGAGCCGCGTCGGTTTGGAGGACGTTACCGCGCGGGTCTCTGACGTGCGGGGCCCAGTCTCTGACGTGAGCCGCGTCGGTTTTGAGGCGGTAACCGCGCGGGTCGCTGACGTGTGGGGCCCAGTCTCTGACGCGAGCCGCGTCGGTTTGGATGGAGGCGGTTATTACCACTTCCCGCGCGTGCCTCGACGCGCGCCGCCATGAGCGCCGCGTAGCTACCGCCGGCCGCCGCCAAGAGACATGGAGTCATGGCGAGCGCGCCGCCGGACATGAGCGCCGCGGCTCTGCCCCTGTTCCCGGATGAACAGCGCTCCGCGCCGCTCATCGGCCCGAGACCTACAAGCAACACGGAGACGACGACGAGTCGACGACGACATGGTGCTCATGGAGGCGAGCGTGGCAGTGGCACAGGCACAGCCAAACGTACGCGAACCTGTTCCGTCGTGGTGAACTCCCCTGCCTCCTCCTCAGTTATCTCCAGCTTGGCCATGGCGGCCTGCAGGATGCGCTCGGCGTCCTGCCGGCCCTCGTCGTCGGAACATCTCAACTTGACGACGCTCTCCGGCCAGTCTCCAGCTCCACCGTCTGCTGCTTGCCCCGCAGCCACCCCGCCATGAGCTCCCTGCTCCTGCTTGGCCTTCTTCTCCAGCTCACTGCTAGCTGAGCCAACTGAAGCTCAGGGAATTAAACATCTGAAATGTTACTGTAACAAACAGTTCTTAATTTTTTGTCACATATGCAAACATAGGACAGACAGAATTTATATATACCAATACAGACAACTGTTGGATTGTTGCCAGGGCAGGCCCTGAGGCAGTGCGGGTGATGCGACCGCACCGGGCCTCCGAAAATAGGGGTCTCTAAAATTTAGTATGCTAATAAGCCTCACAAATATTAATAAAGTTCAGTTGCAAATTAGTTACAAGTCACAGACAGCATGCCTGTTAAAAGAAATTGTTTTAAATAATCTAGAGATATTTCTCCTTTGTATTTAAACTTAAACTTATTAGTGTGAGATTTGTTAATGACACTAAATTTTTCAATATTATTTTGTATCTTTACGGTGAATGAGAGCCTCTATTTTTTGTTCCACACCGGGCCACAAAAATATCAGGGCCGGCCCTGATTGTTGCATCAAGAAAATAATAAAATTATGTCGGACATTTTAACTTCCATTGGCATTTTCAAAAGTGCTTCCGATACCACGGAAGTTAGGTTTTACCGACGAAAATTGACTTGTTCCGTTGAAAAAAGGCTAAGTTTGTTTTGTTGTAGTGTTTGGCCCATGAAAGTATGGAACCCTAGCTAGCTACCTGCTGACTGGATTGTATCATCCTGTCAAGTGTCAAGGGCCCATTGTTCTAACTGTCATGTGGGGCAACTTGCAGGCCTGCATGAATCATGCATGGTCACATACATGCATGGTACTACTGTGTTAATTGGGCTAATTTATGTTGCATTGCATTGGCACTTGCAGTTATCAACTAGCTAGTCCCAATTGTAATATTCTGGGATAAATGATAAAGTCCCAGCTGCATTATTCCCCTCTTGTTAAAAGAAGATTAGTTTTAAATTTTAATCCATTATCTTTTGAAAACTAATTGTTTACAAATTAACTACTCCATGTATCCCAGAAAGACTTTACTTCATCAAAAAAAACTTTGTTTTATCTCCTTAACTATCATCATATCATCAGTTTATAAATCAATAAATTTTACATATATACTATACCCTCACCTATCATTTTATAATATGACTTTCTTATTAATAAGTGACACTTTAGTTTTTTACTCTGATCTATCACTACTAAACATACATATGATATGCATTGATGACCTATATTGAGTATTTGAGTAACTCATGGGCTTCCAATTCCAAACATTTTTGCATCTCTTCTTGAGCCATAGTTAAACTAATTAGTTATGCATGCATTTCATTTTGGTGGTGCTTAATTTGGTTGGTTAATCAGCTTAAGAAATACACATCTAATAATCTTCCAAGAAAGTTAATTCCATACTCTCCCTCTACTCTCAATTATACTTCAATTATTCAGAGTGAATTTATCATACTTATGCTCTGTGAGTAGAATTTTTACTGTTTTGTGGTGGCGAATTTCTTATTAATTAGTTTTTCAACAGTAATAATCTTGAATCTTCTACCTTTAATTAATAATCTACAAGAGACATATATAATTGCACAGCTTATGGAACTTCAGAAATTAGAAGTAGATGCACTTACAATAAGCTCTCCAAACAAACCCGTAATCTTTAACATAACTTCAATCTAGAATTTTTTAGAACATATCGAATCTAGTTTTTAAAAAATCTTAGATCCGAAGTAGTAAATAGATCGACCGTATTTAATTAAGCAATCTACTAAAATAAATAATAAAACTAATTTATTTTAGTAAACAAACTCCAAAGTCTTGATACGATCTTAGATGAGTTGAAGCTATACCAAACATACTCTGAATTAATCCATTAGACTTTTCCAAAGTCAACCCTTACAAACTTCTAATCAAAGGACAGCTAGCTAATTATGCTAAATTGTCCAAACTGACCAAGTAACGAATGTCTTGTCCTGATTTTTTATAAGTTAAACTTCTCTAAGGTTTTTTATAAGTCAAACTTAACTATCTAACTTTGATTGATTTTTATATGAAGATGTATCAACAACTGTACGTAATATTAAATTAGTTACATTGAATCTACTATAAATTATGTTTTAATAGTGTATTTATTTTATATCACAAATATTGATATATTTTTCTTTAAGCTTGATAAAAAATACAGATGTTTGACATTAAAAAGTCAAACAACTTGTAATAAGAAACATGCAGCTAGAGTGTTTGATAAGACAAGTAATAAGAGGTCAAACTAAGGAAGAGTATGTGAGAATAATTCATAATTAATATGTACTCCCATTTTTGTTTCAAAGAATGTAACACACATATACAATCCTATATCCTCTATGATTCATGGAAAAGAAAAAATATTATATACATAAATATGTACCTATATTTTCCAGGGTTAATTTCTCCCGTGTCGTTACAATTTTCACGGTTTGCCAATATGTCATCGGCGTGTCAATGACAAATGAGAGCCACCACAGTCACTAACAGTGACATATAGTCAATTCTTAAAAATTATAACGGCACGCGAGTAATTGATGGTATTTTCCAGCTCACGATTATGCAGACTAGGATATATACTTTTTGTGTAGAATTTGTAGCATCTGCTTTCAGCAATATTTCTACTGTATACTTGGTGCTCTCTAGATCATATGTAGCAACTTTGCTCCACATCAAAAGCCCTTTATAAAGTGAGCATAAACTTATCAAAGAAGCTGCTGAAAAGCACACCCATGCAGGGCCATGATCACTGTTTTCTTTTTGCCCCCATGGCCTCCAATAAGAAATCCAGGGTCCAAAGTACAAAATTAACTGACCTTATGCTCCTATGCAAGTCATGAGTGGGTTCTAATGTGGTTTTATATATACAAACCACATGTCACAATTGTAAAGATCTAGGAAACTAATTATCTAGCATTAGCTTATGAGATTTTTTTAAATAATATTTTTTTAAAAAATCAAATCTACATGCCGATTTCAAAAAATTACAAAAGTAACGAGAAACGCCATGTCAGCACCACTGGTGCTGATGTGACAGACTCTCCAGTCAACACTTCAAATGTCGACCGCCTGTTACTTTTGCAATTTTTTGAACTTGGTATACATATTTGAATTTTTTTTAAAAAAATTCTAGCTTATGATATAGGGGTTGTTTGAGGAAGCTTCTAGCAGGTAGTAGAGCTACTTTAAGAAACTATTTTTTTTAAATAGCCTAGATTCTAGCTTCGGAATGTGAAACTCGATAGCTGTATAATTTGAAAATAAACTAAAATTCAGAAGCTAGGAAATAACATATATTCTCACTATACAGATACTCACCGATTGCTTCTTAGAATCTGAATCCGAAGCTTCCCTAAACATGACCATAGTCATATAGATGCCATCAAAAAATCGATAACTTAATCAGCATATACCTCAGTAAGATATCAAATTAACGAGTTAACCCACATGATGAGGTCAGATCTTAAGTACAAAACACCCTAGTAATAGCTATTGGAGATGTATCATTAAGCTCCACATGGTGATCATGTGCCATAGTGCCATACTGCTTTGAAAAATCTATAATGCATGTGAGTTGCATCCAACACTCTTCAACTCCTATTTGCACCCCCTTCATAAAATCACTTTAACTAAATCGGTTATCCACTACTACAAAGCGATACTGTAGCGGCGGGCAAAACCGACCTGTAGTGGTGGGCATCCAGTCCGCCACTGCTCTAACGCCACTGCTATCCCTGGTTAGCAGTGGCGGGCGCGCTGACCTCGTCTGCCCTTAAAATATGCCACCACATCTCCGTCGTTGGACGAGTACATCCAGGACCTGTGCTCCATCTAAAACATATATTATTTGAAAAAATATTAATAAAATCATTATTGTTAATTTTAGTAATTTACAAATTGAAAATATATTGATTTATTATCGCTCATAACAACATTAATTAAAAATCCTCAATGCTTTAATTAAAACTACTTATTAAGCAGAAAAAATTATTAAATAAATTAACTATATTGGTTTCTCTCTCTCTCCAAACAACATAACTCTAGATCTATAATCATAAATCAAATTAAAAAAGAGATTAAAATGACGTAAATCAATATACAAGTGATGAATAATTGTGAGGAAGGTCATATTTGTTCATTTGGGAGAAGGAAACACTGTAAATGGAAGATTATTTGAAAATTTCTATTCACAAACCCTAAATTAGTAAAACGCTAATAACTCATTGTATACATGATTAAATACAAAATAAATGTGAGATTCAGCATGGATTTACCTCCTAGAATTAAATCCTTCAAAAGAAACGAAAACAAAGCCTCCCCCTCTTTATCTAGATTTTTGTCGCCATTGTACGGACAAAATTAAATGCGAACTCCGGTAGAGCTCGGGGAGGAAGAAGCTGCACATTTATAGCTAGAATTGTAGTGGCGGTCGCAAGTGATGTCATCAATACTTTAGTGGCGACCATCTTAGCAGCGGCGGGCAGCACCAGCGCCCGCCACTGCTATTGGTAAAATAGTGGCGGTCCGGGATGATGTCAGCAGCGCCCGCCACTACTTTACCAATAGTAGTGGCGGGCGTTGGTGCTGCCGTCAGCACCAGCAACTGTAGTGGCGGGCATCTAATGGCCCGCCACTACAGTGGTTTTGCCCAACGCCACTGTAGTGACAGTTTGTAGTAGTCATCGTAGTTTTCACCCATCACTAATATTTGGATCAATTATCATAGTTTTCGCTCATATCGACAGCCAATTGTAAGCAATTAGGTAATTTCCATCGGTCGGTTTTGTAAGTCCTACAACCCCACGAGACTATAAATTATCAATAAGAAAGTTGCCTACAATTCTAGCTACGCTAGCTATAGTTAGCCATGATTGAAAGTACAATGGTGGAAGCCGACTTATGGTCATATGCTATTAGGATATATGCATGCATGTACATATATACCAAATTAACTAGGGTTTATATCCTAAATTTGGTCTGGAGTTGACTAATTTCAGGAGTAGACATGTAAGGGCTTTTCAATGGGAAATGATATGCTAACCATTTCTAAACGTGTGTAGAGAATGTATGCTTGCTTCAGAGGTTATTGGGTGGTGGATTGGTGGGTATAGGCATGTGGCATTAGACATTTCAAATGAGTGAAATATGTTTATCACCATAGCCATGCATATATCCTTGACCAGGATGGACACTACAGGAATCCAGCAAACTTCCGTCGGCCAAAGCCGATGAAAGTTAGGCATTTCCCGATAGAAGAAGCTAAGGCCGACGGAAGCGGTTCGACGGAAGATTTAATACTGGCCGACGGAAGTTGGACGATATATTCCAGTCGGGGTGGATCCTCTTTAACTTCCATCGACCACAATCAAAAGCCGACAAAAATCATAAGTCGTAACCATCGAAACTAGTTCTAGACGACGACTCGGATATGAGTCCATACACCAAATCTTATATATATATATATACACACATATATATATATACACACATACACACACACATATATATATATGTAACCTATTTTGCAATGTGTTCTAAAGTTCTTATAAAGCTAATTAAAATGAACCATGCAAAACGTGAAGATAATTTAAAACGAATACAAGTGTATATATCCAATTGATTCTCTACATACATTATGCTGAAAATATATAATCGACTGATAACTAGAATGTATGTTTGCATCGGCATATCGTAGCTAGAATCCAAATCTACGTTGAGATGTGATGAAATCAAACCAGTTATTATTATTGGAGCAGGAAAAGATTTGATTTTTTCCCTCTTTTATTACAACGAAATGCATGAACAAATCTATCCAAGTGGTCACGAAACGCACACGCTACATGTCAAATTACATGCGATGATGGGCACGGAGAAAAAAACAAATGCTGTCAAATGGCGTAAGTACCAACACCCAAAACCAGCAAAGCTCAAAGGGTTTGATTTTTTGAGATGCTCTCACTTTTGGATCAACCGTTCTATCGAGATCCGACGACCAGCAACGGATCCAGGGGGTACGCGTGCCCCTTCTACCGTTAGCGGTGCCCACCACTATTGTTGACACAATGGTGGCGAGCACTCGATCTGCCCGTCACTGCTAACCCTGGTTAGCAGTGGCGGACTGGTTATCCATCACTACAGTACGTTTTTACTAGCTCGTCGCTACAGTGAGTATTTGTAGTAGTGGTTGGCTGCTCCAACTAATAGTTAGTGTATTTTTTGTATATCCATTGTGTTTTTTGTATACTCATTGTATTTTATGTGTATTTCTTTATAAATCCTTATATGATTTTAATATTTTTGTTATAATTATATATGATTTTATATTTAATATTCATTTAAAATAGTGAATAATTTATATACATCTATATATACATATTATTTGTGGCTGATATACATTCAGCCCCCTAATTTTTTTCTAGATACGTCACTATTGACGGCGTGAAGTAGAGCTTTACACTGGTTAGAACTAACTATGTGTTGATCGGTGATGATCGGAGGTAAGACTTTATGACGATCAAGACGGGCTTCGTAACCGTCAGATCACAATAAAACGGTTAAGATCCCGACTATCCGAAATGCTGATTGGAGACTAAGGAGGCCTAAAAACAACGTCGGATTCAATCGAATTCCAACCAATATTAGAAAGAAAAGACAGATACCACGGAGAGGAAGAATCATATGGAAGTTCTTTTTTAACACAAAAATAATGTGAGGAAGCCATGGTTTAATGCCATTATTGGGGGCTACGATATGTCGAATATCAAACCGTATAATGCAATCTTAATGGAACGATATGGATATCGAATCGATGAAATCACGGTGTGTATATATATACAATTTATTACGGTTTAAATTATAAATAATGCACACGATACAACCTGATAAAAAAGATATCGAGAAATAAATGCTCGAATAATATGTCACACACAGCAAAGCAAAGAGAGTGGTGTCACATAAAAAACATATGACTGTGTATATATACATAATTACATATATATATATACACATATATATATATATATACATGGAAGTGTTATTCTACACCACATGGGTAGAATAGCTATTCTACACCGACTATTTTCAGTAGTATATTTTCTTAGTAGAATAGCAATTGACTACTACTTTTTCAGTAGTAGATTTCTCAGTAGAATAGTTATTCTACACCCGTGGTGTAGGATAGCATTTGTTAACGGGAGCGCTATTCTACACCACGTATGTAGAATAACTATTATACGCCGACTATTTTCAGTAGTATATTTTCTTAGTATAATAGCAATTGAGTACTACTTACTTTTTTTAGTAATAGATTTCTCAGTAGAATAGCTATTCTACGCCCGTAATGTAGGATAATATATATAATAAATATTACAACTTCCATCGTGAAATTCTAAAATACGTTAAATAAATATTTAAATTTTTAATATATTAAAATTATATATATATGATATTCCAATTACTTATTCTCATATAATTATAATTTAGTTTTTTAAATATCAAAATAAAAAACCACATGTAAACATATATGTATTAAAGATTATATCATATATATGTATTAAATATTATATTATATATAAAAATTACAAATGCTATTCTACACCACGGGTGTAGAATGCTATTCTACACCGACGTGGAATGGAGGGGTTGGAATTGGGTGGGAGGTGGACACGATTGGGATGATCGGTGTAGAATAGCATTTACACCCATAGTGTAGAATAGCGTTCTCGTATAAAAATATTATATCATATATATGTATTAAATATTATATTATATATATATATATATGTATTAAAGATTATATGAATGTTTAAAATATCCTCTATTTAAGAGGAATGGAGATAGTAAAAGAAAGTGAATAGAGAGAGACGGACAACACCAAGGAGAGGAGAGGAAGAGGTGGAGGTGGCGGTGGTGTGGCCTTTGAGGTTGCCATGCCTCCCCGGAGATCCTAGACAGCCAGCTCGCACGCGACCCTTGCTCGGATCAATCGGTGCGCCCCTGAATTCCCCGCTCTCTGCCGGTCCTGCCGCCCCAAATTCTGCCCCATTTCGTGCCCAATTGCAGCGGTTTCGATCGGTTCTTGGGGGCGGGGCATTCGTGGTGCGTCGTCCTCTGTGGCTAGATCTGCCGCCCGGATCGCCGGCGCGCGCTGAAAATCGGATCTTGCGATGGCGGCTCCCGTTTCCCGATCCGATTGCGGCTGATTCGATCGGCCACCGTAAGATCTGATGCGAAAGCTTCTGCCTTTGTGCTTGCAGGGCGGGAGGTGGAGGAGGAGGTGGTGGAGGAGGAGGCCGAGCTGGATATGGAGGCGGATGCCGGGAAGCTGTTCGTCGGCGGCATCTCGTGGGACACCAACGAGGACCGCCTCCGTGAGTACTTTGAGAAGTACGGGGAGGTGGTGGAGGCCGTCATCATGCGCGACCGGGCCACCGGCCGCGCCCGTGGCTTCGGGTTCATCGTGTTCGCCGACCCTGCCGTCGCCGAGCTTGTCATAACGGAGAAACATATGATCGATGGGCGCATGGTACGCGTTCGTTGTTGCTTACATGCATCAGATTCATGATGTGATAGATCCATGCTAATATAGTGATTCGTAGCTGTCGGTCCTTGTTGTCATTTCGAATAATTCAGAATGTTTGGATTTGTTTTGTCAGGTGGAGGCGAAGAAAGCTGTTCCCAGGGATGATCAGCATGCTCTCAGCAAGAGTGGTGGCAGTGCTCATGGATCACCGGGGCCTAGCCGCACCAAGAAGATATTCGTCGGGGGTCTAGCATCCACCGTGACAGAGGCAGACTTTAGGAACTATTTTGAACAGTTTGGGACGATCACTGATGTTGTCGTTATGTATGATCACAACACGCAGCGTCCTAGAGGTTTTGGGTTCATCACATACGATTCAGAGGATGCTGTGGATAAGGCAATGTTCAAGACCTTTCATGAACTGAATGGTAAGATGGTTGAGGTGAAGCGGGCGGTTCCTAAGGAACTATCACCTGGACCTAGCTTGCGCTCTCCTGTTGGTGGATTCAACTATGCCATTAATAGAGCCAATAACTTCCTCAATGGATACACCCAGGGTTACAATCCGAGCCCTGTAGGTGGCTATGGAATGAGGATGGATGCAAGGTTTGGGCTTCTATCGGGTGGCCGCAGTAGTTATCCTTCTTTTGGTGGTGGTTATGGAGTTGGTATGAATTTTGACCCAGGGATGAACCCAGGTATTGGGGGAAGCTCAAGCTTCAACAACAGTCTCCAGTATGGAAGGCAGCTTAATCCATACTACAATGGAAATTCGGGAAGATACAATAGCAATGTTAGCTATGGTGGAGTCAATGACAATACTGGGTCAGTGTTTAACTCGCTGGCTCGCAATTTATGGGGCAATTCAGGTCTTAATTACTCTTCCAACTCCGCAAGCTCTAATTCCTTCATGTCATCTGCCAATGGGGGCCTTGGTGGAATTGGGGACAACAATGTGAACTGGGGGAACCCTCCTGTGCCTGCACAAGGTGCTAGTGCTGGATCAGGCTACGGCAGCGGGAACTTTGGTTATGGATCCAGTGAAAACAACTTCAGTCTTGGTACCAATGCTTATGGAAGGAGTGCTGGATCAGGTGGCGTTAATATGTTCAACCAATCAACCAATGGATATGGAAGGAACTTTGGAGATTCGTCAGGTGGTGGTGGCGGCGGCGGTGGCTCCATCTATGGAGACACGACTTGGAGATCTGGATCCTCTGAACTTGATGGAACCAGCCCGTTTGGTTATGGGCTTGGGAATGCAGCTTCAGATGTTACAGCAAAGAACTCAGCAGGTTACATGGGGCATTAACAGATAGAGGTCAGATATATTCGTAATACCTATGTTTGCTTTGTCTTAAGTTTCTTTTTGTTGCTGTTCAGTGATTCAAATACTAGTTTCATGTTCTAGTACTCTAGTAGCAACAAATAAGACTGTAGAAGTTAGAAACTGTCAGCTGGAATGATGGTATCAATGTGAAAATAAATTTTATAATATTGACTATTCCCTATGCTGAAAGACTGTCACTAGATAAAGCCATGCACATTCAAAATGCACACTCAATATAGGATATATGTGTATCATTGGAAATACAATGCAGGTGTTAGATGTCCCAGGAAAAAAATAAATAACGTTTGCAAGAAATTTGGATGGTATTGATCTTATAAATGTAGTTACATCACTTACCAGTTTGTCACCAATCACCATATAGAAAACAAAATGCTGTGTGCTGTTATACTAACGGTGGAGGATGATAGAGTAACTACTCAATATTGCAACTGGTACATGAAAATGCATATGATGCTTCACTGATTATTTCATTATTTAGTTAGAGATTACCTTTTTTATGAACTAGACTGTCATGGCCTCAGATCATGTGCCGCCATGCCGGATGGCCTGGCCCGCCTATTTCCTAAGTTTTGTAACTTTTGTCCCTGCCCCTCCCCTCCTACTTTTAAAAGCAACTCTTCCATATTTTGTTGGTGTGAAATCATCTTTTCTGTCTATAGCCAAATGAATACGATTAGTCAAACTAAGGTCATGGGTCCAGGTTTCTGCCTAGTATTTTGGAATCTTCTTAACCTTATAGTTCTTAGGGCTATGTCACAAGCTTAATCTTCCTAAGACTTATACGGTACTTAGGAAAATTTTATCCCTTTTACAGCTAGATATTTCATTAAATCCAGCCTCAATGGTGTTCGAAAATTTACTTGAAGCCATTGCTCAGTAAGCAAAGATGTTTAACTTAGCTAAAATGTGGTCCAAGAACCTATTCTTTCAGGTACAGAATAATGCTGAACTGCTTCAGTAATTTAAATATTGCTCAAATGACATAATTCAATTCCTATTGGAAATTCACTAATCCAAATTTAGTGATTAACACTTTCTCTTATGATCTTATCGCAACTAGCCATGAAATTGTTTTTCACCTTTTCTGCTTGTCTAATGTCTACACAATGCAAATATTAAGTGGTTCATTTGTTAGATGTTTGGTAGCTTTAGACTTTAGTCGTATACTCGTATGGTAGATGCATTCTCATCTTAGATGCACAAAAATGGCCTATACAGTATACAGATTTCGGAAAGCTGAACGAAGCATTTTCTTTTAGAGGATGAACTGCCTAGGGGCGCACCCCTGATCATTTTTACCAAGCATTCTACACATTGATTTTTGTAGAAAATAAGATCAATTATTGCAACAAGTTTGCGCTCTAACTTATCTTAAATGAATGATCTTCTTCCTTGGGATATTACACTGCGTATATATGAAGTACACCACGCAAGCACATCTTTTTTTATGCTCTTTGTTTCTCTGCATGAATTGAACAATGCTATATGTGTTATCTAACTTATCTATGTTTCTTTGTGCAGCAATGTCGCCGCCTAGGAATCTTTTTCACATACAACATTTGTCAAAATAGGTTGAGGACAGAACCTCAGGTGCAAATTTTGAACCTCACATGATTTACAGAAATGGGTTAGTTAATAGAGCTAACCACCAGGGAGTTGGTTGATGAGATCAGATATATATCCTCAGAGAACCTCTTAAACATATTTGCATTTTATGTAAGGTTTGAGATTGTGGTTTCGGATTTCTACAGCGAGTTTAGGTTTTGGCAACCTTGCGTTTTTTTCTTGGTTGAGATGTGAAGTAAGATCGCGGGATACATATATCCGAAGAGTGTTCAGTTGTACGGCGGCACTGCCCCCTCCATATAGACCCCCCCTTTTGGGTTTTTGTTCGTATAGTAGAAACTTCTCTAGCGTTTTTTTTAATTGTGTGTTAGCTGTTGTCATCAGAATGATAATTTTTTCCCCTCGGTTTTATCTTACTGAAGTGTATGTACCAGAAGATCTTGCTGGTCTGTGTTTTTCCTAGTGGAGCTTTTGAGGGATGCCCCTTCTGGATCTCAAAGAACAATAATGCTACAATATATTCTAATTCATTTTGATGCTTTTCTAAGGCTATTATATTTGTATGTACCCTGTTGGAACCTCTGCACATTCTGATGCTCATAGCAATTTGCCTTTTGTGCTTCTTTTGCATCTTCTCTTCTGGGTTTGTCTAATGGTCAGTGAGTGATGCCTGCTTAATCTGCCAATGTCCAATGCACATATGGATAAACTGTTTTACACACCAGAAAATCTTGTACTACAGTAACTTTTTGCCCCCAAAATTAAAAGGTTTTATAATTGATATATATATATATATATATCAATTACTGTGCCTCTTGGCAAGCTGCATAATCTGATTAGGATAAGTGGATTACCAAATGAATAGTTGAGACTGTGAACAGATTAGAAAGTTAGCAACCTGTCACCTGTCATGAGGTTATGAGGATTGGCAGAGTTGCCTGATCTTGAACTGTCCATTGTTCATCCTTTTTACTGGAAGGCTGAGAATCTCAAGCCAGCTGTAATAGCAGCATGGTTTCATGTGTAATCCAGCCTAGTTTTTTTTTCTGGCTTAACCAACGCTTTGATACCAGCAATAGATTCTTGTGGTGTTGGCAAAACAAATGCATTTCAACTGGTAAGCAAATACACAATCAACAAAAAAAAACTTATGAAGAGATTCTTTCATGGGACTTGCCTGTCACTTGTCAGAGTGAGAACCCTAGCTCGAGCTGTGGTAAATAAATTTGAAAGGCGTGCACACCACATAAATCGTATTCGCCGGTACAAATTTGTAGATAATTCACATTGCATCATTTAAAAGAATCCACACCAGTGAATTGCCTCGTTGCCACAATTCACTTGTCGCTAGGAGATGAAATTAGGTTCTGGGATTATTTTCTCAATTTTGCACGGAGGCGAGTTTTTATTTATTTATTTTAGGAAAAGGTTTGATCTTGATTGAAGGTTTACGAAGACTTTCTAAAACGTTACTCATTTTACTACTATTCTTATCCGAATCGGAGTTGTAATGGAATTCAATATCAACTTATTCACATCCCTTTCACATCAAGAAGCAAGTTAGGTATTAAATGATTTTGACTGAAGGCCTATGAGTACTTCCTAAAAGGTTATGGGATCTGGTGCCAGGAGCAAGTTAGGTACTAGATTTAGGATGCGTTTGGTAGGGCTCCAGCTTTAGTTTCTTTGTCCTGTGGAACTAGAGCTAAGCCAAACATTTTTTTCTAAGGAGTGGATCCTTACTAAAAGCACTCCAGAAAAATGAACATGAGTGATGGAGCAGAGTCTAACTAACTTCAAGTGCTCTACTCTAACTTCAATATAAATTTTAGGATCCAAAGTTCTACCAAATAGACCCTTAACATCAAGCGATGGTTTAAATTTATGTCTATGTACTTGTAGGTTCTTACAGTTAGTCAGAATTAGGCAGGCCCATGGTTTATTCGATCGATAAATTTTATTTATTTATTTCTTAAAATTAGATATAACCTAATAACAATCCACTAACCCCTTTAGTCATTTCTATTAGGTAGCGTTTGGTTGAGGAGATATGTGAAAGCGAGTGGCTCTATTCTATTTTATGTGTATTTAGCTTAAAATTAAATATTTAGAACCATCCGCTCCTAAAAAATCCACCACACCGAATGACTCGCCTCCCATACCTCTCACGTCAACTGCTTTTCTTCTCATTTCCTCTACTGTTCTTGAACCAAACAAGAGATATAATTGCTTCGTTCTATCAAATTTCAAAACCAAACGAAAAACAGAATGACTCCGTTTTTTCTTCCAAATGCGAAACTAAGTCATTCCATTCTTAGAATCTGAACAGAACAATTCCGTACTATCAGAAAACGCTATCAGATTCGAACCAAACAAACGAACGCTATCAGATTCGAACCAAACGCTACGTTACTTATGTGTGTTTTTTTGGAAACTGATCTATGCATGCAAGGAAAAACATGCTTTACTAACCAAAGTGGCAGGACTTGGCAATTCTTCAGGTATATAAAGGGTAGGAAATTATTAAAAAAAACAAGGCAGGTAATCCTTTTTTTTCATGTCTCAATCCCCATGTCACTACTGTTTCTGCAGTTAGCATGAATTAACAACCCTTTCAGACTTGAGGGAAAGCAGCCAAACTTTTATATAGCTCTGATGTATAAAGGGAGGCATGAATGACACTGTCATTTTATCTACTGAACTGATAATCCTGAGCAAATCCAGACTGATGAAGTTCTTCCAACACATGCAAGTGGTACAATTGACAATTCCTGTGCTGCCAGAAACAAAATCTCTAAAGAACACAGGACAATAGAGCTCAGAGTTGCTGATTCACCAAATTTGCAGTCACCTAGTCAGGCATACGATTCTGTAAGGATGATTTGGTGCATAATACAGGAAAGGTCAGGTGCTCAGCTTTGGTGCCTACATGAATTCAATACCCAATTAATTGGTAGTTCCAATTGATGAGACTGCAGAGACTGTCGTCGTCTTCTAATCTTTCTTGGCACGGTTCCGAGCTGCCCTGGCCGAGCTCGACCGCTCAGCCTGCGAGAACATGATAAGCACGTGCATGACCGCCGTCACCAGCGCGAGCCCAACGACTGTAAACCCTACTCCTTTCCACGTCGAAAGGAGTTGAGTCCACAGGAAGAGCCTGACGGCGCCATATAAAAGGAGGCATGACCAAAACAGGGTCACCTGTTCCATAGGCAGGGATATCAAAAAGTCAGTTACTAGAGTATGCATACAAGACGGCACAATCGGTGCAACTGCCAATGCTGCCAGCAGCTAGCCTGCACGGTCCAATCAAATTGTCTCTCGTATTATGTATCTCCGATTGTGAGCAGATCTAGCACAGTTGAGGTCAAAAGGGCTCTCTAACTTTTCATTTGACTAGTTCAGAGACCATATATGGTAATAAGGAGCTACACGCCCGGCATTAGGCAGGTTTGCACACTCCCCATCCACCCTAGTTGAAGGACCAAATTTTGGTAGAACGACCACCTATAACTTTAGTTTGCTAGTAAGCATGCTATTACAGACTGTTTTTTAATGCAATTAAGTAAGATGCTAAGTTATTCAGATTTTACCAGCAACGATTTCACTGGACGGCCAATTGGTCTAATCTCCTCATCGAATGTGCCTGTGGCCAAATGCTTATCCAGCAATGCATCCTGTAGTGGAAAATAAAGGAACATACAATATTTACTAAGAATTGATTGATCAACCAATAGATGGAGCATTTCAACTATAACATGTCTGAAAATATATAGTTTAACACCTTTGCTACAAAGATGTCTTTGCACCATCTTGAAACATCCTCTTCTGACTTCGGCAGCTCACTCATAGCATGGCGTTTCATGCGAACATGTACCTAGAGAAACAATGAAGTGGAAATTTATTTGATGTCAAAAGAAGAAAGTGTGAGCTGAAAAGTTAAAAGTCTATTTCATTTGTTATGACTAGATATATAATTTTATTTGCAAGACTTTGTGAAAAAAAATCAAATTTCAGAATTAGTTAACGCGGCACTATCTCTTGATTGGTCTGCCATTATATATTTTTTAAAAAATAGCAAACTTACCACTGAAGATTGTCCTTTGAAAATCCGTAGCATTGTTGGTTGAGGTGAATCTTTTGGAATTATTACTGTCGTATCATAAATAGCTGGAACAAAATCCCGCATAATACTTACAGCTGATACAAAACCCTGGGATTTTTCATTTTTTTTCACAATAGGTATCAGTACATAGATTTAATGCTGCAAAACATGAGTAATTATATGAAATAAATACATGGGAAAATGCAAGACACAGACATATATTCTCAATAACTACTATTCTGAACTGTCAAGAGCTAATCACTCAGTAACTCCATAAACAGAGAGAAATCTTTGAATGAATGCTTCAGTCATATGTTATAAAAAAACTGTTATTCCAAATTGTTGTGTCAGAACTCAACTTCATGATTAAGCTTCAAAGGGTTGACCTCATGGCAATCCTAAATTTAGAAACACAATACTAAATAATGCATGCCTGATGGCAACTATAGGTACAAAATAGCCCTCTCAGCAGGCATAGCGCATGAAAATTTTGGCAGAAGGGAACATGGCGCACATTTTTACATGGAATTTTGTTTCACATGTACCCTACATTCAATCCTCTTTGTATTGCTATAAGATATTTCAAAACACTAGCATTTATCTCTGTCTGGAGGGACAAAGCCTGTATCATGATCAATATGAAGTTATGAACATATGTCTAATAGATGTATGTTGTGAAGTAGTAACAGCCACAATTCAATTTAACCATAGCAGAAGATATGCAGTTTTCGGTACACCATGTGATGATCATTACATTGAGAATCACACATTTCAAATCTGTAGTGTACAATATGATGTTTATCA
This sequence comes from Zizania palustris, assembly GCA_019279435.1. Lineage (NCBI taxonomy): Eukaryota > Viridiplantae > Streptophyta > Magnoliopsida > Poales > Poaceae > Zizania > Zizania palustris. The sequence continues at coordinate 30,078,544 of JAAALK010000081.1, read as the reverse complement.
GAACACTAGAACAGTAATAAGGTAGAAGAGATTGGACATTTGAATTGTGGTGCAAGAATACAGGACTACAAGGTACAACAAAAAATTCAGCTAGAAAATAGAAAGTACCTTTGTACGTGGAATCAATACATTTCTGGGTGCTGGCAAACCTTGTGAAGCAGCATACTCCTGAGCTGCTAGAAGCTTTGCTGGAGTAAAGCGAGTACCCTCGACAAAAAGGGCTAGCCAAAATGGTCTAGGGAAGTCATTCAACCTTTGGAGACCCCACTATACGCAAGCATAACAAGACCACTAAGTTAAAGAACAAACAATATAATTTTGTGTGTAGATAAGGTAAAGAAGTTACTTTCAGTGTCTTTTCATCCTTTGCCCAGCTCCTCTCCAAAAAGAGGTACTCTGCAAACCACATGGACCAACCAATAACCTGCAAGACAAGATTGAAACAACTTACAGCCCTACAGGACATTGAGCATGTGCCATATCAGAAGACAGGGCATAGCTAATTCAAGTTTCACTGAATGCTTCGCTCGTCTGCATCATTGAGATACTAGTGCACTGATATAGTAAGGTATGGATCTCAACAATTACACAGAACTGAGCTCAGTTATGCTTCCAGATTTTAAACCAAAAGCAGAGTCCATCTATCCTGATCCAGGTGGATGGACTTCAAATTTTATTCAAGATTTATCCTGCCTCATACCACTCCACAATGTACAGTTCCATGATAGTTGGTTGCACACATATTTACATCTTTAATAGTGTTTGTAACCATATCTATGTCACTAGAAACACAGTGTGTATTTCACTTACTAGCTATTGGACACTTTGGATACTTGACATCTAACTTCCCACCTACTATGCTGCTCATTGCTAACCATTGATCTCCAACCACTTGAATGCATATAAAGTTCAAAGTGTGTATCAATTTTAGTTAGCTATAGTTAGATTCATTGTTGATACTTAGCAGTTGGTCTGATGGAATTTCAAGTGTAGCAAATCTTCTAGCAATATTATATATAATTTGCTTCAAATGAATTTATCATCGACAATCAATCAATCATACTGTTCTGGTGAGAAGGAACGTATAACATTATAAAGCAATGTGTCATCATAATTTTAGTCCTAAAGAAACAAGCTTCTACTTTCCAATATTTATTATGTTTTCTACATTTTTCAAGAATAACTTTAAGCACATAGATTAATATCAGAAGCACTAGACATTAGACAATAATAGACTGAATTGTAAAACTTAAATGTCCCAGTAAAAATACAAGAGGTAGCTAACTCACTGGAAGGAATTTTGATGATTTCTTCATAACAGCAAGTGTACTTCCAAGGCATCCCGAGCGCTGAACACATTCAAAAAATCTCTCTAATGATTTATTATATATTACAGACAAATCTATACATAGTGAATTGCTAACACAATACTGCTCGTCTATAACTGATATTCAACAAGCTGGAGGATGATAACCTGGGCCAAAATCCATCCAATAAGCCAATCAATATCACTCCGATGATTTGATATGACGAGTGCATGCTCATTACCTACAGAAATTCTTCTTAGCTTGCAATAAAAAAATACGGTGAACAACGTAAGCACCAGCATGAAAAATCGACTCCTTACCCATTGACTGGTAAGTTTCGTCATCAGCATGCAGTTGTATCTGCAGAAATTTGGTACAAATTATTTTACGGCAAGGAGAAATAGCAAAGATTTTTTTGCTTCATTATAATATCTGCATGGCTGCATACCTTAACGCCTGCCCACCAATCCACAACCCAGACCAGCTGAAGCCACAGCAGCTCGGCCAAGAATCTGTTGATCCGCCGGTACAAGTTCTTGGAGAATGGCCTTATCGATAGAAATAGGACGGCCTGCAATTTTACAGAAGCATACGAACAGATCAAGCAATGTCGAGTGCTGATCTTGCTGCACAGGCAGCACAGCTATGTGTAGATTAGCAGATCAAACGCAGCAAAGTTTGTTTGTTCTCATTACAATTTGGTGTGATAATACCCTTACATCTCCTAGTGACAGAAGTTTCCAATTGGCTTAAAGTAAACAAATTTCCACCAAACAAATTAACAAATCCACAAAAGCTTGCATCTTGATAGCCGAAAAACTCCCAGAGAACAAGATCAGAAGGCATACTAATCTGAGAATTGAATCATAGAAAGATTAAATTTTCGAGTAAAACACCAGAAATCCCAGCCATAATTTACTAATCCATGAAAGCAGATACAAACAATTGACGAAATGACATGCGCGAACATAAAAAAGACCAAATCTTGCGCTGCAGCCGCATCAGATCGCCTGACACCCATAAGATCAGGGCAGAAGAAGCGAAATGTTTCGTCAACCTGGATGGCGTTGACGATGAGGCCGGAGAGGAGGAAGAGGAGCCCGAGCGGGAGCACGACGAGCACGAGAGGGACCGCCATGGCCGGCCGCCGCTTCCTCACTTCCAATCTCCGGAGAAAGAAACCAGAGATGCGTGGGGGCGGTAGGCCGACAAAGCTCACCACTCACCCCGAGCCTCTCTTCCGGTGGCAGCGGCCCAGCGACTGGCGGACGGCGGGCGGCGGGCGGCGGGCGGCGGGCGGCGGCTCCACCGGCGACGAGAATACCCGAGACGGACTCGAAGAGGTGGATTTGGAGATTTTATAGGGGGTTGGATGGAAAAAGACGGTCTCCTGGTGAGGACGGATGGTGTGACACCTCAGATAATGCATTTCTTCTTAGCATTATTGATTTTTTTCTCGTATATTACTCCATCTTATAGAAAAAATTGTTTTGTATATGATTTTAGATATAAAAATATTAATAAGTGTGTTTTTTTTTGCATCTATTAAGGGAGTGTTTGGTTCTATGGACTAAAGTTTAGTACGTGTCATATCGGATGTTTGACTATTAATTTGAAGGATTAAACGTGAATTAATTATAAAAATAATTGCACAATCAGAGGATTATTCACGAGATGAATTTATTAAGCCTAATTAATCTATTATTAGCAAGTATTTTCTTAAGCATCACATTGTCAAGTCATGGTGTAATTAGGTTCGTTAGATTTCATGTCGTGAATAATCCACCAATTATAAATGGGTTTTATAAATAGTCTATATTTAATAATCCAAAATAGCATTTAAACATCCGATGTGACGAGACTAAATTTTTGGACTAAAGAACCAAATGACACCTAAATACAATATAAAAGTAAATATAGCACAAAAAGCGAGAAGGAAATAATATTCTAAAAAAATTGCAAATATAGTGCACATGTTTTGTATCAAAAACCATTTGTTTGCATCTTATACATCATAAATACTATCCCAAAGAATGGACAATGGTATGTAGAGGGGCAGAGAGGTTGCTTTAGACTAGTGAATTTAATGTTGGTTTTATCTCATCATAATTATGGGTAGGTGTTTGTTGGTGAGCCATAAATTGAGCTCACATCATCTACCTTGGCATCCTCATTGAAAGTAAGACTAATTAGGAAATGTTAATTACATTACATGTTAATATTAGTGTCTCTTAAGTTGGGCATTTGCCAAAAGACAGAGTTTTTATATTTCATGGTAGCTACCAAGTGGTTCAACTAAGAAAATTTTTGTGTTTCATTTGAAACTTTTAACTTAAACTTCTTAGTTTTAATCAAGTTCCAAATAAATATATTATATTATTCAGATACATCTTAAGATGGATTTAATAAAATTAATTTAATGATATAATTATTGGTATATTTTTTATAAAATTAGTTAGAAAATGTCTTATAATCACAAAGCAAAAGTGAATAAGAGGAACTCTAAAGTGAAAAGATTGGGTAAAGAGGTTAAAATTAAAACTTTGGCAAAGTCCAAACTTTAATTCTCATTTTTTTATAAAAATACCAAAAACTCTAACATTAAATTGCATTTATTAAATCTATCATGAAATATATATTGTGTTTATTTAATATTTAATATTTTAATACTTTCTTTAATTTTAGTAAAAATTAGAAAAGTTTGATTTAAAAAAGTTAACCCGCTTATAATATAAAAAAATACGAGAACCAAAGAAAAAGTTGTAGTCTAAAGAAAAATAGAATAATAAGAATAGTTCTAAAGTGAAAAGAATGATAAAGATGTTAAAAGTAAAGCTTTATTTCTCTCATTTTTATATGTCAATTACCATTTGATCTAGCTCAAATGCTTGATTCATCCTCCAAACTTGAACATATTTTCAACTCTATTTTCAATTGTTGCATTGATAATTTTTCAATTTTCAATTTCAATTTCAATTTCAATTTCAATTTCCCTATGTGAAACAAACAAAATCAACACGTGGTGCAATGTTGATTATTTTATTTTTTTCATTATCTGACCGCTGGGTCCCACGCACCAGCCTCACATCCACCTTATCACTCACTACTCGCACTTGTCCCCTTCTTATGAGATATTTGCAAACATGGCACTCCTAAAAGTGGGCTTCGCAAAAATAGCACCCCAAGGTTGGCAATTGCATTTTTAGCATTATAATGGTATGGAGTTTGAATATTTGGCATTGCCAGCAACTAAACAGCCATTTGCATTTTTTGTACCGATTTTACCCTTCCGGTGGTGGCCGAGCCCTAGCTTCATCTTTCCTCTCCACTGCGTCATCTCTCCCAGCCGCATCTACACTGCGACCGTCCTCCCAGCCGTAGCCCCCCGCCACCGCTCGCCGGCCTCCGCCGCCGCCCCTCCACGCCCGCCCTCCGCCCCCCGCTTTCGCCCCCCGCGCCCTCTGCCCGCCGCCCCTCCGCGCCCTTTGCCCGCCGCCCCTCCGCGCCCGCCCTCCGCCCGCCGCCCCTCCGCGCCCGCCCTCCGCGCCCGCCCCCCCGCGCCCTCTGCCCGCCGCCCCTCCGCGCCCTCCACGCCCGCCCTCCGCCCCCCCGCGCCCTCCGCCCCCCCCCCCCCCGCGCCCTCTGGCCGCCGCCCCCCGTGCCCTCTGCCGCCGCCCCCCCCCCCCCCCGCTTCCGTCCCCCGCCGCCCCCGTGCCCTCTGTCGGCGGCCCCCCGGCTTCCAGCCCCGCGCCCGCCCCTCCGCCTTTCGGACCCGCTGGTAATAGCTCATATGCACTTTCTTATTGTCATAGCTGCAACTTTAATCTTGTGCTGTTTGAGGTGAGTTGATTCTCTCCTGTTAGACCATTAGAGAGGCTCACATTTGTGTAATAGATGGATGAAGAAGCATGCAATGTGGAAGGCAATGAGTTGGCATTGACTTGCGTTGGAGATGATTGTGAGATAAATTTATTTGGTGGTCATGAAATCGATTGGGATTCAATTGTTGTGGAGGAAAGGTCGAGTGAAGAAGGAAGACAGGATGTTACTAGTGAACAAGCACTGTACAATCAACTTGGTTTGGGCAGTGATGTTGAAGAAACATTTATTGAAAGGGAAGATGATGGAAATATCAGGAATGGAGATCCCAGGAATCATTGTGAAGATGGAATGGGAGTAGCTATTCCGTGTATAGATGTACTGTTTGATGAGACGAGGACCATATTTGACATAAACAACCCAGTAATGGAGCCTGGTAGCTTGTATGCAAACATGAAACAATTTAGACTTGCAATTAGACAATTCGCGATAAATAAAGAATTTGAACTTGGGATTGAGGCTACGAACAAGTATAGATTTAGAGGGTACTGTAAAGGACCAAGTTGTCCCTGGAGTATTCATGCTCGACAGGAGATGAAAGGGTCACCAACAATTCAAGTAAGAAGAGTCATAATCTTTGTTGTAAATAGGTCATTCATTATTTGTTTAGGGTTTAGGATCTAACTCTTTTCTACATTTTTTAGGTCATTGTCTTCAATGATACTCATACTTGTACTTCAAGTGGAAGACGGAAGACGGCTACACCTACTGGAGCATGGGTGGCGGCACGTGCTCTTCCACTATTAATGAAGAAGCCTCATATGGGTGCCAAGGAGTTGCAAACCACACTACAAGATACATTTGGATGCACCATTGCGTATGACACAGTTTGGCATGGTAAGGAGAAAGCTTTGAAGGAGCTGTTTGGTAGTTGGGAAGAGAGTTTCCAACTTGTATGGCCTTGGAAAGAAGCAGTTCTGCAGAAGTCACCGGATAGTGTGATTGAGCTTGATGTAAAGATGGAGGAGGGGCATCCATTCTTCAGTCGATTCTTCTGTGCACTAGGTCCTTGCATTTCAGGATTCAAGGGTGGTTGCAGACCATACCTTAGTGTTGACTCGACAGCTCTTAATGGAAGGTGGAATGGTCACTTATGTTGCGCCATAGGTATTGATGGGCAAAATTGGATGTATCCAGTTGCTTATGGCTTCTTTGAGGCAGAAAACACAGATAACTGGACATGGTTCTTTCAACAGTTACATAAGGCTGTGGGTCGACAAAGGAAACAAAGGATCAAAGGGTGCCTTGAGGGAGGCAGCGGAACAAATACAAGCAATAACGACACTGGGAAGAAAAGAATAGGCGCAAAGTTCAAATGTCCAAACTGTGGAGGATTGGGTCACAGGAAAGCAAGCTACAAATGCCCTTTGAATGGCACAAAGAAAAGGTAGATTGTTAATGTTTTTGTATGTAGATGCTGTTTTGTATGTGGGTGCTGTTATGTATGTGTATGCTGTTATGACATGTTAACATTGCATGTAACAGGACGAGGCGACCCCGAAAGAATTCAACTAAAGGGTGGTTCCCAAAGGATGTGCCTACTACATCCCAACCCGAAGTCGAAGACAATGTAGTGTTGTAGTTGTGTTTGATGTTGTATGCTGTTATCTATGTCCATGTGGAGTATGCTGTTATCTATGTCCATGTGGATGCTGTATGCTGTTATGTATGTGGATGTTGTTATGTATGTGGATGCTATCTAAAGTTTCTGGACAACTTATCTTAAATTTCATGCTGTTATCTATGTCCATGTGGATTATGCTGTTATCTATGTCCATGTGGATGATGTATGCTGCTATCCTGTTTCAATCATGTTGTATGCTGCTATCCTGTTACCATATTTCGGGTTCATGCTGTCATGCTGTTCATACCATTAGCATACTTGAGTGTTTTTGCCAGTTTTTTGTTAATCTGAAAAATTAAATAGCACAATTAGCATACAAAGTATTTTTTACTTGCAAGCCATTCTTTACAATGCAAACCTGACGGGAGTAAGCCAACGAGTCCTCGGCGCAAACTGCGGCGGCACGAGCCTGATTCAATGCACATATAGCCTTCTTTTTGACATTTAACACGGATTCAACAACATCGTTACCTAAAGATTGTTTGACGCACAGGTCACCGGTGTCACGGGCAGCACTTACGGTGTCACGGGCAGCATCAACAGTCGCGGAGCACTTCATGACACTGAGTTGCGCGACCTCTTCCATGGCACAAAGCTACGAACAGGAAGCTAGGGTTCGCGCCGCCGGTGGCAGATAGCACGAAAGACAGCGGAGGCCGGGGCGGAGGAGGAGGACGCTCGGCGGGGGTTGGGGGCGCGGGTCCGAAGGGTGCGGGGGGCAGAGGGCGGGGCGGGGGCGGATGGCGCGGGGGGCGGAGGGCGCGGGTCTGGGGCGGAGGCCGGGAGGCGCGTGTCTGGGGCGGAGGCGAGGTCTCGGCGGAGGCCGAGGGGTGCGGGGCCGGAGGTCGGGACCGGAGCCCGGGGGGCGCGGGTCTGGGGCGGAGGCCGGGGGGCGGTGGTCTGGGGCGGAGGCCGGGGGGCGCGGCGGCCGTGGGCGCAGGCCACGGAGGCCGGGGGGCGCGGCGGCCGTGGGCGCAGGGGCCGCGCGGCGGCCGGAGGCGAGGGGGCGGGAGAGAGGACAGAGCCCCTGGACGGGCGCGTTGGAGTGGACTGAAGCTGGAGGAAGAAGAAGCAGGGACTCACATTTCGAATAGAAGAGGGTAAAATCGGTAGATCACGTGAAAAAACATGTTTAGTTGCTGGCAATGCCAAATATTCAAACTCCATACCATTATAATGCTAAAAATGCAATTGTCAACCTTGGGGTGCTATTTTTGCGAAGCCCACTAAAGGGAGTGCCATGTGTGCAAATCTCTCCCTTCTTATCCCCTTCGTCTCCGGCGCGGCCATGGCCATGGCTACCACCTCCGCCACCTCGCGGCTGCCGCTCCTCCCCTCCGGATGCCCGGCCCCTCGCCGCCGCCGCCTCCCGCTCCTTCCCAGCGCCACCGCGCGTCGTCGCCCCTTCCTCGTCTCCGCCCCTCCGCCCGCGCGCCCCACCCGCCCCTGCCGTGGCGGAGGGCTCCGCCGCGCCGACGCACAGAGAAACACCTCGGGGGAACGGTGCGATGGTGGAGGGGAGGAAGAGCATTATGACGACGAGGAAGATGAGGGGGATTGGGAGGATGAGGGTGAGGGTGAGGGTGAGGATAACGAGGAGATGGACGTCGAGGCGATGGAGGAGGAGGCCCTTGGCGCTGTCTCCGACCTCTCCGAGCGGCTCAACCGGGAGCTACGCATCGGTGAGTGGATTTTTCAGCTTCGGTTTCTGCTCTAGCTTTGAGATGGTCAGAGAAGTTAGTCAAATATTCCTTCCTTTCCTTTTAATCCATTTGATTCGATGGTGATAGTGCTCGAAGATGCCTTTGGTGATGCCATTTCACCTGACACGCGGGTGTTTGAGTCAATTCATAGTCTAGTCATGGTGGGTAGGTTCATTAGAATTTAGGACAGATGGATGCTGCTTGTTGATGATCAACTGATGTTGTAGCTAAAAACCTAAAACCATGGTGATGCAAGTCAATTGAAATCTGGCATAGTGGCATTGGATCATGTATGAGTTTGGACATGCCAGATCCCTGTATTTTGAAAGTTAATCATTAGGTTGATATTTTGTAGCATTGCAAATTTTTTATCATAGTGCTTTTTCAGATGATGATGTTCAGGAGAAAAGAAGAGCCATCAGGGACAAGACATCAGCATCTAAACATGTCAGTATATCTTTGTATTCTTGTATATCATTGAGAAGCTGATGAATGAGTATAAATGTAGAAAACAAGTTATATATTTTTTGTTTACCATTGGGCCCATGATTCAGATACCAGACAATCTTCTTCCACGGGTTGCGATTATTGGAAGGCCCAATGTTGGTAAATCTGCATTGTTCAATCGTCTTGTCGGGGTAAGATTATGTTTACAACTACAAACATTGCTACAGTGGAGTGTCAGCATTGTAGATCCTTGTATACTTTTTATCTGAATGCAGTAGATGCTATGATTATGATGTATTGAATTGTGGTGTCTCATAGGGCAACAGGGCTATCGTTGTTGATGAACCTGGCGTTACTAGAGATCGCTTATATGGACGATCTTATTGGGGTGATCAGGAGTTTATGGTTATTGATACTGGGGGAGTGATTACTCTATCAAAGTCTCAAGCAGGTGTGATGGAAGAACTTTCTATTACAACTACTGTTGGTATGGATGGGATTCCTCTTGCCTCTAGAGAAGCTGCTATTGCTAGGATGCCATCAATGATTGAAAAGCAAGCAGTTTCTGCTGTTGATGAAGCAACTGTGATACTATTCGTCGTGGATGGTCAGGCAGGTTCAGACAATTTTAATTTTTAATTTGTAGCAATACTTTCGACTGTAATATAAATGGATCAAATTTAGCATCTTGTCCTGTCAAGGGATGGACTGTTAGTTACATACTTGAATCCATACCACACTAAAAGAAAAATTGCTCCAGTAACGTCTTGTGGTAGTTTACTTTGTTGTACATGTGGTAGAACCCATCTGTAGGAAAATATTAGATATGCCTGTTGGCATGTTTCTTGTCTTGTTGTCTTTATGGGATTTCTGTCCAAATCTTCTATTTGGTTACTGATGCTTTTCTTTTCCAACTTCTGGATGCTGGTATTGTAGACATGTTGATGCAATACTTGGTATTTTTCTTTGGCTTCTGGAGTTCTGGTTACTTTCTACCTGGAAGAAGACTTGTGTATATGCATTAATTAGTTGACATATCCATTGGCATGTAGAACCATTTTTTTGCCCATTGCCTAGAATGACTGAATGCGCCTGTGCCTGTATACTACTGTTAGATTAGATAAACATTCTGATGCTCAATGTTTTGTTTGTCTAGACTCTAGAGTCTTTGTTGCTTCATGCCCTTGAGTAAGTTAATTCTGACATGGCTTTGCATTACTTTTTAGAGGAACAGGAGATATCCCCCATCATCATATATTGGTGAACAGCTACCCAGATCGATTTGCATTACTTGTGTCTATAGTTACCTATTGTTTTGTCTAGTTATTGTTGACTGAATTATTGTTATGTAGTGATTTGTCTAACGGAATGGGTATCAAAATATCTTCCAGGATGGCCTTGTGGCAGCTGATATAGAAATTGCTGATTGGTTGCGTCGCAACTACTCTGACAAGCGCATTATACTCGCTGTAAACAAGTGCGAATCTCCACGGAAGGGGCAAATGCAAGCATTAGATTTTTGGTCGTTAGGGTAAGTTTACAGATGCAGTGCCCCCTGCTGCAATTACACAACTGTCAGTTCATTTGCACTTAGAAATATTACATGATATTCTATTGATTTTCTTTTTACATCTTACTTACAATATGGATTAGAGCTGACATATTATCGGTACTGATTAAATGGTAAGAGACCACACACTTGACGACTGATGATATTAGATAAAGACACTAGCTACTAGAGTCCATTGTCAGATGTGAAATATAAATAATCTATAACTAGTTTATGAACTTTTAGTGGTTCCAAATGCAAGACCCCTAAGCTCATTTGAGTAGCACAACTGCAAGTTAAAGTGTTTCTAGAATCCATAATCTGCAACACTTGTGCTCTGACTCTAGAACAATCAAATGTGTTAACAAGGACCCCTTTTCTTTTAGTGTTCAACACTCAACTTTCATAGTGATATAATCATATAATCATATAATATCTATTGGCTGCTCAGCTCATCATTCTGTTACTTCATTCTAGATTTTCTCCTCTTCCAATATCTTCTATTACTGGCACTGGAACTGGAGAGCTCCTTGATCTGGTGTGTTCAGAGCTAAGGAATTTTAAGGTACTAAATTTACTCTGTTTACCAGAGGCCAGACAATATTTAATAGTATATGCATGTTTCATACTATTTTCTGTTTATGATTATGAATGAAATTGTATAATGGGGTATTGTGACAATAGCCACATTACTATTAGCTGTGGGGGCAACTCAAGAATTGTTTCTAACAAAATTGGAATGCGAATTTAGTGGGCGATTTGACTCACTTTCCTTCAACCCCACAAAACTGGAACTATTACAGCTGCTAGAAACACTGCAGAGTAGTGACTTTTTACTACTTATATCCAGTCTACCCATTGAGCATCTGACTCTGGAACCCTGATTGATGGAGATTTATTGTCCATTATCTCACAGAAAGCAACTTATGGGACTTTGCAGGGATTGGATGGAGTTGAAGAAGATGAAAACTATGTTCCTGCTATTGCCATTGTTGGAAGACCAAATGTTGGGAAAAGCAGTATTCTCAATGCTTTAGTTCAAGAAGATAGAACTATTGTGAGCCCAGTTAGTGGGACAACCCGTGATGCCATCGATACTGAGTTCACCACAGAAGATGGGCAGGTTTGTTCACAATACTATTGAAGTTTAAATCACAAAGAGCTGCATCATTATTTCACTATTTACCCTTGTTATGTGATTATGTCCATTTGTATGTATCTTTCATTGTTATAGCAAAGCACAATTTGAATTGCAAGCAAGAAAAATATATTTCATAAGAAATGACATGGATTTGCTGATATTACACTATGCTGCAGAAGTACAAACTCATTGATACTGCTGGCATCCGACGCAGGGCAGCTGTTGCTTCTGCTGGCAGCACAACGGAAACACTTTCAGTAAAACGTGCTTTTCGTGCAATTCGTCGCTCTGATGTGGTTGCCCTTGTTGTTGAAGCACTGACCTGCATTACAGAGCAGGTATCTCTTCCATAGTCACATGCCCTTGTTGTTTTCTCAATATTTTCTTTTATGATTTTCTTGTATATAATTCATTCTAACATAGTGAACTTTTGTGATACCAAGGATTATAAAATTGCAGAAAGAATTGAGAAAGAAGGAAAGGCATGTGTAATTGTTGTGAACAAATGGGATACAATTCCAAACAAGAACCAACAAAGTACAACATATTATGAACAAGATGTAAGAGAGAAGCTTCGCATACTCGATTGGGCTCCTATTGTTTATTGTTCTGCGACACACGGCAACAGCGTTGAAAAGTTAATCCCTTACCTTGTTTAAGACTCCCAATAAGCACTTGATACTTCTCTTCTCCAGCATTTGATGATTGCCGTTTTCAGCACAGTTATTGGTCACGTCCTTGCATGTTTCAATATCTTTGCTTCACTCAGTGATAATCTCACTTCTGATATCTTGATTATGTATTTATTTTCATAGAAATACTGCACACAGATCATTCATTGTAGGCTTGCTGCCACACTGCCACTGTTAAAAGTTTAGACTACGATATTATGTGGGTCATGGCTCTCGCGCTCGCGCTCGCCCTCCCCTACGTCGGATCCTGCGGCCCGCTTCTCCGACCTTCGCCATGACCTCTTCTTCCGGGTCAGTTCTCCTGCCTCCCCTGTTCTCCTGGTGTCTGGTCACCGGCCCTCCCGCCAATGGCCCCTGTTCTGCATTTAGTGGAGCTCGATCGGGATCCCCTTCTCCGGGAGCTAGTTTATTCCTGGGACTTCTCGCCGGGCCGGTTGTTTCAACGCTCCATCCTCTCCCGTTTCTCCTCCCCGGTTCATCACCCCTCCTCCTCTCCGGCTGGCTCTTTCTCCCTCCTGGCGGTTTTCAGGCGTTTCACCTTTCGGCTCACCGCCTCTTCTGTTAGCATGGCCTTGCATGCCTGTCTGGGAGGTTCTCCAGCAGGGTTTCACGTCTCTTTTGTTCAAGATAGACACTTTAGATTTTCAGTTTTTTCGAAAACTGTTGGTCTCTCGGTCGTCCGCCTCCGAAGGGTCATCACTGACCACTTCGATGTTTACTTCCACCTCTGGCGTGATGGCGGCCCTAATTGGCCCCGTGAGGTCGCTCGCTGGCAAGACGAGGAAGCTTCTGCTTGGACTCCGGTTCGTCGGTCGCACCCCCGCCCTCGCCGGCGCTCCTCCCCGCCGAGCTGCCCCTTGGTCCCCCCCCGTCCTCGCAAAAAGGTCTCCTTCTCGGAGAAGATCACCATCTTCGGCTTGTCCTCTTCGTCGTCTGTCCCCTCTCCGTCTGTCCTTGTGGGCTCCTTTTCCTGCCCCCTAGTCGCCAGTCCTGCTGCTTCTCGCCTCCCCTCGCCTTGCCGCTCTGTCTCCGACAGGCCCCTCCCTCCTCTCCCCTCTGCTGCTGCCATTTTCAAAATGAACAGTGCCCGGCCCTCCATCCTCGGCAAGTTCCCCTCGGGCGTCCCGTCTGGCACTGTTCCCCCTCCGGCTCCTCTGCGCCAAATCCCTCTAGGCCATATCTTCTCCCGTCTGCATCATGATCTGTCTGGCCGCCTCCCTCTCTCTGTCGCCCCGGGTTCCGTCCCATCCCCGGTCACGCCTAAATCCCCTCCGCTGCCCAGCATTTATGGCTCCCGTCAGCCGGGCTTTTCTCCTTCTACCCCCCAGCTTTCCTCACCCCTGTCCCCCCCGTCCCCCCGCCCCTCTTCTCCTCTCCCCAGCGGTGTTTCGCTTCCCTCCAGCCCCCCTTCTGCTTTTTGCTCCCCTTTTGCAGTTTCCCCCTTGCCGTTCCCGCTTCCGCCTGCCTCGGAAGTTGGAACTGGCCACTTAGCCCTCCCGCCCCTTTCTTCTTCTTCTTCGCTCGTGCCTTTCTCCGCTTCGGTTCCTCCTCCGCTTCCCCCTCCCCCAATGGCTAACTTCCCGGTTAACCCCCTCCCCTTCCTCCCCTTCGGAGGCTCCCTCCGCGACGGCGGCGGACAGCTTCGCAAGCAACGGGCCCATGTTGCCCTCTCTGGGGAGATCGTTCCCCGGCATAAGAGCTTCGCCATTGCCGAGTGTGATGGCGCTGTCCCCCCCGCTGATCGGATGAACTTGCTGATCGCCATCCGTCATCACATCGTCAACAACCTGCTCCTCGAAGTCGACCGCTACAGCCTCCACCCCCTGGGTGTGGGGATTTTCAAGTTCGGCAACATTGTCGAACGGGACTTCATCGTCAACTCCCCCCCCTTCATCGTCCACGATCGGCTGATCCGCTTCGTCAAGCATAATGAAGCCAAAAACTGCAAGCAGGCTCCATTCGCTCGTGCGGGGTGGTTCATGTTCCTTGGCTACCCCCTGGACCTCAAATCGCTGGACTTCCTTCAGCAAATTTGCTCCTCGTTCGGCCAGCTCCTGTTCTGGCACACCCAAGACCCCAGCTACGCTCGGGTGATTGTCAAAGTTCTCTATGATGACGACCTCGATGTTCCCCGAAGTCTCACGGTCAAACACGGGCGGGAGTTGGACGGCGCTGGTCGTTCTTGGACCTTCCCGGTCTTCCTCCTTCAATCTGACCTCGCCGATCACTGGCCGGGCGATGAGGATCCGGCACCCCCTGACAACGGAAACCCCCACCCCTACTTGGAACCTGTTCAGCCGGGTGAACCTGAATGGGTGCAACTCTGGGCCGATCAGCAGCTTTTTGGCCCGCTGGCGAACCAGTGGCACCCCCCCCCACTTCCAGCAGGACCTGCCGGGTGCTAATTTGGCGGAGGAAGAAGAACAGCTTCACCTTTTTCACTTCGGTCAGGCTGAACCTGAGCCCATGATTCCTGAGGATGAAGCGGCGGAGAACAGTGTGGCGGCTTCGGGGATCTCCTCCGAATCCTCTATGGAAGTCGTCTTGGCGGTCCCTCCCCCGTCCCCGCAGTCTCCCCCTCCTCCCCATGCCGTGGACGCTGGCCAGGCCGACCTCATCCTCCCGATTCACCTCCCGGCCGCCCAGGCCCCTCAGCTCGTCCCTCCGCAAGCGTTGCGGCCCCCCATCAGGCTGTTCTACTCCAGGCGTCCTAAAGCGTCTGGGCCCCTGGCTTCGAACCTGGCCGCCAAGCCGACAGAGCCGCCTCCAGTGCCTCCTGTCTCCTTGGGTAATCAAAGCAAAAACAAGACCCCCCTCTCGGACAGGGAGCTCAGACGGAGCCTCCGGCTCAAAATTAAGGCGTTGGGGTTCAAAAAGGGCGCCTCCTCCTCCAAGCCAGGCCCTTCCCTCCAGGCCTTCCCTGCCATTGAAGATTTCATCAACATCTCGAGGTCCAACTCTATCCTCCCCTCTCTTTCTATTCAGCAGATTCAACACTCCGCTTGCTTTCTCTGTGGTATTCCGGCTTCTAAAGTCTCCCCTGCTTCCCTTCTTGCCAGCGATTCGGATGAAATGGCGTCGGCTCCTGAGGACAGGACTGCTCCTGGCATGGCTAGTGCGTCGCATGGCCTTTGACCTGGCCTCGCTAGTGCGTCGCCACACCAACCTGGCCCACTTAGCGGATGACTTCACTGCCACTGAAATCGACACGGTGGTTCATAACCTTCCCTCGGATAAGGCCCCTGGGCCGGATGGTTTTAGTGGGCTATTCTTCAAATCCTGTTGGCCCATCATCAAAGATGACTTCCATGCTCTCGGCGCCCATCTGTCCTCCTCTCCGAATATTGATCTTCAGCCCATCAACGGCTCTTTCATCACGCTCATTGCTAAAAAGCAAAATCCCGCTACTCCCCAGGATTTCAGGCCCATCTCCCTCCTCAACACCTCAATTAAAATTTTCACCAAGATCCTTGCTAACCGTATGCAACCAATCATTCCTACGATTATCCACCCTAACCAATATGGCTTCATCAAGAACAGATCCATCCAAGACTGCCTGGCCTGGTCTCTGGAATACTGTAACCTCTGCAAAACTTCCAAGAAAGCTTCAGTCATCCTTAAGCTTGACTTCGAAAAGGCCTTCGATACCATCGAACATCGCACCATCATCCTCATGATGTCCCACCTGGGCTTCCCCCAGAAGTGGATCCGTTGGACCCAGGCGATTCTCTCCTCCGGGCACTCGGCCATCTTAATTAATGGTTCCCCCGGCAAATTTTTTCATTGCAAAAGGGGCGTCAGACAAGGGGATCCTTTATCCCCTCTTCTCTTTATTATTGCCGCTGACCTCCTGCAGTACATTTCTATTCATGCGGCCTCTTTGGGTTTCATTCGGCCCCCGGCCTGCCACCCCGCTGATTTTGATTTCCCTATCATTCAGTATGCCGACGACACCATGATCTTCCTGGAGGCCGACCAAAAGAACATTCTCTTCTTCAAAGCCCTCATCAACACCTTCTCCTCGTCTACAGGGCTCCATGTTAACTTCAGCAAATCCAGTCTTATTCCCATTAATGTTCCCGACGACCAGGCCCGTATCCTGGCAGCAACTTTTGGCTGCACTCTGGGCTCCTTCCCCTTCACATACCTTGGTCTTCCCCTTGGCCTTCAAAAGCCCAAATTCGCTGATTTCTCTCCCCTTTTGGACAATGTCGAACGTCGTCTGGCTCACACCTCCTTCTGCCTTTCCTTGGCTGGGAAGCTTCAGATTGTTAACTCAGTCCTCTCCGCCCTCCCCACCTATGCAATGTGCTCTTTCAAGCTCCCAGTCCGCCTCATCAAGCAGATTGACCGGGCGCGCCGCAACTGCCTCTGGCGTGGCTTCAACACCAACTCCTCCTCACTCCCCAAAGCCAGTTGGCAGCTTGTCTGTCGCCCCAAAAGAATGGGAGGGCTTGGCGTCGTTAACCTCCGCGCTCAGAACACTGCCCTCCTTCTCAAACACCTCCACAAATTTGTCTCGCACCAAAACATCCCTTGGGTTAACCTCGTCTGGCGGCTTTACTCCTCCTCCCCCTTAACGCCTTCCATCGGCCCCCTGAGAGGTTCTTGCTGGTGGAAAGACATTATTAAGCTCTCTCCTACCTTCCTTGGCATTGCCCGCCCCCTGGTTGGCAATGGTCGTTCTGTGTCCTTCTGGCACGATTGCTGGCTTCAGTTCCCGCTGAAGCTTCTCCTTCCTAGGCTCTTCTCCTTCGCTTCCAGACCGACCTGCTCGGTCCACCACTTCTTCTCTCTTCCTCACCTGATTGACCATTTTTTTCTCCCCCTCTCTGCTGAAGCCCTTGAGGAGCTTCAGACCCTGGCCTCCCTTGCTGAGGGTCTGCTCCCCTTGCAGCAGGTTCCATACTCTTGGTCCCTCATTTGGGGCTCCACCATCTTCAAATCTAAAAAGTTCTATGATCACCACTTCCAGCAACCCAACCCCCCCAAGGTCTTCACTTGGCTCTGGAAGTCCAAATGTTCCAACAAGCTCAAAGTCTTCTTCTGGCTTATCCTGGTGGATCGCCTGTCTTCTAAGGAACTCCTCAAACGACGGCACATCCTCCCCGCTGAGGATTCATGGGCTTGCAGGCTTTGTTCACTAGACTTGGAGGAGACTACCTGTCACCTTTTCTTTGACTGCCCCTTCAGTCGTCGCTGCTGGAATTTTTTGCGCATCCACTGGTCGGACGATCCGTCGGTTCATAACAAGATCTCCGCTGCCAGAGCCGACCTCACCTACACTTTTGCCATGGAGGTGTTCATCATTGGCGCTTGGGCGATTTGGCTGCTTAGAAACAAATGTATCTTCGATGGACTTATTCCCTCTTTTTCCTCCTGGCTGAACCTGTTTTATGTAAATTTCTCTATTCAGTCTAGTAGATTCCCCCCCTCCCTGCGATCCTCCATTGGATCCTGGTTAGAGTCTCTACACTCCCCTCTGTAATCTCCTCCTCCCCCTTTTCTTTATTATTGTTGTACTCCCCGCTTGGTATTTTATTTAATGCAAAATCTTAGTAGGAGCCTCTCCTACTGATTTTCGTCAAAAAAAAAATATTATGTGGGTTGGTGCTTGTGTAGGACACATGTATCTGACCTTGTTTCCTATCTTTTTGTACCTTTGATCCCATGATAATATGGTTTAGCAACTCCCAAGATAACAATTTCTGGTTAAGTACTAATTTGGGTTTACATTGTAAGCCTAATATTTGTCTGACACTCTGACCTTAACTTCTAACATAACTAGGATGTTGTGCTGTCTTTTGCAATGACAACCCATTTCCATAGCTACTGCATATCTTAAGTTCCATATAGTCCTATAGACTGGTTGGATTCATGGATCTGCAAAGCTAAGTGCTGCTGTAGTGGGTTGTCATTTCATTATTCATACATACATCTGAGTAAATGAAATTATACAATTTCTCTCTGGCTGTTCTTAATACACTGTAAGCTACCCTTGTTTTACATAAGGCTATTTGTAGCTTGTCAGTGTTATTGTCTGTTTCCTGCTTGCCAGACCTGAAACTTATCTTGAATTCACCAACTTATGTTTCCATCTTAGTGCTGAGTCTGCATGTTTCTATTGGACTATTGGTATCTGTCAATTACTTCTAATCCAGATAATTGCATTGCATGTAGGATATGATTAGCTTCACTAGATATCTTTTACTGTGTTAGCATTCTGATCATTCTCTAATACAAAAATGATTCCTCAGGATAATTTCTGCTGCTGCATTGGTTGAAAAGGAAAGGTCCAGGAGACTTGGTACCTCTATTCTTAATCAAGTATTTAGAGAAGCCATAGCATTTAAACCACCACCACGAACAAGGGGTGGCAAAAGAGGTCGTGTTTATTACACTACACAGGTAAGTTCTAACTTCTAACCTCTTTATGAACCTGTTTTGTTTATTTCTCTAAGCCAACAAGTTTATGATGGCATCTTTCAGATATGTTGAAAATGTCACAACTCACAACTGCTCTCTTAATTTCTATCACAATTAAATTTTTGTACTTGCATATCTACTGAAGGCCTTATAATCAAACTGAACTCATCGTGTTTAAGTATTGTATTCTAAGATGTATGATTGAATGGAACTGACACCTGTAAAACCTATTCCAAATTTAGCAAAGGATCCATTGGTTGCCCGTTTCAAAATTTAGTTGATACACTGATTGTCCTAAGATAAGGTAATAATATGTGTTCTGCAAAAATGTAAGGGCCCTTTGAAATATTTACTGCTTTCAGATTTGCAAAGTTCACATTGAATCAAATCTTCTAGGATTTTTTCATGCTTTTGTTATTTTTGTGCCAAAGGAAACTTATTCTTTACTTGCAGGCTGCCATTCGTCCGCCAACATTTGTTTTCTTTGTTAATGATGCAAAACTTTTCCCCGAGACATACCGTCGCTACATGGAAAAGAAACTTCGCTCAGATGCTGGATTCCCGGGCACCCCTATTCGTTTGCTGTGGCGTAACAGGAAGAGACCAGATAAAAAAGGTGAGGCCATGAAAAATACTGGTGTATAATCTCAGTGATTTTCATTGAAATTAACTTGTCTGTTATGTTAGACAAAGTTTATTTTGTGATAAAACAAACACACACACAAGGTGATGCTAGAGCCTAAAATCATTGAAAAGGAAGAAAAAAGGACTGAATAGTGAATACTATGTTGTTGGTTCTGAATTCTTATGAAGCAAAATGTTTGTCACTAATACCGCTGCGCTTGATTTCACCAACCTCCTCTGGTTTATGTAGGTCCACATAATCTGTTAGGGTCTTGGCCCTAGTGTCAGAACAAATATAATTCTACTCAGATTTGTATCTTGTAGATAGTTGACTATAAGAAAATTTATTCAATTGATCTGGGCATATCCAGCACTGCTGTGAATTTAGGTATTAAGAAAACTGATTGGCTGATTATGTTTTGTGATCTACCATACCTGTTGTTGTATGTCAGATGGTGAGGTTAAGTAGCACTAATGTCATACCCATTTATGTTTACTCTTGGAAGTCTTTCATGTGCTTACAAATGTACAGTTTGATGGATCTGCTTGGCTTTTGAATGATGTATTTAACAAGTAACTAAAATTATTTCTTTGGCATTCTTGGTAGGTAAATCTACAGACAATAATTCACAGAGTTCAGGAACCCCTAACAGAATGGTTTTAGCCACCTGAATCACCCCTACTCTCTTTCTTGACAACGGCAAAGAAGAAAGAAGAAACAAGAAACAAGAAAATTGCAAATTGTATATGCAGTGGAGGTGTACTGGGGAGTCATGTAGATGTTTAGTCATTAGCCTGTACTCCTTAGCAGTAGTTTACTGTAATTTGCTACAGTACACTCTACACTCTACACTTACTACTCCTTCATGGTGGAAGGGAACACTTGAAATTTGCTACTCCTTTAGGAGTAAATTAGTAATGCAGACCGCTACACCCTTTTGTTTGGGACAGCTTCAAGATTTTTAAAGTAGGTTTAGTCTAGCTTCAAGAAATTCTGGAGCTGTGGATGATGGATTAATGGTATTTAGTTGAGTAATTTAGTTTTTATTTTATATTAAAAATAAAAATTTAAACTATCTGTTGAAATTTGCTACTCCATTAGGAGTAAATAGTAATGCAGACTGCTACACCGTTTTGTTTAGGACAGCTTTCAGATTTTTAAAGCAGGTTTAGTCTAGCTTCAAGAAATTCTGGAGCTAGAGCTGTGGATGGATTAATGGTATTTTAATTGAGTAATTTAGTTTTTATTTTATATTAAAAATAAAAATTTAAACTATGTCATTATATTATACAAATTTTGGACCAAAGTTGTGGATGGATTAATAGTATTTAGTTTAGTAATTTATTTTTTATTTTTTATTAAAAATAAAAACTTAAACTATGTTATTATATTATACTCTCTCTTTTTCATTATCTCCATCATCTAAGTATTTTTCAGATTTCTCACAATGTACATCATCTAATAGTTGAGTCATTAAAACAGCATATCGTATTATGTGCGAATTGATTTAGTGTCCACATGCATGGCTTTGGTTTCCGTTTTTGTTTCTTCTTTTACTAGTACTCCACATGGTCACATGCACATGCAGGTTGAGAGTGTGGAAAAACAAAGCAATAAACACAGCATACGAAGAGAATTTAAGCTTCATATCTTTTGCTTTGGTCATTGTGTCAAGTTGTTAGATGATGAAGATAATGAGAAGGAGGGAGTACAAATTTTGGAGCTATTAAAATAAAAATTTAAACTATGTTATTATATTATACAAATTTTGAAGATGGATCAATGGTATTTAATTTAGTAATTTAGTTTTATTTTATATTAAAATAAAAAATTAAACTATGTTATTATATTATACAAATTTTGGAGCTATAGCTGTGGATGGATTAATGGTATTTAGTTGAGTAATTTACTTTTTAAATTATATTAAAAATAAAAATTTAAACTATGTTATTATATTATACAAATTCTAGATTCAGTTTAGTTGAAGTTATATAAAAAATAATTGATTTCCGTAGGGTGATGAATATTATACAAATTCTACATTCAGTTCAGTTGAAGTTATGTAAAAAATAATCGATTTCCATAGGGTGATGAATATTATACAAATTCTAGATTCAGTTTAGTTGAAGTTATATAAAAATAATTGATTTCCGTAGGGTGATGAATATTATACAAATTCTAGATTCAGTTCAGTTGAAGTTATATAAAAAAAATTGATTTCCATAGGGTGATGAATATTATACAAATTCTAGATTCAGTTTAGTTGAAGTTATATAAAAAATAATTGATTTCCGTAGGGTGATGAATATTATACAAATTCTAGATTCAGTTCAGTTGAAGTTATATAAAAAAATTGATTTCCATAGGGTGATGAATATTATACAAATTCTAGATTCAGTTCAGTTGAAGTTATATAAAAAAAAAATTGATTTCCATAGGGTGATGAATATTATACAAATTCTAGATTCAGTTTAGTTGAAGTTATATAAAAAATAATTGATTTCCGTAGGGTGATGAATATTATACAAATTCTAGATTCAGTTCAGTTGAAGTTATATAAAAAAAATTGATTTCCATAGGGTGATGAATATTATACAAATTCTAGATTCAGTTTAGTTGAAGTTATATAAAAAAATAAATGATTTCCATGGGTGATGAAAAATAATTGCTGGCTGAGGGGTTCGAACCCACGCGCACTCATGTGCAGAAGATCTTAAGTCTTCCCCCTTAACCACTCGGGCAAACCAGCTTCGTGAATTTACATCTCACAAATACTATTATACATCTAAATACAAATTTTCATATCCCAAATTCCAAGCTACTGTCGGTACGTTACTTCGTTGTCCCTCCAACCTTTTCGTTTCTGCCTCCTCAGATTAATATAATATATTTTGTTTTTTAATCTTATCACTAATTTATCTATTTTGTTCCTAAAATATGTTTTTCGACCAATAGAATATTTTCTTATTAATAACAAACAACGTTTTGATTTTTACAACTAGTTTACCTATTTCTGTTGAAATAAAATATTTGTAGAACGGATGAAATACTTTGCATTTCAGCCATCAAATCTTTTCCCGTTTCATTAGTTCTCCAACAAAATAAAAAATGATATTTTGATACTTTAAATGTACATTTTGTTTATAATGACACTCCATGTTAACACGTAGAACCACTTGAATCAATAAAAATAGATTTAAATGTTAAAAATATGAAAATCATGTATTCGAAGTGTCGAAATAACAAATCTCTCGCAACAAAACTACTATTTTTCCGGAAGAAAAGAATATAAATGCAGCGCAGCTCACTTTCGCGGCGTTTTTTTCACAGTTGGATCCCTCCAACTCGTCGCAATTCAAACCTAACCCCACCGCCCCCCCCCGTGTCCCAAACCTTATCTCCGGCGATCTCCGCCGCGGGCGTCGGAGGCGGAGGCGGAGGCGATGAGGGGGGCCGACCTGATCAACCTGCTCCTGCCGGACGAGATCCTGGACGAGGTGCTCCGCCGCGTGGGGGGCGCCAAGCGGGACCTGGACTCGTGCGCCCTCGTCTGCCGCCGCTGGCACCGCCTCGAGCGCGCCACCCGCCGCTCGGCCAAGCTCGCGGCCTCCGGGGCCCGCGCTGATGAGGTGCTCCGCCTCGTCGCCGAGCGGTTCCCCGCGCTCGTCGACGTGTCGGTGGATGAGCGCCTCACTATTGGGGCCGCCGGCGCCGGCGCCGGCCCCTCCAGTTCCGCATCCAGATCGCGCCGCCCGGTGGGTCCTCTTGGCATGCATCCCTGTTTGTGTTGTTCGGTACGCGAATTCTGTTTCGCATCTATCCAGGTTTCGTGGAGGAATTGGTCCAAATTACCGATTTTTTTATGTTATCCTGTTTTGAACCTAGTGTGATCGACTGGTGACATGAATACATGATACAATCATACAACGAGAAATTTAACTTAGGTTGGATGCGGAATTGTTAATTTGTGATAAAACAGCAGGGGGTTGCATTGTAGTATCCACTTGTAGATAATAGTTGTGCTGGCAAATAATAGTTTTATGTGATCTGCATTTGCATGACTTATACAGTTGCAGGCAAACATGTAATTGTAAGTGTATGAGTTATGCCTATGACCAGTTTAAAAAATCATTGGTATTTGCCCACCAGCTCCAAAGCGACAATACTGCAATATATATGAAGAGATATGTTCTGGCTTTGTGCCATTACATCAGGGCCGGTCCTGAGATTTCAGGTGCCTGGTGCAAACTAAAATTTAGAGGTCCTTATACTGATATAACATATAATACTCAAATTTACATATGGGTATACATGAAATCTTACTTATATGCAATTAAAATACATCCAAGACAATATTCGTATAGAATAATGTGTTATATTGAAAGATTAGAAAATATAGTTTTAAAACAGTTAAAATGTATACTTTTAAAGAAATCATATTGTTTAAAGTGCATGATAACTTAATCTTTGGGGACAGAAATCGACCACATAGTTATTACAACCACTTGGTTGTTTGCCGTGGTTATTGCCCAAAGTTGAACTCCACTAGGGATCAAACTCTTGATCATTCATTCAGAGGAATGTGTCCCATCCACTGGACCATAGAATAGATAACATAACATAGCACCACCCGCCCTCCTCAAGGCCAGCCCTGTATTACATGTAGCTAGGTTCCTTAATAAAACACTCTCCTTAATGTCAGTTACCATAGCCTTGTGCTGATGCACTGCTAAGTGATAATACGTTTTTGAATGCAGACATATGGTATTAGCCTGTCTGGGCGCCGCAGGAGGATGTCCCGGACCTCAAATTTCTCAGTGCACATGTCCCCATTTCCATTGGACCAGCCAGCTGATAATGAGACAGAGCGCACTTGTTTGACTGATGTTGGCTTAACTAATCTTGCCAGAGGTTGCAAAAATCTTGAAAGACTAAGTCTGGTATGGTGTTCTGCCATATCTTCAACAGGCTTGTTAAGAATAGCGGAAAATTGTAAGAACTTGAGTTCATTGGATCTTCAGGTAATGTCATGCTACTTGTTATTTTGCTTTTTGGTCACTTAATTACGTCATGAGCTCTGAGATATTTAATAAGTGTTTCTGGAAGATTTCTACATTATGCCACTCTATTAAACATTAGTGTTTATTGTAAAATTTGTATGTAATGTGGTATATGGAACCTAAAAATACCATGGAATAAGCATTTTTCATGATGATTAGTAGTCCTCCTTAATTAAGAGCAAATAAATTTATCTGCATACCAAATCTGCAGTTAATCTAGAAACTGCTGCATCTAATTCTGTACACAAATCTGTACCCTTTACATATCCATGTATTTGTTTACTGAGCAGACTTGATGCTTATTTTTGGACTGAGGTGAAATTTATCTCTAGGCTTGCTATATTGGAGATCCAGGACTTATGGCTATTGGGGAAGGCTGCAAGCTTCTTAGTTATTTGAACTTGCGCTTTGTTGAAGGCACTACAGATGAAGGCTTGATTGGACTAATAAAGAGCTGTGGGCAGTCGCTTGTCTCTCTTGGTGTTGCCACATGTGCTTGGATGACTGATGCATCATTGCATGCTGTTGGGTTGCACTGCCCTAACCTGGAAAACCTGTCACTGGAATCAGATCATATTAAAAACGAGGGAGTAATATCTGTGGCTAAAGGATGCCGCTTGTTGAAAACTTTGAAGCTGCAATGCATTGGTGCTGGTGATGAGGCCTTAGAAGCTATTGGTTTGTTTTGTTCATTCTTAGAGAGCATGTCACTCAACAACTTTGAAAGATTCACAGACAGGTACTCATTATAATTGTATTTCAATGCTACTATATTTTATGGAGGCATATGATTTATTTTAGAGTACTGCCAAGTGATTTAGTGTTATGTAGGATTTGATACAGGATACAGAATGTCAAACTAATTATTGCTCCAGCTTGCTAGACTGCTATACTAAGGACAAAGGACGAAGGAAAGATGCCTCTTTACTAACTGAAAATGGGAATATGCATCAATTAACAGGATCTGTTGATTGATTAAACACACAGGCCTGTTAATTAACATCCATACTTCGTAATTCTGATGGTTTGGTTGCCACGACCTACATAACGATAACTTTGTCTTCAATGTCATTTTTTAATATACTGGTTGTGCATTTTTACGGTGTAGACACTCCTTTATCTTGACTCGCATAATTCTCATTTACTGTGAATTGCTGAACTTTATCAGGACATTACAAATCAATACTTGTTCTCTATTGAATCATGTTTCCTGCAATTGTAGTTGTGCTTCATCCATTAATTCTTGGTGTCTCCACCTCGTGTTTCTTTGTTAATTTTTAAGGTATTAATTATTTAATTATGCCTTTTGGAATTGCAGGAGCCTTTCTTCTATTGCGAAAGGGTGCAAGCATCTCACAGACCTTATTCTCAATGATTGTCATTTACTAACTGATAGAAGCCTTGAATTTGTAGCTCGTAGCTGCAAAAAATTAGCACGACTGAAGATCAATGGTTGTCAAAATATGGAAACTGCTGCATTGGAACACATTGGACGATGGTGCCCGTATGTTTCTTGTCAACAACTTGAAATATTAGTATTTCATTTCTTCGATCGAAATCTCTATAGTCTGTCTTTCCTGTATTAATAAAATGTTCTATAGTTCAAATAAGTAAATCAGTATTTTAGAATGAATGGGGAAAATCTGTCAGAAAGCTGGATCTATAAAGCAATTACAGTTAGATATTTAGGTTGCTTATAGAGTGTGGGCTACCCTTCTTTTCAACTTTGGAAAAAAGGAAATAGTTGTTTATTCTAGCAATTTTACCTGCTTTTTGGAGCCATATTATATTGATATTTTGTTGCACTAATAATTGATAATTTTCCTTCCTATGAAAGCAGGGGTCTTTTGGAGCTCTCTCTAATTTATTGCCCAAGGATCCGAGACAGTGCATTTCTGGAGGTTGGTAGAGGTTGTTCCCTTCTCAGGTCCCTTTATTTGGTCGACTGTTCAAGAATAAGTGATGATGCCTTGTGCTACATAGCTCAAGGTTGCAAGAACTTGACCGAACTTTCTATTCGGCGTGGTTATGAGGTAATTTTGAAAATTCGCACTGATATTCTGCAAAACTAGCATACATGTTGAAATATATCAAATACAAGCTGGGTGTGTTTTAGAATTGAAGGGTTAGAATGAACAACATGATTTGGTTGCTTGGATCTGTATGCTTTCACCATATATAGCAAGTAGTGAAAACCCACTTAACTTAGTTTTTAAAATTCAGAACTCAGATGTGCACGGGTGATTGAAGAAATTTTTGTATGCAGATAGGAGACAAAGCATTGATATCTGTTGCCAAGAATTGTAAATCACTTAGAGAACTAACACTCCAATTTTGTGAGAGGTAAATATTATCATGCTTTTAGCCATGCTATTTATCTATCTTGTCCATGCACATCATCCCATTACCAAAGCTCATTATATTTCATGTTGTTTGATAATTGGGATCTGAAATGGTCTCGACACTTTCAAATGTTCTACAGCATTTCTACAGCTTCTTGATCCTATCCATTTTGGTTGAATTAGCACCCTTGGGGACATGTTCTGCCTGCATCACTAAGATTTGTTGGCATGTCCGTTTTTGAACTTTGTTTCAACTTCCTTTACAGGGTATCTGATGCAGGGCTGGCTGCAATTGCTGAAGGTTGCTCTCTTCAAAAGTTAAACTTGTGTGGGTGCCAACTCATTACTGATAATGGGATCACTGCCATTGCAAGAGGATGCCCTGATCTAGTCTACCTGGATATAAGTGTTCTCCGGGTATAACGCTTATAACATTTAATTCCCTCCCATGAAAGATTGTCCAAAAATTGTGGAAATGAATAGGGATCCAGTTCAATTTATGCCTAAAGTAATTCTGTTTCTGGTGCCAGAAAGCTTGGTGCAAAACCTCAAACTGCATAGGCATTGTTGCTCTATCTGCGCTTACCACACCTTCACCCTTATGACCTGAGTGGTTAGGATTCAGAATTGAAAGTTAGCTCATTTTACCCAAGGAATGCCTGAAGAACATATTATGACACTAGACTAGATACAACTATAGGTTACGGTATGTAGAGAACTTCAAGTCTGTCATGATTTCTTCTGCATCAACCAGCGTGCAAATTTTACCATGATTTCTTCTGCATCAACCAGCGTGCAAATTTTACCATACTCTAGTTGCCTTGCCTTCAAGGTACCAGCAGTATTGTCAGTACATATACCTGTTCAAGACATTTGGCTCCACACTGGGGGACCTGCGCTATAAAAGAATCTGCTCCAACTCTTGATAGATTATGTTTTTTTTTAGGATTTTCCAGCAATTTGTTACCCAGTCCTCTTATATCCATCCTTCATTATGTGAGTAGCAGTGTGATCATTTACCTTATTCTGATGCCGTGTCCTCTTCGTTCAACCAACAGATCATCGGAGACATGGCGCTTGCGGAGATTGGTGAAGGCTGCCCGCAGCTTAAAGATGTCGCGCTCTCGCACTGTCCAGAGGTCACTGATGTTGGTCTAGGCCACCTTGTCAGGGGCTGCTTGCAGCTGCAGTCATGCCAGATGGTATACTGTAGGCAAGTGACCAGCACCGGAGTGGCCACCGTCGTCTCAAGCTGCTCCAAGTTGAAGAAGCTCCTTGTTGAGGAGTGGAAGGTGAGCGAGAGGACGCGGCGCAGAGCAGGACCCATCCTATCGTTCCTCTGCACTGGGCTCTAACCCACAAGATGAAAAATCTCTGAGCATTTGGTTTTACTTATGAAGGGGAAAAAATCTGTGCTTTAACTTCTTTGTTGGTAAGAAGGCAGTCGCTCATAAGTTGCTAGACTCTATGCCATTGCTTCTTTAGCTGAAAAAAGGCTGTATAAACTGTAAAATAAAACAGTGTATCATGATGTACTGTGACTCAAAAATCATGATCCAGATAAACAGGGTCCAGTAAAAATCAACAAAAAGTTGTGCAAGTTCCCTTGTATGTGCATCTGTGCAATGCCAGTGATGTAAAAGCCATTCCTTTGCACTGATCTTGTTGGCTAACCTATCTGAAGTGAAGTAAAACATGGATCTTTTTTTATCTCATCTGTGTTCATGCATTCATGCTAATCAGCTGCCTTGCCATTTCAGTGGCCAACCAGATCAGAATATAACAAGTTTCAGAGTTTAAAATATAGCCTAAATGTACCAATCTTATACATGTAAAAATATTTTTTACCTCCAAAGTACCTATTTATTATTTCACCTAAGTACTCACAAATTCTGAGGTAAATAGTGTTGTCTTCTTGTTATCTTTTAATATATATGTTTAAGCATAAACTTGGTTATATTTTGGAATGGAAGGAGTACATTCCAAGAGAAGAACAGGACATGCATGTCACAGTTGGGATTGCTTTAAACCTTCAAGATTCCAAGCAGATTGCTTCCAGCTGCATCTGGAATCATTTTTGTTGGTGCCCAAGAGGCCAAGAGATCTTCACAAAACCACAGCACTTGAACCAAACCAGAATCTCTTGCTGCTGATCATGCAAAGTGCCTTGTCCAAAACCTCATTCCATCCATCAGGAGGAACACAGATACTCATGCTATCTCTGATCTCATCTTCAAGAAACGAATGTATTCTTTGCTCCTGCATGCATGCATGCATGCATGCATGCATGCTTCCTTCCTACGCTACTGTTTATCCTCTTGTCCACTGTCCAGAAGTACTCTAATCCAAGACATCACGCTGAAGCATCTATAAAAGTTCGTGCTCCCTTTCTACCTCGAGAATCAATCACAGAACCCTAAAGCTCGGATAGGTTGCGTTGTTGGTTGCGATAATGGAGAGAAGTAGTGAAGGTGTAGGTGACGATTCGACCAGGGCCGTTAGCATATGCGACCGGTTCTTGACGTTCCTCGCCAAGAACCTGTCCATGAACAGGCAGAAGAGCATCACTGAGGGTCCAATAAATGGAGGCAACGATCATGCTGGCAGCCATGCAGAGGAAGGAGGGGCAGGAGGAGAAGACGGCGACGGCGACGGCGGCGACGACGAGTTCGCCATAAAGATCGAGAAGGCTGAGTTCGAGTTCCTCCACGAGGAAGAAGACCGCAGGAGCGTCGCGGCCACCGTCCTGGAAGAGATCAGGAACGACGACGGCACTCATGACGTGATGAGCACTGCAGGTGGTGCAAGTGTAGTGCAGGAGGAGGAAGGAGCTGGCCGCCAACGTCGTCCTCCGGTGGTGGCTGCAGAAGCGGCAGCGGCGGGGGCGGCGCCGGCGGTGGAGGAGAACACGAAGGTGAAGAGGACGGTGACCATCAAGGAGGACAGAGACGACGCCGGCGGCGCGTCGTCGACGGCGAAGAAGTCGCTGTTCAAGAAGAGGCAGGCGTCGTCGAGCCAGCTCGGAGGAGACGACCAGCAGAAGCCGGCGAGGCGGGTGCTCCGGCCGAGGATGCCGTCGATCCTGAGGGTGCCGTCCAACATCAACGAGAAGTCGGCGACCTTCATCGAGGAGCGCAAGAAAAGCTTCGGCACGACCACCGCCGGCAAGCCGGAGAAGTGAATGTTGCATCTGCATAATGCAGCTGTCAGTGTCGACAAGTGTGTGTGTGTGTGTGTGTGATGGTAATTGGATGATTGATTGTTATCATTATGTCCAAGGGCTTGCTTGTCATAAAAATCCATAAATGTAATTAAATTATCAAACGTGTAAATTTCATCAAATCGCATGTTTTAAAGTCCACGTTAAAAAAAACTACAAAAATTTTAGAATTTTTCCCGAAATAATATTTTTTAAAAAAACAAAATTCAAATCTGCATGGCGGTTTTGAAGAATTGCAAAAATAGATAACGGTCGGTACTTGAAGTGCCGAATGGTGTCACATCAACTCTAGTCCGCACTTCAAGTGTCGACTGGATGCTGCCCCTCTATCAGCAGATTCTGCCACGTCAGTTCAGTCGGCACTTGACATGGCATCCAGTCGACACTTCAAGTGCCGACCGATACCTACTTCTGCGATTTTTCAAAATCGTCATATAAATTTGATTTTTTTAAAAAAAATATTATTTAAAGAAAAATGTTGACATTTAATCTAAAATCATGAGAGTGGTAGTAGCTAGCTAGCTCTTCTTAATACAATATATAATGCGCATCTCGAGTTCGAGAGAGAAATTGAATACTACTTGCGGTTAAGTGTCAATTGCTAATATTCATGTGGTTTTCTATAACTTCTGTGAAACTTATTCTTATTAAATTGATAAATAATATACCAGCATTATCACATTCCTCCCATATGCACATGCGATGACGGTCTTATTAGAGCTCCCGCCGGCGCCGGCGCCGGCGCCGGCGATGGGTTTTATCGACGGCGGCGACACATGGCGACGCTGTCAGTGACTCAGTGTAACAACTAACGTAGCCAGGCATTGTTGACAGATTGACCATATGCATAGTACTATTCTTTCTCTGAATTTGTCCCTCGTGTGTAGTGTTATGTTCCATGGATGGATGTCAGAGCTATCGACTATGTGCTTACTATATTGTAATTTGAATCTGTTTATTTCTTAGCAGATGTGATCTCGATTTGCGAGCGCAATTTTGTCTGCCGTTCTACGGACAGGTTGGGGCCGGCCGGCCATGCATGCAGTTGAAGTCAAGGCCAAGCTAAGCCTGAATGTGTTCTTGGGGGCAAAAGAAATCATGCATATTATGTTATTCCTGGTCGGTCTCGTGTCCCCATCAACAAGAGTTTGAGAGCTACCAAATTGATCTCTTCACCTTCATAAATTCAGCAGGAGTACACAGACACTCTAGCGGTCAATTCACACTACAGATTCTGTGAGCCGGAAGTTGTGAGCCGTAGAAAAATTGAGAAGCTGTTTAGTTGAAATAATTACAAATTTATATTCTGGTAGTTCGTGATGTATAGTTATATTATTAATGTGTAATTTTATATGTAAATCATTGTATCATAAAATTTTGTAACGTTTATATTAAAATTATATGTTTTTAAATTACACTAAAATTATATATTTTGCTAAAATTTTACTTTTTCAAATTTTACATGAATTGATATGTTTTAATAGCACGTAGGTAATATTCATTCAAAGTTGAATTGAGAATCTGTGAAATCTAGGTTATACCAGCTTTCAAATTTGTACTACGAGAATCTGCAGATTCTGGAAAAGTTGGGTGACCAATAAAGAGCTGTTCGGTTCAGATTCCAGCTTCCGAGCAAAAGCTCGTTCAAAAATCCGAACCAAACATACCTATATATTTAGCTCGATAATCAGAGTACTGCCCCAATATTTAGTCAAATTGTGTCTGTTTCAGATGACACATATTTACTTATTTAGTCAGTTTTCAGATAGTGAAAGGACGACCTGTGTTTCATATATAAAAAAATTGGCTTTTGAATGGATCAACCATCCAACCAGTCTGCAAAAACAGGTTAGTTTTTGAGTTACCTCAAGGTAGACGCCGTGTGTAGCCCGGGCGCCATTGCTGCTTCAACTTTTCAGCTACATACACAGGCAATGATCAGAAAAAAAAGCTTGGTTTTTGAGTGTTTTTCTTGGAAAAATTTACACCACAAGAGGCATCTTCAGAAGGAAGAAGAAGCTGCTGTACATGAAATATAATATCAATCCTGACTTGGCATCAGCAGTACAGTACGTGTAGACTTTATTTCTGCTTGGAACTTTTCAGCACTAAAACCACATGAAACTGGAAATGCATAAAATTAAAGGCTGTAATTAATAATATAATATAATGGGCACCTTGATTTGTAGCTATGACTACTTTCTCTCTGCTTATTAAGACAAGTTCCAGCTGGTGAATTAATTAATCTCAAGAAACAGCTACTAGACCAGTTAAAAAGGTTTAGTTACCAGCCAACATTATTATAGAGATCATAGAAGGCAGAGTTTAATTACTCCTCTTAACTATTAATCTTAGTTCTAACTACATTAATTATCTGGTTACCAAGTCAATTAGGGACAGGAAGACATGCATGTACCAGCTGATTGCTTCCATAGTAGCTACTGTATGTTCAGTGTAAGGACTCTTTTATGAGACAACTCTCTTAGACTCTTACCTCTTCCTCAAGAGATAGAATTGATATACTTAAGTTGAAAAACATTTAAAATTGATATGAATATATCTGTTTTGAAAAATACTTTCACAATCTCATAGTTTTTTTTAAAAAAAGATATAAATTTATTCTAATGTAAAATTGTGATCAAAGTTATGGGTTGAAAAATATGCAAAAAGTCAAACAACATGTATTTTTTACTGGAGGATTAATTCTCAATAAGGCTGCAGGTCGTCTACACAGCGGCAGAGCCAAGAAATTTTCCGAGCCCGAACAAATCTAACTATATTTAATATTTGATATAAAAATTCTACTTTTTATTTCTACATGTATATGTTTTTTATTTATCCGATGTAGGCTCCATATCCTGTACACAAAACACCTTCCGTGCAAAAATGCACAAGGCTGGTCGTGGCCCTATATCCAAAAACCAACGACAACACCGTTTTTGCAAAAAGAGCCCCCTACAGTGCACATTTGCTTCTTCCTGTCAGTTTGCAAAAAACCCCTTCGAACCTATGTATATTGGTTTTTAGACGTATGGCCATGACCGTCCTTGTGCATTTGTGCACGGAGTATGCTTTATACACAAGATACAGAGCCTCCGATCTACAAGTAAGTATCTAAAGTCAATGTCATACAAATTTCTACAAACTTAATTTAAAAGGCCGGATAAATTCTCTAAAACCAGTTAATTATTTCTTATTTAATTTGGATCATCCTCACATACAAAGGGTGGATCCAATATGTAAGGGATGACATCAAATAACAACAATAATGTCTTGCTGGTTGATCAAAGTAATAATCTTCGATCTCTAATTTTCAATATTAAATAACAACAGCTAGCTAGCCTAATAACTTGAATTGCCTGGTGATCGATCGACCTCAATACCCTATTAAAAATTATTACTGAAAATTATCACCATTAATCGAAAATTTATGATATCATCATTAACCTAAAATTCTAATCCGCCTTAACTTGTTCCCATAGAATAATATCACTTTGATCTTTTCCTGTCCAGAATAATCTGATATATATGGTACAAGAGTGGTAATAATATAAATTACAAATTTCCATGCAAGCTACGATGATTAAACTAATTAATAAGTGATATATATATATATAGTGGGAAAAGGCAAGAGTTAATTACTCGTTAAATTACTCTGACCTCAGAAAGTGATTACGTAGATAACAGCGACTCGATCGGACTGAATCATGCATGCATGTGTCGGATTAATACGTAGTTTTGACTTGTTACGTTGTTGCTTAATTTGTATCGTAGTGTCGATGGTGCACTAGTTGCATGGGAGTTTCTGATCATATTTTTTGTTTCATGAATCACACGAAAATAATATGGTACATACGTATGTACCAGGTAAAATTCTACCTAGCAACCGCAATTTTACTTATAGAATCACAGGCTTTTAAAATAATCTAGATTTTTTCATTAGATCGTAAAACTTAGCAACTACATACAAATGGTTTGTTTGGTAGAGCTTAAGAGATCCTGAAATCCATACTGAAGCTGGAGTGGAGCGTTGGAAGAGCTGGTTAGATCCTGCTCTACCACTCCTGTTCATTATTTTTTTGGAGTGCTCTCAGTGGGATTCACTCCTCAAGAAAAGTGTTTGGTTTGGCTCTAACTCCACAGGACAAAGAAGCTGGAGCTGAAGCCCCGCTAAACGCACCCAAAATTTAAAAATAAACGAGAACAAATTTGGTATAACTCCGACTCCAAAATTCATACTAGATATGGAATTTCTCTCTCTCTCTATATATATATATGATAAAATAAAGTGGTTAAAATTTTATTTATAATCTAAAATAAAAAACCAAATTACTACTTACTACTAATACCAACTAACAGCGTATACGTGTATTATCTGCATGACTTTTTACATGGCGTTGATATATATATATATATATATATACAAATGCTATTCTACACCATGGGTGTAGAATGCTATTCTACACCGACGTGGAATGGAGGGGTTGGGATTGGGTGGAGGTTGGGCACGATTGGGATGATCGGTGTAGAATAGCATTTACACTCATAGTGTAGAATAGCGTTCCCGTATATATATATATATATATATATATATATATAGGACACAAAAATATATTCTTCAGTCAAAGATATGCAAGCTAGTTTTCCAAGAAGAATTATATCTCCTGGTCGACTCGATCGAACCAGACCCCAGGATGATATATAACCTGCAGTCAAAACACACATGCATCAAATTCCACATGTTATTTTCACCCATATGATAAATTTACCATTTGTACTCCTGGTCAAATATTGGCAGCACCAAGTCGTCCTTGCATGCATCCGTTTGTTCAATAAGACCGTGCCATGCATTTCTTGTTTCCTGAAGAAATATATAATGAATTATTCGGATTTTTCTATTAATTTATGTAACTTAATATGGTACTAGAGACATAGATCATGAGCCTAGATGACATGTAATTAAATAAAAACTACTCGACGCGTCGACCAAGGCGAGAGATCGTGAAGCTTAAATTCCTTTTGCATGTCGTGTGTGTTATTTCATTTTTCCACACCCACATGTGCGTGTGGCCATGCGGAGTACTAGTAAAAGAAAAAACAAAAATGGAAACCAAAATATGCATGTGAACTCTAAATCAATTCGCACGTGATACGATATGCTGCTTTAATTGTCTAACTATTAGACGATGTAGATTGTGGTAAAACTGACGCTAAGACGACGGAGATAATGGGAAGGAGGGAGTACATCACAATTCTATTATACAATTGAGGTTTGATGTGACCTTATCTTTTTTCTTTGAAGTGAGCACCTTTTCTATTATACAAACTTTTGTTGATTGTTGAAAAAACTTTTGTTGTATACATGTGATCACCTATGCAAAGTCTGAACTCACATTATGTGGATAGATTCTACTGCATGCATGCATAAAGAAGAAATGTCAAAATGCGTTGTTGTATTAGCTAGAGAGAGATCATATCGAGGTGGATGGCCACCCCTAACTCCTAATTAATGTTTATAAAATCATATAAAAATCTTTTAGAACTTTATATGATTAGTTAAAAATAGTCCGACCATCTCTATATATGTGATATATGTAGATCAAGTTGATATTCATATGTATTCAGATTTATTGATTCGCAGATAAATATAATCATAAAAAGACAATAATTACTTGCGTTCGGATGAAATATATATCTGTTTTCATTTCAGACTTTCCCATCTCAGCTCAGCAAAGAACTAATAACATATCAAACACAAGTCAAAGCTGCTGATGGTTATTATTACCAGATCGATCTTTACTCATCTGAATTATTAATTGATTAATTAAGAACTCCGTCCCTTGCAGGCTGCAGCATTATGCATATATGAAAGTATATATGAAACATCAAACGTCAACGTAGGAGAAATATTCAGAGTTTCAGGCATCCTGTGCTGCACGGTGTCTGTCAAGTCAAATGGAAGACTATCACACGTACGCACGCACACACAACACACAAGACACTCGGACTCTCACGGTCTCACCAACGCTAGCTAGCTAGAGGTTGGTGAGACCAATAATATCTTATCAAT
This sequence comes from Zizania palustris, assembly GCA_019279435.1. Taxonomy (NCBI): domain Eukaryota; kingdom Viridiplantae; phylum Streptophyta; class Magnoliopsida; order Poales; family Poaceae; genus Zizania; species Zizania palustris. Next base: position 30,042,459 of record JAAALK010000081.1, on the reverse strand, counting down.
CGGTTTATAATCTCTTTTTTTGCAGAACCATGTGATATAACTAGTGATGCTAATAATTTATTGTCAGTGATAACATTCTCGTAGTATAACGGTTCTAGCTAGAGCCGACGACGATGATAGTGTCGTAACAGCGTCGGTTCGGTATTCAGGTTAGCATATTTTTTTTAAAACCGACACTAATATTATTTTAGTGGCAACTTAAAAATATGATCTGAAATGTTCGGGTATATGTGAGCTAGTCTAGCTTGCTTCTAGGTAGCAAGAAAGCAAGCTAGCTAGCTTAGCTATCCATATCATGTGGCTAATCCAGATTAATTGGTTACATTATCACTACATGTCAGCTTCTTTTGGATTAGCTAGCTAAAATTAAGCTGAGGTTTACCAATCAATCAAAGAGAAAAGGTGTCTAAGCCAATGATATCAATCAATCTCCACTCTGCTTAATTAATTATCTGCTGGTATGATCATATCTATCTTTCCATGAAGCGTACGTAGACAAATCCAACATTTTTTTTCTATCGATGGGCTGATCGATCGCCACCGTCCGTTTCTTGCCAGCTGGTACGTACGAACGCCGTCGGATGCGATTGGCCGGTCAAACATTGCACGCGGTCAAACATTGGCTGGTATGAACAGCATATGAACAGCAGCACTGCCCTATAAATATGGCTCCAGATCTGCCCTGGGAGAAGCATCACTTCACATTATAGCTAGGTTTTAGCTGTAGTTAGTTATACTCTCTAGCTAGCTAGCTAGCTAGCTCCATGGCGGCCTCCAGCTTCTTCGTGGCCGTCGTCGGGGCCGTCGTCGTGGCCTTGGCGGCGGCGGAGGCGGCGACCGTGGAGCACACCTTCGTGGTGCACGAGATGAACGCGACGCACCTGTGCAACACGACCAAGATCTACGTGGTGAACGGGCAGCTCCCGGGGCCGACGGTGGACGTGGCGGAGGGGGACACGGTGGTCGTCCACGTCGTCAACAAGCTGCCGCACGGGCTGACCATACACTGGCATGGCGTCCGCCAGATCAGGAGCTGCTGGGCTGACGGGGCAGGCTTCGTCACCGAGTGCCCCATCCCACCCGGCCGCCGGCACACCTACCGCTTCAACGTCACCGGCCAGGTCGGCACGCTGTGGTGGCACGCCCACATCACCTGCCTCCGCGCCACCATTAACGGCGCCTTCATCATCCGCCCCCGCGACGGGAACTACCCCTTCCCCACGCCGGCCAAGGACCTGCCGGTGATCATAGGTATGGTAATATAATCGATGTGCTGGCGGCCGGCCGGTGTTTGTTTGGGTGATCGAGCTGATGAGAATTCGAGATGAACTGGATGATGAAGCGAGCTCGTGTTGTTGTAGGTGAATGGTGGCAGCTTGACCTGATCGAGCTGGACAAGAGGATGCTGGACGGCAACTTCGACGACAACCCGTTGTCGGCGACGATCAACGGGAAGCTCGGCGACCTGAGCAACTGCTCCGGCACGGTGGAGGAGAGCTTCGTCCTCGACGTGGTTCGTGGGCAGACGTATCTTCTCCGGCTCATCAACACTGCACTCTTCTCCGAATACTACTACAGGGTTGCTGGCCACACGTTCACGGTGGTCGGTGCCGATGGCAACTACCTGACACCGTACAAGACAGACATGCTGACCATCGCGCCGGGCGAGACCATCGACGTGCTCATGGTCGCCGACGCCCCGCCGGGCTACTACCACATGATGGCGCTGGCAAACCAGCCGCCGTTGCCGGACCTGCAGATCCCGGTGTTCACCTCCCGCGGCCTCATCCGCTACGCCGGCGCCGGCGCCGACAACAACGGCCTGCCCGTGCCGATGCCCGTCATGCCCCACCAGCACAACACCATGCCGTCCTACTACTTCCGCAAGAACCTCACCGCCCTGGCGCTCCCGGAGCGCCACCGCGTGCCCATGCACGTCGACGAGCGCCTCTTCGTCACGCTCGGCCTCGGCTCCATCTGCCGCGGCACCAACAAGACCTGCCAGCGCCGGCGCGGCCCGGAGACCATCGTGGTGGCCACCATGAACAACGTCTCCTTCCACCACCACAACACCACGTCTCTCCTCGAGCGGTACTACGACGGCACGTCGGAGGGCCTGTACACAGAAGACTTCCCGGACCGGCCGCCACGGCCGTACAACTACACCAACCGGGAGCTCATCCCGCCGGGCCCGCTGGAGGAGGTGCTGGAGCCGACGTTCAAGGCGACCAAGCTCCGGCGCTTCAAGTACAACACCTCAGTGGAGATCGTGTTCCAGAGCACCACGCTGCTGCAGAGCGACTCCAACCCCATGCACCTCCATGGCTACGACGTGTTCGTGCTCGCGCAAGGCCTAGGCAACTTCAACCCCAAGGTGGACGTCAGCAGCTTCAACTACCACAACCCGCAGCTCAGGAACACCGTCCAGGTGCCGCGTGGCGGCTGGGCTGCCATCCGCTTCGTCACTGACAACCCAGGTAACTAAACTACTTTGAATTCGATCAGCTGGTGTTCTAAAAAAGTTGGCGTTTTGATTTGCTTCTCGTGGACAGGGATGTGGTACCTGCACTGCCACTTCGAGTTCCACATCATCATGGGCATGGCGACGGCGTTCATCGTGGAGGACGGGCCGACGCCGGAGACGAGCCTGCCTCCGCCGCCGCCGGAATTCAAGAGATGCGCCGCCAATGGCTTTAGTCAGCCGTGAGATCATATCGATCGAGGGTTCTTGACTCCGGAATTCTTAATTACTTCATTCTACGAGTAATAACAAATAAAAGAGGGAATAAATAATGCATATAGAATTGTATTCTGCATTGTATGATTATTCTTGCTGTAAAAGAGATTGTACTATTCTTTTTTTAAAAAAAAAAAGAAGAGAAAAAATTATTGTAAGGTGTCAAAATGTGAGCAAATTAATCCATTTGGATTTAATTTATGAAATTAATTATTCTTTCGGTAAGGAATTGTTTATAAAGAAGTATGAGTTGACTAATTTATAGCAAAAGGTGATGATATAATACCATATCAAACGAGTTAACTATAAAAATATATTTCACAATTATTATTATTATTAATATGAACTTTGTCACACTTAAGCAAGTGGTGCACAATTAACTTGATTATATTTGTGATATACGTTCTGTTTGTTTCAGTTTTTAGCAGTTAGAGATTCTTCTGAGTAGCTGGTGTTTTCTAGTTTTTAGATTCTAGTTAATTTCTAAATTCTGTAGTTATTGATTCAGTTGATTCTCACAATATGAGTCTAGAATCTGAACCGTTTATTTCCGTTTTAGATTCTAAAAATTGTTGCAGTTGCTAGAAGGCTAAACAAAAAGACACTTATGATAATTCTAAATATGGAGAAATATCATGTGCAATCATGCAATCGTGTGATCTGGTGCATCCAATCAACATCCAACAGTTACATCTGATTTTCATATTGGATGCACCAGATCACACAATTGCACATGATATTTCTCCGATAAATAGTGAGGAGGAAATGGCATTCCTGGTTTTGTTAATATTGAGATAATCTGTTACCGCCGGCAAACCTCGCCGGAGATCTCGCCGGCAAAACGGTGAAAAGAAATGGATAATACGGAAGTTCAAGTCTGACCCGGCGCCACCACGAATTCCGAGTTCCGACGGATAAATTGCAGACACAACCTCGGGACTCGCTACAATCCTCGCCATGTCCTCCTGCGTCTCCCCTCCCCACCTGGTCCACCACCGCCACCGCTGCTCCGGCGGCCGCCTCCAGCTCCAGGCGCTGGGCGGCCGCGTCGGCCTCGCCGCGGCCTCGCGCGTGCCCCAGCGCCGGCGCGTGGCCTCGAGGGCGATGAGCGCCGAGGCGCCCCCCGGTGTGGCGCCGGCGGATGAGCCGGCCGGGCGGAAGGCGGCGGCTGTGGCAGAGATGGTGGAGGAGGCCACCGTCTGGTGCGCCGTGCACGGGCTCGTCGTCGGTGACCGCGCTCAACCGGTACGGCTGCTTGCTTTTGTTGGATTCCTGCTCGAAAGGTTGCATTTTCCCCCCTCCCGAGCTGTTGGTTTGGAGAGGGGAAAGATCAGTGTTCTTGGGAATGTGATCCGATCTTGGTGATTGATCGCTACAGAAAAAATTGGGAATTTTTAGTCGCCCTCTGTTTGTTTGAGTACTTATGCGGTTATTTTCTCGCGCCTCAGTTTGGAAATGTAGGAGTAAAATGATGCAGTATTTTGATAATTTGCAGTATATTGATCCCATCGGCGGATTGCTGAATCACTAAATCCAGTATGCTCTATCAAGAGATTGTTGGACACTAGAGTTGGTGGATACTCGGTTTACATATCATCACAGTGATTTGGTAGATGTGCTTGATTTGTAGTTTACAAGCAGCGCGCGGACAAGATGTTTTGCAGCTGCATACTACAGTGGTTGATTTAGTCTAGAACATCATGTTACGTATTAAAGACAGACCACCTTTCAACTTCCAAGAATGCGTTGAGAATTGGTCACTAGTGTTCAGGATCTTACCTGAACATCCTCTTGTAATTCTCATGCTACTCAGTGACCAAATAAATAAGTTTCAATAGGAGTATGTTTTTTTTTGGCTTCCACTGCATCATTTGTTGGAGTTTGGGCATTGGTTGTCCTAAGTATGCTGAAGTATGTACACAAGCAGCCATTTGGTTCCATCTGTTAATCCTGCAAATAATACAAATAGTTAGGGAGTTACATTGCTAGAAGATTTCATGGTTTGCATTCTCCATCCATGCATGTCATACATTTGGTCATGCATCTCATACAGTGTTAAATGTTGAGTCAAAAATCGCAGATCATGAAACTTTGTGGCAGATTTTGATGCGAGCAATGAAAGACAATACTTGTTAAGTTGCTAAGTAGCATTCTTGTGGCCCCTTGCAGAGATCAGGAACAGTCCCTGGTGTTGGTCTGGTTCATGCTCCTTTTTCGCTACTTCCAACACATTTTCCAGCATCCTTTTGGAAGCAAGCATGTGAACTGGCTCCTATCTTCAATGATCTTGTTGATCGTGTGAGCTTAGATGGAAAGTTCTTACAAGACTCCTTGTCTAAGTAAGTTCCATGTTTCATATAAAATTATGTTGATAGTGTGATCAATTTAAACTTGTGCAATGGGGGGCAGATACTCATCTGGCTGATCTCCTGCCTTGAATTTTCATATGGTATCCTGATCACTGAAATGATGAGTGCACTTTTTTACTTTCAAGAAAATAAATGCCAGCTACACAAAAAAACAGTTTCTACGGAATTACCAGATATACCGTAATTCATTATCTTTTGATTCCAGAACAAAACAGGTTGATGATTTCACCTCTAGGCTCTTAGATATTCATACAAAGATGATGGAAGTAAATAAGAAGGAGGTAATTAACAGTGTGTTATCATTTTTTATTCTGAATGTACGTAAAAACATCTTTTAAATTTTCCTTAAATGTTTTTTCACATTGTGTGTGTATGTATTTTGAGGCATATGTGTATTTGTAGTGAAGTACTGACAAGTGACTAATAAACTATCAGGATATCCGTTTAGGGTTGCACCGATCTGATTACATGCTGGATTCTGAAACCAATTCACTTCTACAAATTGAGCTCAACACTATTTCATCATCTTTTCCTGGTCTTGGTTCCCTTGTTAGCGAACTTCACAGGTCAGGTTAATGTCTACAGGATTTCCTGGTTTTAATATTTCAAAGAGTTGACCTGATTAGTAGTATTATTTTGATAATTACAGGACCCTAATTAATCGATATGGTAAGGCTTTAGGCCTTGATTCTAAAAGGATTCCTCAGAACTGGGCAGCCACTCAGTTTGCTGAAGCATTGGGCAGGGCTTGGGCTGAGTTTAACAATAAGAGGTCTACACTTTACCTATGCAGTATGCATTAGTGTTAATTCAGTTACTGGGAAACACAAGTGTCAACTAACACATATTTCTTGGTTGGCAGTGCTGTAATTATGATGGTTGTTCAACCCGAAGAAAGAAACATGTATGACCAATACTGGCTCATCAATCATTTGAAGGAATCATATCCTTTGATTATTTACTTTCCTTTCCCTTGTAGTGTCAAGTCGTCAACTTCTGAAATGCCAAAACTCTATTATTTCTTGTTCATTTTCTAATGTGTTGTTGTTTCAGTTTCTCCTGTACATTACAAACTTTCTGTTGTATGATTTTTGTTCATACGACTTAAGTGTTAAAATGTCTGCCTGATATTAGGGAAATTATCGTTGGGTTCAGTAAGCATTTGATTTTACTACTTATGTGGTGATCACAATTAACATCATGGAAATAAGGTTTTCCTTAACTATCTATTACTCATGGTGTGAAGACTATTAGGAAAACATTGGCTCAGGTGGAGGCTGAAGGACAGATTCTTCCAGATGGAACACTTGTGGTGTATGTATCATGTATATACATGAAGGAAGGCTTACTGTCCGGCTGCTCGCTATTAGCATTCTAATGTTTGAATGTGTGAAAATGCAGAGACGGTCAGACAGTTTCTGTTGTATATTTCAGAGCTGGATATTCGCCAAATGATTACCCTTCGGAAGTGGTACGTACTACTACTACGTACTACTGCATTTGTTTGGCCAGCACCCTTTCTCGTTAGACAGTGAATTTCTACTTATATTAACACAAAGTTCCCTGGAAGAACTTTTGTTTCAGAATTGTTGTTGTTGATGATGCTTCATCACTTCCCATTTCTTCAGAGAAAAAAGAAACTTCTTTTGTTTGTGAGTGTCATTGTCTGTGTTGTAAAGAAGTCCAGAATGTCAAGTGATGTGCTTGCTAGTTTTTTTTCTCTATGTTGGCTTGATATTCACCATGGAATCTGTTGTGTTTCAGGAATGGGGAGCAAGGCTTTTGATGGAGCAGTCATCTGCTATAAAGTGCCCTTCAATATCCTACCATTTAGTAGGAACGAAAAAGATCCAGCAAGAACTAGCAAAACCTAATGTTCTTGAAAGGTGATTATCTTTTTTTTCCCTACCAATTGGTGGTTTTTGTATTTGAATGTTCCTGTGCATGTTGCATTTTAGGTCTGTTGAATTTGCAATACACTTGTGGTCAGTATGCATCGTTTTAAATGAATAGTATGACATTTTTGTTTCTAGTGCTATACTTCTATTTTTTTAGCCAACACTCATAACCACTAATCTGATTTTATCTGTAGATTCCTTGACAACAAGGAGGACATTGCCAAGCTACAGAAATGCTTTGCCGGATTGTGGAGTTTAGATAATGAAGAAATAGTGAAGTCAGCAATAGAAAAACCTGACTTGTTTGTCTTGAAACCTCAGCGAGAAGGCGGAGGTCTGTTTTCGTGGCACCTAAGAACACCCATTTCATTATAAATCCTCTGGAAATCCGCTGTTGCTGATAATCATCTTCAGGGAACAACATATATGGTCATGATCTGCGAGAAACGCTGGTCAGACTCCAGAAGGAGCAGGGAGAAGCGCTCGCGGCCTACATACTGATGCAAAGGATTTTCCCAAGAGCTTCTCTTACACATCTGGTCCAGGGTGGCGTTTGCTTTGAGGACCTCACAATCTCTGAGCTTGGGATATATGGGGCTTATTTGCGGTACTTGACCCCCTTGGAAGCTCAGAACTTTTCTGATTTTATGTTTATGTCATGTTCCTTTCCTTTTTTACCCTAATTGAATCGTTCATTACGCTTAATCAGGAACAAAGATAAGGTAGTCATGAATAATCAGTGTGGTTATTTGATGCGCACCAAAGTTTCTTCATCAAACGAAGGTGGAGTTGCTGCAGGATTTGCTGTTCTGGACAGTATTCTCCTTACAGATGAGGTGATAACCCTATCCAGACTAATTATAAATTTATTATTCAAATTTATCCGTATTCTAAGCGACGAAAACTTTATTGGTTCCCCTACTGTAGTGGTAAACAAGAGTGTCACTTATCAATATCCAATCAATCTTTACAGTAAATTTTGTCAAGTCAATTACAGCCAGTTTCACAGGCCATTCCCCGGACACCTAAAACCATAGTGAAGAGTGAACTAAGCCTGGAAATCTGGAACATTCTTCTCATACATTTGAAATTTTGAATCGAATTCTTCGTTTGCGGCGTCGTTCTTGCAGTGAGGTAGCAAGGTGTCAGAGTTATATGTGACAGCTAGCAGTAGCAGACACCAGAATGAAGCTGACAGACAGAAGGTTACAAAATCTCAGAATTCAAGTTGACATTGAAATCAATGACAGTTCAACTCAAGTAATAACATTGCAACAGTATGCCGCAGAAAAGATGTGGCAGGACAAGAGTCGCGAATTTGCGACTGATCTTAGCCCCTGAAAGAAAGGGAAATAGGATTGATGAAGCTTGTGCTGGCAAATGTATGAAGTGGTGATAAGATAAAGAACAGCAAAATCACTGCCTCGTTGGATGTAAATGTAAAGGGCCATGGTGACCCCCTGTGATCTACAATGATGATGATTTGTAATCAGTCTATTTGTTGGCTGTAGAGTGAGGCCATTGCTTGCTTGTGTGAAGATTCTGCCATGCCCAGATACATTGTTCTGCCACTGTGCTTCTGCTTATACATGTTGTGTTTTTTGTTCAGTTCTTTTCTGTCTGTCAGAATAGACCAGCAAGCCTTGTTCAGTTCTTTATCAGCACACAGTTTTGCAGCCAAAAAGACAGGATTTTGTTTATTTTTCTTCTTGTTTGGTTCAAGCTGCCCTGAGCTTCTAAAGGGATATAAAATTGTCCAAAAAAACCGTCTTATCTCCTCTGCTGAAATAAACATGTGTTTCAGTTTCAGCTTCAGGTAGCAGTACCTACTTCTAGCTTAAACAAATAATATAAATTCTAGATTCAGACGGCGAGAATCAGTAATAGTAGAATTTAGAAATGGACTACAATCTAAAACTTAGGAAACTTGTTTAGGGAGCTTTTGGTAGCTAGGGAGAATCTGAAGAAGTTGATGTTTTCTAATTTTTGGATTTTAGTTCATTTTTAGATTCTGCAACTACTGATTCTCACAATCTGAACTGTTTGTTTCAGTTTTAAATTATAGAAGTAGTTGTAGCTGTTAAAAGCTTCGTAAATATATAGATCCTTAGATTCTCACTAGCTAGATATTTAAAGTAGCTAGCTAGAAATTTTAACTGTTAGAAAATGAAACAAACACGGTTACCGGAATCCGGAACGAACCACATAAATACAGTTGTCTTCATCTTTTAAAAAAAACTCAAGAAATATTTAACGATTTATCACTAAATTTTTTTATTTGTTTGTTATTTTAACTTACAATTGTTGATAGTCTCGTCATATATTACTTATATGGGTGGTAAATCATTAAAAAGCCCATTCTTTTACGATAAATCACCGTTTTTTGTTTCAAAACTCGCCTACAATTCTGAAGAAAAGGGATGCATATATGCGATCATATCGAGCTGGAATTGAACAAAAAAACAAAAACCAGACGTCGTCGTCGATCCATCACTGTCGCTAGCAGCTGCACGAAGAACTTAACCGACGGCTCTGCATGCAGCTCGCATGCATATTTCCAGCTCCACATGTACAAGTTCGAATGAATGAATATTATCTACAGTGTTATTAAAACATATCAATTCATGCAAAATTGGAAAAAGCAAAATTTTAGTAAAACATATCATTTTAGTGTAATTTATAAATATATAATTTTAATATAAAACATTACAAAATTTCATGATAGAATGATTTACACGTAAAATTACACATTAATAATGTAACTAAACATTATGAACTATCAAAATATAAATCCGTAACTATTCCAACCAAATAGCTTCTCAGTTTTTTTCTACAGTTCACAGCTTACAACAGCTTTTTCACATCTCACAGCTCACGCCAGTTTTTTCAGAATCTACTTAACCAAACACACCTGTATTCATGTAGTAAGCTAGGTACGTACGTGTAGAGACCAATTAAGCTTGATTTCGATCGCCGTCACAAGGCAAATTAACCGACGATGATGACTCGATGATCGGTCGCATTCATTCGTACAAAAGCCAAATAATTAAACTGTGCATAGAATACTCTCCTCCCATCGAGCCACGTCATGCTTTTGTAGAAAAGTCCTTCTGGATTTTGTAATTTGTCACGACTCTAGGTTATTTTGGCTGGTGTGGATGGCTCTGCGCGCCGCCGTGTCGCCCTGGGCGGGGCTGGCATTTTTGCGAAAAAAACTCTCATTTTATCGCTAATTGTGTGATGCCCTGGAGCGCGTACTCTCCGCTGTCTTGCGTTTTTTGTGTCTGCGTCCTTGTTTTCTGAGATTTTATATGCGAAAGAGGGAAAATTCTGAAACTTGGAGCGCGACGCACTCTAAAAACGAAAAACTCATGGGTGTTTTTCGCAAATGTGTTAGGCTGTTGGGGTGGAGATCCCCGTTTGCTCGTGATTCTCCTCGTCTACCACGCCTAACCTAGCCGCTTGCACCCTCACCCTTGGCACTCGTCGCCGTGGGTCCTCATTGGTGCCGGCAGTCTCCCGCAGAACGAATGGAGAAGAACAAGGTGCTCTTCACCGACGGCTCACCTGCTAAACCTTAACTCTATCCATGCCTCCACTGCCCACAACATCTCTTTTACCCCGTCGCCACGTCCCCCGCTACCTAGTATGTATATATAAGTGGTTAAGTATCCAAAGTGCCAGCTATCAACACGATAGGGTTATAGTGTCGCGCCCCGATTTAATAAATCAGGACTTTATTGAAATTCCATAGAAAATCAATAACACAAGACGTTCATCATGCGACCACGTACAATACGGGCAATCATTCACGGTTCGTAGACCGCATTAATACAAAAGTGAATAAAGATGAAGAGAAACTAATAAAACAAGGGTCCTAGATGAACGCCTCCTTCCAGTCTCGCCTTGACTGGGTCGCTACTCCAGACCTTCATCCTCCTCGTAGTAGACTGGCTCTGATGTTGTAAGTCAACGGGGTGAGTACAGATGTACTCAGCAAGCCACCGAATGCAAATATAATGCAAGATAATAACAAGGGGGATAGTGGCTAATTTTGCGGAAGCAACATAATTGTAAAGCTTTAAATGTGAGCAATTTATTAGTATGGAAAAATAAACATGTGCATGTGTATCATCATCTTCTAACTCGAGGGGTACAGTCAGCCCCACCTCGCTCAACAGTCCTTACGTGCCATGAATAACTTGATCATTCAAACAATTGTAAACTAACTGCGAGTAGTCACACAACCCGCCCTTGACCGTGGGCTCGGCTTTTCGAAAAGATTAAATTACTCTGATCAGAGATGTACCACTGTACCCACAAGGCACGCACTCATCACCTACACCGAAGTGTAACGAGATGACCCATCACACGGGAACTCGTGCCAAAACCTTCCATATAGTCCTCCCCGACTCAATAGCACCCTCTTATGGGTTTCATATGGTGTCCCGACGCATCGGAGCCCCACCATACCCCCCCTTGAGCCTCGTCGGTACAAGTCGCCCGCAGGCTAGCCCCTTGCCCCCTCCTCTATGGTGCATCAAGCCGGGGTATTCCATACTTCCAGTTAGGACTTACCCATTAGACTTGTGGTTGGTACGGAAGTGCTTTGCAACAGATCCCGCAGACCGGTCCTTATAGTGCCCCGGGTGCGACAAACCAGTGCCCGAGCTTGCACCCGGAACCCACCATACTTATAACCTAGCCAACTCCAACAGAGTCCAGAGACGAGAATAACAGGGAAATTCATATACAGAATCCAGCTATCTACGACTCGTTCTTTTTATCCTATAGCAGTTGTGCCGGTACATTGGGCACTAGCTAATATTTTATAGTAGAGTGACAAGGAGTTGAGGCTCAATAAGCATGGCTTGGGTTTGCACACAAGGACGGGGATCTAATAAATATAAGTGTAAGGCTTGAATATTTGACTAATGCAATATTAACCTATGGGTTATAGCGATAATTTATTGAAACATGGGCTCAATATGATCAACTGTTTCCACAGAGATGGTCGATGACTTGCCTTGATCAGCAAAGGGGGATGGAGGAACCTCGGGGTAGAACTCCTGCTCCTCGACGAACTCGTAGTCTTCTCGATACGGAAAATAAACAATACATTTAATAAACAGATAAAATTCACCAAATATTAAACATACACATTTGTAGGTTTTATTATGTGAAGTAATATTTCTAATATTTCAAGGTTTTGTTCAAAACAGTAAAGTTTAATATTTTAGAATTTTCCAAATTTATTTTCTGTATTTTTAATTTTAACCCTAAGGGATTTTTATTCATTTATTTATTAATAATATTTTAAGTAACAGAAACATACTGTTTTTATTGTATTAATGTGTAGAGAATAATATTCTGGTTCTAACAAAATTTGAATGGTGAAATTTGGAGTTAAAATGAGCAAGATATGAATTTTTGAAGTTTAAACAATTTTCTGGAATTTTATTTAAACCAAAAACAGTCTCTGGTCCACGGTGAACCAGGTTCACCGTGAACCCGTGACTATGCGCGTGGACCCGAGCGATCTGGACCGTTGGATCTGGATCCAGCGGCCAGATGCGAGGCGGGGGTTTTAAATGAATTTCAACGGCTCAGATTAAAACGTGACGAAGGGTTACACGTGGACGCTTGAGATCGCTCGGAGGCTTTAAGTGGTGATCGACGGCCGAGAGGCCTCGATACCCCTTTGACCAGATCCGAGGGCTTAGATTAAATCCCGGAGGGATTTAATCGTAGCCCTCCGATCTCAATCGGACGGCTGTGACGCGATCCGGCACGGCACGGCGTAAGGGGGCACGTACCCCCTTCGTCTCCGGCGACGGCGGGCTCGGGCGCGGCTGCAGCGTCGACGGCGAGGGCCTAGGGACCTAGCTACCGGCAAAAATGGAACGCGGAGGTGAAGGGGATTACTATGGTACCTCGGGTGGCGACGGAGGGCGACGGACGGTGGTCGGCGGCGAGGGTAGACGAAGAAGGGCCCTCGGGTGCTCGTCGGCGTCGTTGTTCCGGCGGTATTCACGGCCAACCGAGGGGTGGCCGAGGACGGGTGAGCTCCGGCGGTCACAACGGTGGCGACGATGTGGACGGAGGAGGTCCGAGGCGACGGCGAGAGTTCGCCGGAGTCGAAGCAGAGGAGAAACCCGAAAACGGGGTGGCGGCGCTCTGGATTGCACAAGCTTGGGCTTTAGGGGTGTGGGCGGAGTGCGGTGACCGACGGGGATTAAATAGGGGCTCGCCGGTGCTCAGATGGCAAGGAATACCGGAGAACCCGAAGGGCTCCTTCCTTTTCCGGCGAGGTTCCCTAAAGCTTCGGATAGCCTTCCATTTGCGCGAAAATGCGCCGGCCGTAGATGGAAGGGGAGCGGTGGCGCTAGGGGAAAGTGATCCGAGGGCGATCGAGCGAGATCGGGCGGCCGGCGGCGTGGAAACAGAAGGCTATCGCCGGAGAGGGAAGGGGAGCGATCCCCTTCCATCGAAGACGAAGGATCTGACAGGTGGCCCCCACCTGTCAGCGAGCGAACGAGAAAGGAAAGGGCCGACAGGCGGGGCCGGGCGGACAGTGGGCGCAAGGGGGCTGGCAGGTGGGTCCAGGCGGGGCGCGGGCGGGAGGAGAGAGGGGAGGCGTGCGCCGACAGGCGGGACCCACGGGTCAGTGAGGGAGTGGCGATGGGCTGGGCCAAAAAGGCCGTCGGGGAAGGTTTCTGGGTTGCGGCCCGTTAGGCTTTTTAATTCTTTTCTGGTTTAAAATAATTCCAGTAATTCATTTATTTGATTAAGGGTTGAATCACTGTTGGCAAAAATTTGTAAAAATTCCTAAAAGTATATCTTGGTCTCTAGTTCCTCTCATAAAATTTTCAAGTCCAGATTTTGAATATTTCCCTCTGTTTGGCTTTATTTGGATTCTTTTGTGATTTTCCTTTATTGATAAATTCAGAAATAATATTTTCTTTTTACTTTATTCCTTTTTAATTTCTGGGGTGTTACAATCCTATCCCCCTTACAGAGAATCTCGTCCTCGAGATTCGGATCAATCCTCGAATAGCTCAGGATGCTGTGCCTTGAGTTCATCTTCTTTTTCCCATGTAGCTTCTTCTACTGGATGATTGCTCCACTGCACTTTGCAGAAGCGGATTACTCGACTCCTGGTGGTCCTTTCTTTGACTTCCAATATCTTGACCGGTTTCTCCACATAAGTCAGATCTTCTTGGACATCCAACTGCTGAAGATCCACTTGCTCCGTGGGGACGCGGAGACACTTCTTGAGTTGAGATACATGAAATACGTCATGCACTCCAGTCAATGAAGGTGGTAATTCCAACTGATACGCGACTTCGCCTTGGCGTCGAATAACGGGAAATGGTCCAACATATCGAGGGGCCAACTTTCCTCTCATGTTAAACCGTTGAGTCCCACGAAGAGGTGTAACCCGAAGGTAGACATGATCTCCTTCTTCAAAGGCTAAGTCTCGACGGCGATTGTCTGCGTAGCTCTTCTGTCGAGATTGGGCTGTCTTGAGTCGGTCTCTGATAATCCGTACTTTCTCTTCGGCTTCACGGAGAATGTCGGCTCCGAATACTTGGGATTCACCAGTTTGGTCCCAAAGGAGAGGCGTTCTGCACTTACGTCCATATAGGGCTTCAAAAGGAGACATCTGAAGGCTGGCTTGGTAGCTATTGTTGTATGAAAATTCTGCATAAGGCAAGCTCTTGTCCCAAGTGGCTCCAAAATCCAAAACACATGCTCGGAGCATATCCTCTAGTATCTGATTTACCCTTTCTGTTTGTCCATCGGTCTGAGGATGGTAGGCGGTACTGAAATTCAATCTTGTGCCCATCTCCTCTTGGAGGTTCTTCCAAAAGCGAGAGGTGAACTGACTTCCTCGGTCAGACACTATCTTCTTGGGCACTCCATGAAGGCATACTATCCTGGCCATATATAGCTCTGCTAGCTTAGGGCCACTGAAGGTCGTCTTGACGGCTATGAAATGAGCTACTTTTGTAAGCCGATCAATGATCACCCAAATAGAGTCATACCCGAGTTGGGTCTTTGGTAATCCGGTGATGAAATCCATACCGATCTCTTCCCACTTCCATTCCGGTACTTTAAGTGGTTGTAGCAATCCTGCAGGTCTCTGATGTTCAGCTTTTACTCTTCTGCAGGTGTCACATTCGGCGACGAACTGGGCAATCTCTCTCTTCATGCTAACCCACCAATATCGTTCCTTCAGATCTTGGTACATCTTGGTACTGCCGGGATGGATGGAGTACAACGTCTCGTGGGCTTCTCTTAGGATAAGAGTCTTTATCTCAGGTTTATCCGGCACACATATCCGAGTTCCAAACCATATGGTGCCATTCTCGTCTTCTGAAAATCCGGGGGCCTTTCCTTGTCTCATATTCTTCTTAATGGCAGCTATATCCGGGTCCTCTGACTGAGCTTCACGAATCTGCTCAAACAATACCGGTTGGGTCTCCAAGGTGGCTAGATAAGCTCTGGTGGTAAATCCAAGATTTAAGTTTTCCATCTCCTTACATAGCAAGGGTGCGTGTTCTTGCATCATCATTGCCGTGCAATATCCCTTGCGACTTAAGGCATCAGCTACCACATTTGCTTTCCCTGGGTGATAGTGAATACCCAAGTCATAGTCCTTGATTAGTTCCAACCATCGTCTTTGCCTCAAGTTCAGATCCGGCTGTGTGAAGATATACTTCAAGCTCTTGTGATCCGTAAAGATCTCACAGCGATTTCCAACCAGATAGTGCCTCCAAATCTTAAGGGCATGCACTACGGCGGCTAATTCCAAATCATGGGTCGGATAATTCAACTCATGGGGTCTCAATTGTCTGGAGGCATAAGAGATGACTTTTCCATCTTGCATAAGTACACATCCCAATCCCTGGCGAGATGCGTCGCAATAGACATGGAAGTCTTTGCGGATATCCGGTAGGGTCAGTATAGGTGCAGACACCAAACGAGTCTTGAGGGTGCGGAAACTTTCCTCGCATTCAGGAGTCCATTCGAACTTTTCTCCTTTCTGCAACAATCTGGTCATTGGCTTGGCTATCTTAGAAAAATTCTCAATGAACCTTCGGTAATATCCGGCCAATCCCAGAAAACTTCGTATCTCAGATACGTTCGTGGGTGGCAACCAATCCGTAACTGCTTCTACGGTGGCAGGGTCTACTGCGATTCCTTGCGCAGAGATGATGTGTCCAAGGAACTTTACTTCTGCCGTCCAAAACTTGCATTTGCTGTACTTGGCATATAATTGGTGTTCCCTTAACTTTCCTAGGGTTAACCGAAGGTGAGTCTCGTGCTCCTTCTGGTCCTTGGAATAAATAAGGATGTCGTCTATGAAGACTACGATGAACTTGTCCAGATATTCCATAAATACCTTATTCATCATATTCATGAAGAATGCAGGGGCGTTGGTTAATCCAAAGGACATAACTGTACACTCATATAAACCATAACGGGTAGTGAAGGCCGTCTTGGGTATATCTTCTTCTCGAATCCTCAACTGATGGTAACCAGACCGGAGGTCGATCTTCGAGAATACCTTGGCTCCTTTGAGCTGGTCGAAGAGGTCATCGATCCGAGGCAACGGGTACTTATTCTTGATGGTTACTTCATTCAAAGCGCGGTAATCCACGCACATACGCTTGGCCTTGTCTTCTTTCTTCTCGACGAAGATGACGGGAGCACCCCACGGTGATGTGCTTGGTCTGATATAACCTTTCCTTTCAAGATCCTCCAACTGTTGCTTCATCTCAGCTAACTCATTGGCGGCCATCCGGTATGGTCGCTTATAAATAGGAGTTGTTCCGGGCACCAAGTCAATCCTGAATTCGATATCCCTCTTAGGTGGCATCCCTGGTAGATCCTCTGGAAACACGTCCGGGTACTCACAGACTATCGGTATCTCCTCCAAGGTAATCTGATGTAGTCTTGTTCTTCCGGCCTTCATGCTGGGCATCTGGAACGTGACTATAATCCCTTCTTCATTAGTCACCGTTACTTTTCTCTGGGCACATTCTATCACACCTTGATGTTTGTTTAGCCAATCCATCCCTAGAATGAGGTCCAAACCTTGACATTCTATTAGAATGGGGTCGGCCCAAAATATCGTGCCTTGGATATCTACCCATATCCTTGGACTAAAGGAACAAGCGAGGGTTTGCTTTCCTGGGGTGGCTATTAGTACTGGCCTGGGTAGTTCACTTATGTCCAGTGCATTATTTTCCACGAAAGCAGTTGATATAAAGGAGTGGGTAGCTCCGGTGTCAAATAATACCACTGCATGAGAAGAATGAACCATAAACTTACCCATGACAATCTCTGGTGCAGCCTGGGCTTCCTCGGCGGAGACGTGGTTCACTTTGGCGCGGACGGCGGGGTTGGAGGTGACTCCTTGAGCTCTCTTGGGGTGAGGGCACTGGTGGGAGTAGTGTCCCTCTTGGCGGCAGTTGAAGCACACCACAGGCTTGCCATGCCTGTCCCTCAAGACCTCCGGCTTCTTGGCCGGGGCGACTGGAGCGGTCGGTGCGACTGGAGCGGCGCGAGGTTGACTGGCTCCGGCGTTGGCAGCTGGCGGCGCCGGGCGATACACCGGTCGGGGGTGGTATTGTGGCGCTGGTGGAGGTGGAGCAAAGCGGGGTCTTTGGGCCATACCCTGGTTCTGCCTGAAGGCAATCATGCGCTTCTTCTTCAGGTCGACCTTGTTCTGCTGGGTCTCCTGCATGATCGCCTTGTTCACCAACTTCTGGAAGTTGGTGAAGTCTCCAGAGATGAGTTGCAAGGACAACTCATCCTTCAGTCCCCGAAGGAACTTAGCTTGCCTGGCCGCATCAGTACGGACCTCCTCAGGTGCGTACCTGGCCAACCTATTAAACTCGTGTAGATATTCTGTGACAGATCTGCTCCCCTGCTGCAGATCTCTGAACTCTTGTTGCTTCTGAGCAACGATGCCGTCGGGGATGTGAGCGGCACGGAAGGCAGCCGAGAACTCTGCCCAAGTGTGGGCGTGGCCCTCGGGCAGAGTCTCGCGGTGGTTGTCCCACCACTCAGCGGCGGGACCATGCAGCTGGTGGGTGGCGAAGGCCACCCTCTCCTGCTCGGTGCAGGTCAGTAGATCGAGTTTCTTCTCGATCGCCCGCAACCAATCCCCAGCCTCCATGGGGTTGGTGGTGCTCGAGAAGGTCGGCGGGCGGACTCGGAGGAACTCCGAGAGCTGGGTTGCGGGAGCGGGAGCTGGTGTGGCGGGTCGGGGCAGCTCGGGCTGTTGGTGGAGGCGGAAGAAGTGAGCCTGCTGCTCCTGCATCTGCTGCTGCTGCTGCTGCATCTGGTGCAGAAGGGCTGAGACCAACTGGTTTTGCGTGGCCATCATTTCAGCCAAGGTGGGGTGGTTGGCGACCGGGGCCTGCCTCTGCCCGGTGGCACCCCATTGTGGCAGGTTGCCACTCTCCCCTCCGTTCTGAGGAGCGTCTGATCCCTGGGTGTTGGTCATCCTGGAATTTTCAATGTACACATATTTATTTTGGGTGAACTTATTTATTTCAAAAGGGTACCGTTCTTGCGGTTACATTTATTTATTCTCTCATTCATGCCTTATATTTTGACATGAATGCTAAATACAAGCAATCAAAATAAAAAGATAAACAATCAATCGCTAATACTACGTCTAAGGCAGCTCGGGAGACGGCTCGATCTCGGGCTCGTGGGAGACGGGTGGGGTCGAGGAACTGGACGGTCCGGCTGGTGGTGCACTCCGGGAGATCCTCTTGGGCCTCACTGTGGGAGTCTGGATGGGTTTCTTCCGGCGAGGCGGAAGAGGTGCGATCTCCTCTATGTCCTTTTTTAACTCTCTGAGCTGCTGACGAAGCTGGGTATGGACCATGGCGCCCTGGCGCAGAAGCTCGTTCTGACGTCTCAACTCCTCTACCTCAAGGGTCAACAGCGGGTTCTGCTCTAGCTGTCGACGGAGCTCGGCGTTCTCCCTGGTCAGGTTCTCCGAAGTGTGGCGGTAGAAGTCGATGGTGTCGTGCTGGCTGTCTGCGTCGAGGACTGCCTCTGTGTGGAGGTTATCCATGGCCTCCAAAAGTCTCATCGTGCGGGTGATGGCGGAGTTGCTCTGGGTGAGGGGGCTGATGTAGATGCTGCGGTGACTCCCGGGTGTGCGCATGGGCATGAAGCGGTAGACGGTGTCGCGGAGGTGGCAGTCGTAGACCAGGCGAAGCTCGGCGAGGGACTGGAGAGCGGCTCGCTGGCTGGCCACCACGAATGAAGGTCCTCCAACTCCATGGGTGTAGAAGGGTGGCTGCGTGGAAGAGGGGCGGATCACAACCGTGACCTCGCAGTAGCTCTCATTCGCATCGGGAAAAATCCCGTGGAACGCAGGCTCATGGGAAAATCCCAAAAAGTCGACGAGCACGCGAAGCTCGCGGATGAATCCGGCCTCGTCACGAAGAGTCCCGCTCATGGTGTGAACCGGCATCTACAAAAGAGAGAAAATTTTTGTGAAAATCTTAGAAGATGAGAGGATAAGTAATCTTTTGTAAAATATAGTGAATATATATAAGTCCTAATGGTCAGGTCTGTTTGGCTTCCTACAGTCAAGTCGGCTCTGATACCATCTTGTCGCGCCCCGATTTAATAAATCAGGACTTTATTGAAATTCCATAGAAAATCAATAACACAAGACGTTCATCATGCGACCACGTACAATACGGGCAATCATTCACGGTTCGTAGACCGCATTAATACAAAAGTGAATAAAGATGAAGAGAAACTAATAAAACAAGGGTCCTAGATGAACGCCTCCTTCCAGTCTCGCCTTGACTGGGTCGCTACTCCAGACCTTCATCCTCCTCGTAGTAGACTGGCTCTGATGTTGTAAGTCAACGGGGTGAGTACAGATGTACTCAGCAAGCCACCGAATGCAAATATAATGCAAGATAATAACAAGGGGGATAGTGGCTAATTTTGCGGAAGCAGCATAATTGTAAAGCTTTAAATGTGAGCAATTTATTAGTATGGAAAAATAAACATGTGCATGTGTATCATCATCTTCTAACTCGAGGGGTACAGTCAGCCCCACCTCGCTCAACAGTCCTTACGTGCCATGAATAACTTGATCATTCAAACAATTGTAAACTAACTGCGAGTAGTCACACAACCCGCCCTTGACCGTGGGCTCGGCTTTTCGAAAAGATTAAATTACTCTGATCAGAGATGTACCACTGTACCCACAAGGCACGCACTCATCACCTACACCGAAGTGTAACGAGATGACCCATCACACGGGAACTCGTGCCAAAACCTTCCATATAGTCCTCCCCGACTCAATAGCACCCTCTTATGGGTTTCATATGGTGTCCCGACGCATCGGAGCCCCACCATACCCCCCCTTGAGCCTCGTCGGTACAAGTCGCCCGCAGGCTAGCCCCTTGCCCCCTCCTCTATGGTGCATCAAGCCGGGGTATTCCATACTTCCAGTTAGGACTTACCCATTAGACTTGTGGTTGGTACGGAAGTGCTTTGCAACAGATCCCGCAGACCGGTCCTTATAGTGCCCCGGGTGCGACAAACCAGTGCCCGAGCTTGCACCCGGAACCCACCATACTTATAACCTAGCCAACTCCAACAGAGTCCAGAGACGAGAATAACAGGGAAATTCATATACAGAATCCAGCTATCTACGACTCGTTCTTTTTATCCTATAGCAGTTGTGCCGGTACATTGGGCACTAGCTAATATTTTATAGTAGAGTGACAAGGAGTTGAGGCTCAATAAGCATGGCTTGGGTTTGCACACAAGGACGGGGATCTAATAAATATAAGTGTAAGGCTTGAATATTTGACTAATGCAATATTAACCTATGGGTTATAGCGATAATTTATTGAAACATGGGCTCAATATGATCAACTGTTTCCACAGAGATGGTCGATGACTTGCCTTGATCAGCAAAGGGGGATGGAGGAACCTCGGGGTAGAACTCCTGCTCCTCGACGAACTCGTAGTCTTCTCGATACGGAAAATAAACAATACATTTAATAAACAGATAAAATTCACCAAATATTAAACATACACATTTGTAGGTTTTATTATGTGAAGTAATATTTCTAATATTTCAAGGTTTTGTTCAAAACAGTAAAGTTTAATATTTTAGAATTTTCCAAATTTATTTTCTGTATTTTTAATTTTAACCCTAAGGGATTTTTATTCATTTATTTATTAATAATATTTTAAGTAACAGAAACATACTGTTTTTATTGTATTAATGTGTAGAGAATAATATTCTGGTTCTAACAAAATTTGAATGGTGAAATTTGGAGTTAAAATGAGCAAGATATGAATTTTTGAAGTTTAAACAATTTTCTGGAATTTTATTTAAACCAAAAACAGTCTCTGGTCCACGGTGAACCAGGTTCACCGTGAACCCGTGACTATGCGCGTGGACCCGAGCGATCTGGACCGTTGGATCTGGATCCAGCGGCCAGATGCGAGGCGGGGGTTTTAAATGAATTTCAACGGCTCAGATTAAAACGTGACGAAGGGTTACACGTGGACGCTTGAGATCGCTCGGAGGCTTTAAGTGGTGATCGACGGCCGAGAGGCCTCGATACCCCTTTGACCAGATCCGAGGGCTTAGATTAAATCCCGGAGGGATTTAATCGTAGCCCTCCGATCTCAATCGGACGGCTGTGACGCGATCCGGCACGGCACGGCGTGATTGTAACACCCCAGAAATTAAAAAGGAATAAAGTAAAAAGAAAATATTATTTCTGAATTTATCAATAAAGGAAAATCACAAAAGAATCCAAATAAAGCCAAACAGAGGGAAATATTCAAAATCTGGACTTGAAAATTTTATGAGAGGAACTAGAGACCAAGATATACTTTTAGGAATTTTTACAAATTTTTGCCAACAGTGATTCAACCCTTAATCAAATAAATGAATTACTGGAATTATTTTAAACCAGAAAAGAATTAAAAAGCCTAACGGGCCGCAACCCAGAAACCTTCCCCGACGGCCTTTTTGGCCCAGCCCATCGCCACTCCCTCACTGACCCGTGGGTCCCGCCTGTCGGCGCACGCCTCCCCTCTCTCCTCCCGCCCGCGCCCCGCCTGGACCCACCTGCCAGCCCCCTTGCGCCCACTGTCCGCCCGGCCCCGCCTGTCGGCCCTTTCCTTTCTCGTTCGCTCGCTGACAGGTGGGGGCCACCTGTCAGATCCTTCGTCTTCGATGGAAGGGGATCGCTCCCCTTCCCTCTCCGGCGATAGCCTTCTGTTTCCACGCCGCCGGCCGCCCGATCTCGCTCGATCGCCCTCGGATCACTTTCCCCTAGCGCCACCGCTCCCCTTCCATCTACGGCCGGCGCATTTTCGCGCAAATGGAAGGCTATCCGAAGCTTTAGGGAACCTCGCCGGAAAAGGAAGGAGCCCTTCGGGTTCTCCGGTATTCCTTGCCATCTGAGCACCGGCGAGCCCCTATTTAATCCCCGTCGGTCACCGCACTCCGCCCACACCCCTAAAGCCCAAGCTTGTGCAATCCAGAGCGCCGCCACCCCGTTTTCGGGTTTCTCCTCTGCTTCGACTCCGGCGAACTCTCGCCGTCGCCTCGGACCTCCTCCGTCCACATCGTCGCCACCGTTGTGACCGCCGGAGCTCACCCGTCCTCGGCCACCCCTCGGTTGGCCGTGAATACCGCCGGAACAACGACGCCGACGAGCACCCGAGGGCCCTTCTTCGTCTACCCTCGCCGCCGACCACCGTCCGTCGCCCTCCGTCGCCACCCGAGGTACCATAGTAATCCCCTTCACCTCCGCGTTCCATTTTTGCCGGTAGCTAGGTCCCTAGGCCCTCGCCGTCGACGCTGCAGCCGCGCCCGAGCCCGCCGTCGCCGGAGACGAAGGGGGTACGTGCCCCCTTACGCCGTGCCGTGCCGGATCGCGTCACAGCCGTCCGATTGAGATCGGAGGGCTACGATTAAATCCCTCCGGGATTTAATCTAAGCCCTCGGATCTGGTCAAAGGGGTATCGAGGCCTCTCGGCCGTCGATCACCACTTAAAGCCTCCGAGCGATCTCAAGCGTCCACGTGTAACCCTTCGTCACGTTTTAATCTGAGCCGTTGAAATTCATTTAAAACCCCCGCCTCGCATCTGGCCGCTGGATCCAGATCCAACGGTCCAGATCGCTCGGGTCCACGCGCATAGTCACGGGTTCACGGTGAACCTGGTTCACCGTGGACCAGAGACTGTTTTTGGTTTAAATAAAATTCCAGAAAATTGTTTAAACTTCAAAAATTCATATCTTGCTCATTTTAACTCCAAATTTCACCATTCAAATTTTGTTAGAACCAGAATATTATTCTCTACACATTAATACAATAAAAACAGTATGTTTCTGTTACTTAAAATATTATTAATAAATAAATGAATAAAAATCCCTTAGGGTTAAAATTAAAAATACAGAAAATAAATTTGGAAAATTCTAAAATATTAAACTTTACTGTTTTGAACAAAACCTTGAAATATTAGAAATATTACTTCACATAATAAAACCTACAAATGTGTATGTTTAATATTTGGTGAATTTTATCTGTTTATTAAATGTATTGTTTATTTTCCGTATCGAGAAGACTACGAGTTCGTCGAGGAGCAGGAGTTCTACCCCGAGGTTCCTCCATCCCCCTTTGCTGATCAAGGCAAGTCATCGACCATCTCTGTGGAAACAGTTGATCATATTGAGCCCATGTTTCAATAAATTATCGCTATAACCCATAGGTTAATATTGCATTAGTCAAATATTCAAGCCTTACACTTATATTTATTAGATCCCCGTCCTTGTGTGCAAACCCAAGCCATGCTTATTGAGCCTCAACTCCTTGTCACTCTACTATAAAATATTAGCTAGTGCCCAATGTACCGGCACAACTGCTATAGGATAAAAAGAACGAGTCGTAGATAGCTGGATTCTGTATATGAATTTCCCTGTTATTCTCGTCTCTGGACTCTGTTGGAGTTGGCTAGGTTATAAGTATGGTGGGTTCCGGGTGCAAGCTCGGGCACTGGTTTGTCGCACCCGGGGCACTATAAGGACCGGTCTGCGGGATCTGTTGCAAAGCACTTCCGTACCAACCACAAGTCTAATGGGTAAGTCCTAACTGGAAGTATGGAATACCCCGGCTTGATGCACCATAGAGGAGGGGGCAAGGGGCTAGCCTGCGGGCGACTTGTACCGACGAGGCTCAAGGGGGGTATGGTGGGGCTCCGATGCGTCGGGACACCATATGAAACCCATAAGAGGGTGCTATTGAGTCGGGGAGGACTATATGGAAGGTTTTGGCACGAGTTCCCGTGTGATGGGTCATCTCGTTACACTTCGGTGTAGGTGATGAGTGCGTGCCTTGTGGGTACAGTGGTACATCTCTGATCAGAGTAATTTAATCTTTTCGAAAAGCCGAGCCCACGGTCAAGGGCGGGTTGTGTGACTACTCGCAGTTAGTTTACAATTGTTTGAATGATCAAGTTATTCATGGCACGTAAGGACTGTTGAGCGAGGTGGGGCTGACTGTACCCCTCGAGTTAGAAGATGATGATACACATGCACATGTTTATTTTTCCATACTAATAAATTGCTCACATTTAAAGCTTTACAATTATGCTGCTTCCGCAAAATTAGCCACTATCCCCCTTGTTATTATCTTGCATTATATTTGCATTCGGTGGCTTGCTGAGTACATCTGTACTCACCCCGTTGACTTACAACATCAGAGCCAGTCTACTACGAGGAGGATGAAGGTCTGGAGTAGCGACCCAGTCAAGGCGAGACTGGAAGGAGGCGTTCATCTAGGACCCTTGTTTTATTAGTTTCTCTTCATCTTTATTCACTTTTGTATTAATGCGGTCTACGAACCGTGAATGATTGCCCGTATTGTACGTGGTCGCATGATGAACGTCTTGTGTTATTGATTTTCTATGGAATTTCAATAAAGTCCTGATTTATTAAATCGGGGCGCGACATATAGTCACTTTTATTTTAATATAAACTACTTGTTTCGAAAAATATAATATTATTTCCATTTCAAAATATAAGGCTAATTACATGTTTTTAGAAAAATCAACTCTTATAATGTTTAACTAATAATTACGCTAAAAACATTTAATTTTAGCGGTATATATATACATGTTACATATATAGCTATAGTGATATTTGAAAATATTTTCATATATGTTGTTATTTTAATAGTTATTGATAATACATAGTGAAAAAAACTAATATCAATATTTTACATTAAAATATCTAAAAACGGAAAGGTAGCGCTACAGGAAAAACCCTTTTGCACTCGGCGAACTCTCTGTCATACATATACGAGGGTATATAATTGGATGCTTAATTGTATCATACATGACATAAAGATTTCATTTTTCTTCTATTTTTAATGGTAGTCCATTATATTAGCCCACATTATTTTTTCATATATGGTTCTTTCGACGAAGAATTGGCTTTGTTTTTTTATTAAATTTTGACTAGAAGAAGCGTGCGTGCGTGCCACATATTAATATTTTTTATGGAGTTTGGAAATCTTACACAATAATAATTAACCAGTTTCATGATATGCATGGTATGTAGCCATCTTGTTTGACCATGACCATCCAATATAATGCAAAGCAGTTGTCAAAAACAAAAAAATAAAGAAGGGAAGAACGAAGTTGCAACAAGCATCTTGTTTGATCTTCTCCATGAAATGTCAGTTGGCTATAGCTAGAGCTTAAATGATAAAACAGAAGTAGCACCCATGCATGTGTTATTTTATCACACTATATATACGACATGGTCTGATTAATTAGGAGAGCATGATCGGCTGATCAAGTACCGACTAGACGTCACGTGGCACCAATTGGGCGACCAAGTGCACTGCCGACCGGTACCTATTTTTGTAATTTTTTCAAACCGTCGTACAAATTTGAAATTTTATTTTCAAAAAAATATTATTTCAAAAAATCTCAAATAGATACTTTGAGCAAATGAAGCCCTCTAAACAACATCCCAATTCTTCAAATTTTGAAAATATTCAAACACAACGTAACTTCTCAATGTACTAGCTTAGTAGGGTAGTAATTGACATCCATATATAGCTTCTTCAGATTTTGCGAGATTATATTCGTAATATGGTATCAAAAGTTAGCAAAAGTTGCACATTCACTACAACAAAACAGGCAACTTCCGTCGGCCAAAGCCGACGGAAGTTAGCCCTTTCCCGACGGAAGAAGCCAACTTCCGTCGGCAAAACGCTATCTTCCGTCGGCCTTTGGCCGACGGAAGCGCGGCGACGGAAGTTAGCTAACTTCCGTCGGCCGCCGACGGAAGTTAGCTAACTTCCGTCGGCTTCACGTGGCCGACGGAAGTTAGCCCCGAACTCTGCCACGTCACCAGGGGGGCTTTAACTTCCGTCGGCCAGGCTGGCCGACGGAAGTTAGGGGCAGCTAACTTCCGTCGGCTTTGACCATAGCCGACGGAAGTTAGCCTTTCTGCCCACGTGGCCGAAACCAGCTAACTTCCGTCGGCTATGGTCAAAGCCGACGGAAGTTACCTGGTATTTTTTTTTTATTTTTTCCTGGTTCCCCTACTCACACTCACATCCAACCACAATTTCACATACATTCATCATACACATCCAAAATCACATTTCACATCCAAAATCACATTCAAACTTCACATATAACATCCAAAACCACATCTCACATCCAAAATCACATCCACACTTCACACATCACATCCAAAATCACATAATATAACTGAATTCATATCCAAAGTCACAGTAAACATCTGAATTCACATATAACATCCAAACTCACATACAAATTCACAAAACACAGCGAGAGCCACATACAAAGTCATTTTGTCCATATACTCACTGATCGCCCACATTTGGGTCATGGGCGCCGCCGCTGCCTCCCGCTTCGTCCACATTTGCCCCGGAGGCTCCATCTTGACCAGGCGTACGGAAACACTGAAGAAATAGACAAAATTAGAAACGAACTCAACTACCCTTCTAAACGCTAACTTAAGTGTTTAGGAGGTACCTCAGGTGATGTAGGAGATAGTGGTGGTGGCGGGGGAGGTAGTGGTTGGAAAATGGACATGTCAAATCCACTGTTTTGCTGGGCTAGTTGCTACACATGTTGTAATGTAATCAGTTAGTTCTAAACCTATTTCTGAATACTTTTGAACTGCAACACTCTAAAGTAAGCTTACTTGGATCATCGCCTGCTGTTGTGCTAAGCAGGCGGTATAGTACTCTTGTTGTTTCTTGTAGTGCTCGTCGCGCCGCCTCATGTCCTCCCTCATCCGAACCATCTCCGGGGTTTCTTCTGAGCGACGACGGCTGGAGCCAACTCCGACGGAGCTCTGCGACGACTGAGCTGACTTCTGAGCTCTCACCGCTCTCGAGTCAATAACTCCATTGAACATGGAGTACCTGCAACATTAACAGGGGTTAGTTACCATCACAATACCATACACAAAACATTAATAAAAACATTGTCTCACCGTCCATGGCTTTTGCCACCTCCGCTGGAGTACACGGCCATTTGGTCCACAGGTTCTCTCCGCCAATCATAGTTCTCTCCATGGAGTCGAACCATGTGTTCACCATACTGCGCCTGCAAAAAACATGTCCGATTAGCTAGACGCAGAAAAATGAAATTACGTCAACTCTTAATAACATCTCACCAAATGGTCCGTGGCTGTCTGGCTACACAAGACATCTGGCTGTGCCGGATCGCTTCCTTTGTGACCAGAGGTATACACCTCTATGTCACTTGGCACGTTGCCAGATTTAGCTTCCTGTGCATTAGAAATGAGTTAGTCGCATTACAATGTATCTATAGCTAGAGAGTGACAGATCGGTCTTACCAAGCGTTTAGCGTGGCGAATATGTCCGTCGGCACCATATCTGTGCTTCGGATCCGTCCCGCGGCATTGTCTTTTCTGCTCGGAAGTCTTCTTAAATGCATCTGAAGACCAAATCTTGCAGAATTCAAAATAGGCGTCCTCGCGGTTTGCCAACCACGGAATCCTCACCTGAACAGAGATGCTATTTGTATTATATGACAACAAATCTCAACAATCGAAGAGGTAAAAAGTTAGAATTGTTTACCGAACGGTATTCTTCTTCAGTCAAATAGACTGACGATGAGCCCGTCGCCTTGCTCATTCGTTGCCCTAGCTTCTCCTTGTAGTAAGCATTGTTCGCTTGAATGCGGGCATACGAAATGGCGTCCTTCACCACCTTATGCGCATTGTTGTTGAAGACTACAAGCGCATGGTTATGGTGATTGCCGACTTCTGGCAAGCAAAAGCGTAACTGCAAAAATAATGATTAGTATAGTGTTGTAACTCGAAAATTCTAAAAGAAAATTGAAAAAACACTTGCATACCCAGAAGTCATGAGACACCGCCCCCTGAGCAGTTCCGTGTCGCCCGTCAGGAGCGAACCGGTACTGGTCCCATGTTTGGCATAGAACCCGCTCACCGGTCGGCATTGTCAGCATCCCTGGGTAGTGCAGACGGCACAGGTTACCCAATATCTGGTTAACCTGTCTGACCCTCGAAGTGCCGTCGAACCGAGAGTCAATCCAAGATCTAGAAATACATAATAAATAAAGTTAATTAGTTTAGTGAAAGAAATTTTTTGAAAACAAAAGCAAAACAACAGAAGAGTATTACACTTACCCGTCACCAACAGGCGTAATCTCGATCTTGGCTCCACCGGAAGAGACTACTGGTGGAGCGACCAAGTGACTCGTCCTGAAAGTTACCGAGGACCCGCCGGCAGCCTCAGCACCTTCCTCCTGACCCGCACCCTCCGGGAGATCCCCCTGCCCCGCACCGGCCTCTGGGTCATCCCCCTGCCCCACACCCTCTGGGTCATCCCTCTGTGCCGCACACTCTGGGACATCCCCCTCTTGCCCGCCACCCACCGGCCGATCATCCTCATGACCCGCACTCTCCAAGTGTTGTTCCTCCTACAAAACAGTATTGAAACAATTAGTAATAGTTTATAACTGGCATAAAAAACAATCTGAAAGTTACCTCCTCATCTAGTTGAAATGCAATAGGCCGACCAATTAATGTCGGATCTATGCATCTCAGGAGCTGCTCTTGACGACGTCTGTTTGAAGAAGAGGAACTACCCTGGAATAGGGTGTCCTCCTGACTCGTCGGTGTACTCGCCGGAGTACTCGCCGATGAACTCCCCAAGCGGAAGAGCTTCCTCGTGACACTCTTCATCTTTTTCGACATCCTGTTCAAAATAAGCACAAACAAGCATTTATTAGTAAAGAAGGTTTGTACATATGAAAAAACATGTAATATGAAGTATATTGCATATCCATGTATCAAAACAATTACTTGTCAATTATCATCAAAATCAGGATCAATTTGTCCTTTTCTCCCCAAAGCACGCCATGTGACTTTTTTCTTCTTATGTTGGTGTTTCCTTTTCTCGGGAACTGCCACATCATTAGAATCGCCGAGAAAAGAATCTGTCGACGATTCTGACTCTACATTAAACGAAGTCGGCAATTCATCATCTTGATAAACCTCATCGACCTCTTCAACCTCCAATTGATAAGCGTCATCACTAGGGGTGTGTAGACGTTCCCGAGGATTCACTTTGTAGACTACCCACCAAGCACTTAGTTTTTCACATGGGTAGGGCATATAATACACCTGCTCGACTTGATGAGCAAGGACAAAATTGTCGCAACTAGATAATCGTTCCGCGTGTTTGACTTCAACCATCCCAAATTGGTTTTCACGAGTACCATGTTTAGGGTCGAACCAATCACAATCGAAGAAGACTACTTTAATCTCTTTATTCCCGGCAAATTTGTACTCGATTATATTGTTGATGATTCCATAATACATAATTTCGTGTCCTTGTCCATCAACGACCCTTGTAACAACACCAGTATTAGTTGTTGCCGCTAGAGGTCGATATGCTTCAAATATAGTTGAACGGAAGCGGAAACCATTAACATCGTAGCGACCGTAACTTTTGGCACTAATACTCCCGTAAGAGAGCTGTCGCAAGTCTATATGTACATTGTCAGCGAGCACGCACTGCAAATCATAAGAGATTATAAGATAATTAACCCAGTAGAGTAAAATAATACGTGTCAGAAAAGGTAAGGATTTACATGTTCTCTGAACCAAGTGAGAAAACTAGGCCCGCCATTTACTCCTTCTCGACGCAATTTATCTAATTGCTTCTCCGTTGGTTGACGACCAGATGGCAAGTATTTCGAATCAAACATACTGTCAATGTAACGAATAGGTAAACAAACGGGTATAAAATTTGGAGGTAAAATATAAAACTAAAACGAATCACTTACGCGAAATATTGTTCCATCTCTTCCATATTTGAGTACATGTAGAGCAAGGCATTTGTTCGTTCTTCCTGAGTTACATAATATGTCGTGGAAACACCAACAGTTATGCCCTTCCACCCAAATATTTGGAGATCACTACAAGGATGGTCTTCATCCATATGGTACCGTGTAGCAGGTGTGTTGACATTGTGATGCTCAGCGAAGTATACACTAGTGAAGTATGCTATCTCTTTCAATTTAAATTCTTCTGCGATGCAACCTTCAACTCTGGCCTTATTACCAACCATCGCTCTAAGCTTCTTTAGGGACCTTTCAATATGATACATCCACCTATATTGCACAGGGCCACCTACCTTAGCTTCATATGGCAGATGAACCAGTAAATGTTGCATTGGATTGAAGAACCCTGGAGGGAATATTTTTTCCAGTTTACATAAAAGTACCGGGATCTCTTTCTCTAGCATCTCCATCATATCTTTCTTAATTTCTTTCGCACAAAGTTGTCTATAAAAATGGCTCAGCTCAGCTAACGCCTTCCACACATCATCATTCAGGTACCCACGAAACATTACAGGAAGGAGTCTTTCCATTATTATGTGGTAATCGTGACTTTTCAATCCATTTAATTTCCCTGTCTTCAAGTTCACAGCTCTTCTAAATCCTGCGGCGTAACCATCTGGGAATTTCAAATTTTTCAACCACCTCATTACTTGTTTTTTTCTTTAGGTTTTAAACAAAATGGGGCACGTGGCTTGCCACCACTATTCGTCAACTCAAGGGTTGGTCGATTACAAATCTCAGCTAAATCTCTTCTCGCCTTTACATTATCTTTTGTCCTGTCAGTAAAATCCATACATGTACTTATAATGCTTTCACCAACATTACGTTCCTGATGCATAACGTCAATGTTGTGCATCAGAATTAGTGATTTGACGTACGGCAGTTCCCATAAACCACATATGTGAGTCCAATTATGTTCGGTTCCGAATCCTACAAATCCATCCTCATTTTCATTAAGGACCAACTCATTCAGCATATCAGCGATTTCTGTACCATTTAAACGCCTTGGTGGTCCCTTTACAACAATGCTGTCCTTCTTGAAATTGTTCCTCTGTAACCTAAATGGGTGATTCATGGGCAAAAAGCATCTATGGCAATCAAAGTAACAAATCTTTCCCCCGAAGTTCAGACGGAAACAATCTGTGTCCTTTGCACATATCGGGCATGTCAACCTTCCATGACAACTCCAACCAGAAAAAATACCGTATGCCGGAAAATCGTGAACCGACCACAGATACGCAACTCGAAGATTGAATTTTTGTTTCTGGTCATAGTCATATGCTTCAACTCCTTTCCACAATTGTTTCAACTCTTCAATTAAGGGCTTCAACATCACGTTTAGTCGTGTTCCAGGATGATCTGGACCGGGTATAATGAGACACAGGAACATAAATTCATATTTCATACAAAATGAAGGTGGAAGGTTGTATGGAATAGCAAACACGGGCCAACAAGAGTACGACGATGCCGTTACATTGAAAGGGGTGAATCCATCAGTTGCCAACCCGATGCGAACATTCCTTGCATCACTAGCAAAGTCTGCATCAAAATCATCTAGAGCCTTCCATGCCGCACCATCAGATGGGTGCACCATTACTTCATTATTCTCACGTACACCTTCTTTATGCCATCGCATATGTCTAGCGGTTTTCTTTGATAGAAACAATCGTTTCACCCGAGGTGTAAGAGGCATGTAACGAAGTTGCTTATGAGCAACCTCTGTCGTCACCTTCTCTCCGTCTTCATTTACGACCTCTACGAATCTCGGTTTACCACATTTTAAGCATTTCACCTCATTACTATGTTCTTTCCAGAACAACATACAATTATCTCGGCACACATCAATCTTCTCATACTCCATACCGAGAGCAGAAAGCATTTTCTTTGACTGATACATGTCTTTCGGCACCTTATGGTTCTTAGGAAGGATATCGCTGATCAGATTCAAGAGCTCCTTATAACAATTGTTTGAAAATGCAAACTTTGACTTAATAGCCATAATACGAGTCACGAAAGCGAGAACGCTTACGGTGGTGTGCTCATGCAATGGCTCTTCTGAAGCTCGAAGGATGTCGAAAAACTTTTGAACCTCCGGTGTTGGAGGATCCTCGGGGTTTGATTCAAACTCCGGTCGTATAGCATCAACCATCTCATCCATCCTATCGTCAGCAACGCTATCATCTTCTTCTTCCACTACTAATACCGTTTTTTCAAGGCCTGTCTCGCCGTGAAAAGACCAAACTTCATAACCTGGCACGAAACCATATTTGCAAATATGCAACGACATCGTCCTCTTGTCTTGCCAACGAGAATTTCTGCACTTCATGCATGGGCACCTCGCGGGAGTGTTTGTTGTCAAAGCGAATGCACGATCAACAAATTTCTCAGCGTTGATTACCCACTCCCTCGTGTGAGCTCCACTTTTCATCCAACCACTATACATCCACCGTCGGTCGTCCTCAGCCATTCTATATGCAAAACATTCATTCAGTCAAGAGGCTCGCAACATACACACACCCTGGCCACCCCCCGCCTCCGCCTCCGGACAACGGAGGGGAAGTAGAGGCGGCCGGGCGGCCGGCGACGCAAGGGGAAGCAGAGCCCACCGGCATCGCGATTCACCATGACATCCGGCGGTGACCGCCTGGACGTCTAGTCGGCGCAGGCGACGCCATGGCAACCATGGTCTATAGGAAAAGATAGGTCCTAAACCCACCCAAGAGTGACCGACAAAACGTGGTATTTATGACGAGCCATGAGTTCGAACGAAATTTCAGCAGCATAACCCCGCTGTTCTCCAATTGCACGCCTGATAGTGGTGCAATGGAGAACAACAAGGTTATGTTACTGAAATCTCATTCGGACTCATGACTCATCATAAAACCACGCTCTGTCGCCCACTCCGAGGCTGTCCAAAAAGGGACAATTCCGGACCTACACATCTCACACGCATGACACGTGTGAGACATGTTGGTCCGAAACGGGTGACGCATAGGTTTCGTTACACTATCTACGTTGTTGTCAAATAAAAAATTGCATACGAAAAAAAAAACTATAAATTAATAGAATAATATAATTAGAATCATATATACATAATATCACAACATATATTGCATATTAAAACAAAACATCACATACAAGACATACAAGACATACAGATAGGTCTTCATGAAATAAACAAGTAAATCTCATTAGGGCATTACATGTTTGCTGATTTTACCTTACACCTTTGTAAGATTAACACATCTATGTGCAAAGCCTAGAAACGGATAATACACATTTTGGTTCGGGCGAAGAAAACTGAAAAGACAACATTATGCCTCAATCTAGGTTAATTAACATTTTTAATTAAGGAGAGATATGCAAGAGATGATGGTGGTATGCATTAGCTAGGCCCTACATTATTAGATAAGCACTGCACAGAGATATTTTATGCCAGGGTACACTTGGTGCAGAGTGCAGAGTGTAGGCTTATGAGCAAAAATGTTTGTTGGTCCAGACCAATATACACACGCATTCGCTGATTGTGACGCACAAATTGTCAACTGTTACGCGGGAAAGCTCAGGTCAAGATGGTGACACTCAAATCATGCAGAAAGCCTACCCGGCCAACGTAACAATCATAGCTAGCCGAATTGAAGCCAATCATTGGCCAGGGAATATAACCCGTCAAAAGCTACTTAATTACTCGCTAATCCGTCCTATGATGCTATATATGACCATCTATCGACACGTTCGCAACTCGCCAGTATTATTTTTAAGAATGGTAAAATTTCATGTGTATATATATGTGTGTGAATGACAACTACTAAGCATTAAGTAAGCATGCACCAAGTGGACGTTGCAGCAACAACTGCAACACTCTACACTACTCAAGGCATGCCACATGTAGTACACACAAAAAATGGCGACATGTTAACTAAAAAATGGCGACGACTACAGTGGAATCGGGACGAAGCACGGACCTCACGAAGACGATGAAGGCTCGGTCGCTTCCGATCAGGTGAGGGGAGTGGACGAGGACACCTCGAACCGGGCGGGCGGCCGAGGCGGCGGCCGGGCGGCCGGGCGGACGGCGGCCGGGCGGGCGGCGGCCGGGGGGGGCGGCGGCCGGCCGGGTGGGCGGCGGCCGGGCGGGCGGGTGGGCGGCCGAGGCGGCGGCGGCCGGCCGGGTGGGCGGCGGCCGGGCGGGCGGGTGGGCGGCCGAGGCGGCGGGCGGGCGGGCGGCCGGGCGGGCGAGGGCGGGCGGGCGGCCGGGCGGCGGCCGGGCGGCGGCCGGGCAGCGAAACGGCGGGGGCGGGCGGGCGGCGGCCGGGCGGCGAAGCGGCGGCGGCGGGCGGGCGGCGGCGGCAGGCGCAGGAGGCGGGAGTGCGCGCGTGTACAGGGAGTTAGGGCTCCCTGTACGCGCGCGCGGTTGGGGGAAAAGCCCCCTAACTTCCGTCGGCCAACATTAAAGCCGACGGAAGTTAGCTAACTTCCGTCGGCTTTAATGCGGGCCGACGGAAGTTAGGGGGATCCGAGCGGCCGAGGAAAAATCCCCGCTAACTTCCGTCGGCCACTGTCAGAAGCCGACGGAAGTTAAGTTAACTTCCGTCGGCTCGTGGAGGCCGACGGAAGTTATTTAACTTCCGTCGGCTTGCCCAAAAGCCGACGGAAGTTATATTGGCCGACGAAAATCTTTTGTTTTGTTGTAGTGATTATATGCCGCCAATAGATTTTTCAATTTATTATTAACAAAATTATCATTAGTAATAGGCCAGGTTTTGATCGGAACTAATAATTCATAAGTGTCGATCGGTTCCTTTCACCTGTTTCTTCTGTCCATACTTTATACTTATACTTATACTAATAATTACCATTATTAGATCATGTGTTTTACATGATGAAAATGGCACATATGTGCTGCTTGTTTCGTATTAATTAAGTTATTAATATATTTATCAGAGCCATTTCTCAGAAATAATTGGTTGTGTTGCTAACGAGGCACATGTGTCTGTTTGTTTCAACTTCTAGCATTTAGAGATTCTCAGTAGCTAGCTAGTCTGAGTACCTGGTGTTTTCTAGCTTCTGGATTTTAGTTCATTTCTAGATTCCGCAACTATTGATTCTCACAATCTGAATCCAAAATGAATCTAGACTATTTGTTTCCGTTTTAGATTCTAGAAATAGCTGCAGCTGCTAGAAGCCGAAACAAACCGGCCCTTAGAATTAGAAGCTAGCAATCCTACCTTGAAGTAATTTAGGATCCATAGCACCACACACCACAATAATGTTATTCTCTTATTAACTCCACACCAAAGAAAAAAATAAAATGAAATATGCAAATAGATCAGTTGTCTGGGGTTTACATGGGAGAAAAAAAGGAGAAAATTAAACTAAACACCACTCAACATAGAGTGCAGGTATTTAATCTAAAAAATATTAGCTGTTAAGTTCTTTTGCAAATTAAAAGGTAATTAACATAACCAAAACCATTGGCTGGCTAGCTATGCATGCATGCTTTTGCATGTGATGTGATATTAAGCTAACCTTTCCAACTCTTATCAATTGTCCAAAAGTGTTTGACATATCATCATCTTTTTAGAGCAGAGGGTTCTTTCTGTGGAAAAAAGAAATTAAATATCCGAGCTGGGATCTGGATTCCACGCAATTCAATTTTTCATGAAATCTGAAATGGATTCCAATTCTTCTAATACCTAAGATCCAAACACGGCATCATAAAATCTGAATCTCCAAACATGGTTAATATATGCAATGAGATCTGCTGTTATAATTTCTTGTAACTCTTGTAAAGCAAACAAACATGATTAACATCATCAGATACACTAAAAAGTTGGCCGCTAATTCATGCATGAACAACGGTACAAGCTAAGTACGTAAATGCGCAAGATTATTATACTTATCGCATGACCAGATATACATACACACAAGGATCTGAGATAACCACGAAGAGCTGGCTTAGTCGATCGATGCTATCCATACATAATAAATTATACATTTAATCTCTCCCGGAAATTAATTCGCACACATTACGCAAAATATAACAGAGAACAAAAAATTAGGACGAAGTGGTTCTCCCAAGAGCACGAAATTACCTCGATTTCACCGAGAAAAGTGCCTCGATATCAACTCGATCTATCAGTTGATCTCAAATCACATTGAAGAGAT
The DNA here is from genome assembly GCA_019279435.1 of Zizania palustris. Classification (NCBI taxonomy): domain Eukaryota; kingdom Viridiplantae; phylum Streptophyta; class Magnoliopsida; order Poales; family Poaceae; genus Zizania; species Zizania palustris. Next base: position 30,005,812 of record JAAALK010000081.1, on the reverse strand, counting down.
AGAAAAAGAACTTAACAACATCGTAGCAATGCAGCATGCTGCGCCATGCATGCAGGCGTCGATCCAGTGACAGCGCGCGCGCGGCCGGCCTCATGTGCCCATCACCGCACCGACCTCGAGGCGCCTCCCGGCGGCGGCCGTCACCTGGGAAAACTCGCCGGCGGCGCCGTTGTTGCAGCAGCCGCTGACCACGAGACCCCCGTCGCTCGAGATGACGCTCTCCGCCGCTGTCTCAGGAGCATGCTCGGCGTGGACGTGCGCGTAGACCTCGTCGCCGTCGTCGGGCAGCTCGGCGAACCGCAGCTGCAGGCGGCCGTCGGCGCGGGACGCGCGGAACACCTCCCGCCGCTCGGCGCGCGCCACCTCGGTCAGTATCAGCCGCCCGCCGCGCCGCTCCGCGCGCATGAACGCCTCGGCCGCCCGCGGCATCGCCGGGGGGAGGCGCCTCTCCGTGCGTCTCCTCTTCTCCGGCGACCACGTCTGGGACCCCACCACCACCCTCCCCGCGCCTGCCTCCACCTCCGCCCCCGACGCAGCGGCCGGGAGCGGCGGGTCGATGATCTCGGCGTCGTCGCAGCCTACGACGTCGCCGCTATCCGAGCCCAGGCTCTCGGTACACAACCCCGCCGCCTCCCGCCGCCTGTACCCGGAGCACATCGACGCCGCTCTCCGGAGCATGGAGATCTCTCTCTCTCTCTCTCTCTCTCTCTCTCTCTCTCTCGCCGGCTTACACCTAGTTCGCCGGAGTCGGAGGGGACGCAAATGCAACAGAGAAGGCAATCGTCGGGAGGAGTAGTATCATATACTCGGTGGGCGAGTGGCACGCGCGTAATTACAACCTGATCTCCAACTGACGTGTGGGCCTAGAAATCAACTAGCCCACCTGTCAGCGACCGAACCCATCGCCCAAAGCCGTGTCAGATCATTGCTCCAGCTGTGAGAAGACCACACGCGCCGAGCTAACCAACCGTACACATCCTATCACAATGACACGCGGGACCCGGGCCCACATGTCATTGACCCAAGAACGCGCGGCGTGGCGTGTCGAAGGCGTTCCGAGTTGGCGGCGGCGGGCGACGACGTGGATGCCACGCACGCCTGTATCCATCCAGTCACGGACATGCTGGATCCACGTGAATAGTAAGGTGGGTCCGCCCTGTCGGTGGGCGTGGCTGGAGCACAGCGAGAGCGGCACGGTTATCGAGGCAGGCCTCCGATGCCGCCATGCACGCATGCATGCATGGATGGGCGCGCGCCAAATCTCCTACGAGTTTCAGCTGAGCTGACTTTTGTTAGCACACGTGGCAAAGACCATCTTGCTACTTGCTAGCTAGCTCGAGATGATGGTTAGCATTAGTAAGATGGCTTTTGTTCCCACATTTTATGATATATATATATATATATATATATACATACATGGGGTAACTTTTTCCATGGTGTCAAATTCAATATTTTCAGCAAATTTTACGACATATACCGACTATTATATATTCTTTCATTTTCATTATCTTCATCATCTAATAACTCAATGCGATGACTAATGTGAGAGATGTGGAGCTTAAATTATCTTTCTATGTCTGTTGCTTCATTTTTCTGCACCCTCACATGTGCATGTGGTCATGCAGAGTAGTAGTAAAAGAAGAAATGAAAGCGCAAGTCAAAGCCATCTATGTTGTCTCTAAATCAATTCACACATGATATGATGTACTACTTTAATGGTTTAACTATTAGACAATGTAAATTGTAGGAAAACTAAAAAATACTTAGGGGGTGTTTGGTTTGGGGCTGCTAAACTTTAGTCCCTAAACTTTAGCCCTTTGGTCCCAAAACCTTGCTAAAAGAGACTAAAAATACTACTTACCTCACATTCATCACTCTTCTTTAGTCCTTTAGAACCAAACAGGAAGGGACTAAAGTTTAGTCCTACAAAAAAGAAAGAACCTAAAGGAACCAAACATGCCCTTAGATGATGAAGATAATTAGAAGGAGCAAGTATATATTTGCCGATCGAACGTCCTTGCCCGTACGTGCAGACCGACCGGACGGACAGTGTCGCGTCAATTTCTCGCATGCATGCATTGGTTGCTAGTTGCCGCGCGCGATATGCATGCATGAGACAGGTTGCACTTTTACGTGTTGCGTCTAACACGACACGTTGTTCTCTTATCTTCTGGCGAGTGGTGGCCACACACCCCCAATGTAATACATACACACACACTCGCATCACTGACTTGCATCGATGTTCCATCATATCACTGACTTGCATGTACAGAAGAGATAAGGTATCTAGATCTGTGCCCAAGTTCCGGATCGATTTGGATCGGAAGCACGAGCCTATTCTCCTAGCGCTATATATATATATCTACTTCCAAAACATAGAGATGCATCAACATCAGATTTTACTTCGTAAAATTATGGCCAAAATATTGTAAATTGTCGATCTCCCGGCCCAAATCTACTATTATATGTACACACACACGTGATTCATGAATAATGCTTATTACGTGGCTTCCTCGATCGATATGGTCTCTAACTGTGAGTTTGCTTAGCTCTAGCTAGCTGATGCATGCAGAGCAGTATCATGTCAAATTGTCGATCTCTTTGTTGCTTGCACTATATATATATATATATATATATATATATATATATATATATATATATACACACACACACAAATGCTATCCTACACCACGGATGTAGTATAGCTATTCTACCGAAAAATCTACTACTGAAAAAATAATACTCAATTGCTATTCTACTGAGAAAATCTACTACTGAATGTAATCGGTGTAGAATAACTATTCTACACACGTGGTGTAGAATAGCCGTATATATATATATATATATGTAGAATTTCCTCCGATCGAGATACGCATCAGGATCAACGTACGCCATCTCTCGTAATGCAAGCATGAACATTAGCAAGCGTGCACTTAATTAATCAACGGATTACATACGTATTATCACTAGCTCGACGATGACGTGGCTCTCCGTAAACATACGCCACGCCTCCTACTCATACGATTATACGCGTAAATAAAACACATAAAGTATGCTAGTTTATTTTTCGCCATTATAATTTTCAACAATTACCTACATATCACTGTCAGTAGCTACGAAGCGGTGCGGCTATCTCCTAATTCCCAATGGAACATCAGATAACACTTGACTTTCCTAGTAGCAATCACACCAGATCGAAACAAAGTGGTGAAGGTAAAATCCCCGATCGAAACAAAAAGGAATTCGTGATAACAGTAGAAGGCAGAATATCACTTCAATCTAAATCAATCTAATTTTAAAAATAAACAGCCAAGTTTGCTAGGGCCAGTTACTTCTATATATAAGGGGTATTTAAGAGGCTAGAGACATGTGAGGGTCATCCAAATAGAATCCTAGATGAATACAACTCGGTTACAAGCCCATAGACTTCGGACTGAATAAGTAACACACATTGTTTTCCTGATTACGATCTGCTCGAACCAAATCTGGAGGTGTAGCTTGATCCGTTAGAAAGAAAACTTCTCAAACTTTTCAAAAAGTTCAAGATCATCCAAATTGAGCATTCCTTGTAAAAGTTATGCACGTTTTAATCTGGTGTTGTCTATACAGTCCGAGTCCGAATTTAAATCCAAGACGTGTAAAACTTTATCCTGACACACCGATAACATACTTGCTCCTAATGAAAACGCACGTGGAAATTGTGCTCGTTTGAGGCCCAGTCCTCTCACGAATCTCGTGGGCCTAACTTTTCTGGAGGCCCAAATATAGTGGGCCTATTGGGCTTGAAATATCGTGGGCCGGGTTTTCCTTAGGCCCATACTGAAAAGCCCACAGAGACGGAGGTCCAGTTCACGTTTGAAGCGAGAAAATTTTGAAGGGAAATTCGAGGGCGGCGGCGCGGCGTTAGGGTTTGCGGGGTTGGAGCTCTCGCGGCGCGCAGCCATTGGAGGAGGCGGGCGGGGGAGTGAGGGGCCAAAACCCTAGCGGCCACCACTGTAGCGCTCTCACGACCCCGAGACACGACCATGGAGGTGGACCCACCGCCGCCGATGCCGAGTTACTTCGACCCGGAGTCGTCCGGCCGTCGGGAGGAGTACCGCCGGTACAGGTGAGGCGCTCTCTCTCGCTCCTTAACGTTCTCTGGCCGCCGCCGGGGTGAGTGGCGCGGATGCTGCGTTGCTGAGAGTGAGTGGTGCTGTAGGTGGTGTCGTGGTGAGATGGACGAAATTGACTTAGGGGAGATCAATTGTTAGGAAATGGATGTGCTATGGTTGCGCTTGATAACAGGATATTCGAACTGTTGGTTCGTCACAAAACAGTAGTTAATTCGCTCGGGTCAGACCCAGATGCTAATTATTGCTCGCTTCACCTTGGCGGCAGTTCAGAACATCCATTTTGCTTGAACAAATGTACCATTTTCTCTGTTTAACCAAATATTTTGAGTACTTCTGTTTTGACCTGATCACTTGATCAGATGAATCACCAGGTCTTTTGGTGGCTGGAAGCTGACTAGATCAATAATCAAGCATACGTCCATACCAAAGGCCCATGTAGTGTTTCTAATGACTTAATGAGGCTATGGTCTATTCGGTTGCACATGGATCAGCTTTTTTTTTTGCTTGCAAGTGCTCAATGCCTGAGCAGGGTGTAGTTGCAAAGATCTGTGTGAAACTAGTTATGTTCTAAGCTAGGATCCAATCAGTACTCAAGCTTATATTTCTTCATTGAGTTTTATTAGTGTATGGTTCAATACTTTCTTTAGCCAAAGACATAGGAAAAAAGATATGCAACTTAGTTATGTAAAATGGTTAGAATTTGTTACATTTTCTCTGGTGGCTACTATATTAGCTGATTATTTTGTTTTCCTTTAAAATTTAAACAGAAAGAGGTTATCTTCTTCAAATGCCTCTCCGATGTCAGGGACTACACTTTCCAAATTCTCGGAAGCAAGGCTGTTTTGTGATGGAAACAGCATACAGAGGCGGCCCAATGCTGGTTTACTCCTTGAAGAAATCAAGCAGGAGGCTGCTGATATTTCCGATTTTGATTGCCTAGAGGGATCAAAATTGTCTGGATCAGCAAAGAGAAGGGCATCGTTAAATTCCTCAGATGCAGGATTCAGTTCAGGTAGGCAGGCGGTGTGGTCGACATTGAAATCAGTCAAGCTGGAGGATGATATGCCACATGAAGGAGACACAACTTTTACAATGTTTGCGTCTCTCCTTGATTCTGCAATCCAAGGTTGTTGTAGCAATATAGTCTGGATAGCAAACTTCTTATGAGCTGTTATGTATCTATTTTGGTAGTTTTGGCATAGGCTATTGCTATTATTCATGTGGTTTTCTTGGATGGTCTCTTTGGTGCCTGATAGACCTTAATTTCCAAGCTTTATTTACACCATTTTATTTCTCTAATCTTTACCCCATGCCATTGCGTTTGTTTGTTATCTTTCATTCGATCAACCAAAAAATAAACTCCAAAGAATCTTCTAAATAACTTGCACAAAGCTCAAATTGCATAGTTTGTAGAGTATTAATTCAAATCAGGGACACAATTTACCTAAAAATTGTGCCTCTCACTTTAATGAAAAGTATTTCCTGCACAATACTCATTGCTAAATAGATTATTAAGTTAACTGCAGCACCAGAACCTGGCATTTTTTGTGACCATAAATTTAAATTGATCAAATACATATTTCTGGCTATATCTTGCACAACTTAAAGTAGCTCCTTTTTATAATTTCCATCTTGTTAATAGTTGATTTTTTTTAAGAGTTAATTAATTCTGATAAGTAATTGTTCTTGCAGGATTGATTCCCTTCCCGGATGTGATTTTACAATTTGAGAGGACATGTCGAAACGCTTCAGAGTCGATAAGGTTTTCTATTGCCTTGCACTAATAACATAATTCATTGTATAGCAGATAGCTTCCTATGAGCTGCTAGATTCTACCTGTCAGTTGTCACCAATCACTGACTCTTAGCGTGTGTTTGGTTCAGTGGACAGAGTGGGATGGAACGGGTCGAGCCCATTTCTGAAGCTGTTTGGTTGAGGGATAGAGTGGAAAGGGGATGTCCCACTGGGGAATATTCGAGGCATATTCCTTGAAAACGGGGATGTTCCTATTCCTTAAATGAGCGGACGGAGCCATCCCACTTTTCTCCCGTCATGGCTCTGTCTGCTCCAATGACCGCACATGGCAGTTGCGCGCAGACGGTGCGCAGATCATCGTGGGCGGAGTGGAGCCACCGGAGGCGGGTGTGGGGCTGAGGTTGAGCGTCGTGAGGAGTGCGGCCGAGGGCGAGGCGGAGCCGTCAGAGCTATGGTGGTCCGCGCGGAGTCCAGGGACAGGGGTGGCGGGCGGAGGCCGGAGACAGGGGTGGCGTGCGGAGGCCGGAGATGGGGGGGGGGGTACACGAAGGTTGGATACGGGCCGGAGCGCGGAGGCCGGAGGCCAAAGTCAGGGCGCGGAAGCTAGGGTGCATGGCAGCGAGTCGTTGGAGAAGAACGCAATAGTGAATGACAAGTGGGTCCCACAGAACACTATTGTTAATTGTGTTAAAAGTGGCATCCATCTCATTTCTCTGAACTCACGAAGCAAACAAAAAATGGGATATCCCTATCCCTCACAGCCAAACAACAGATAGGACTATTCCATCCCCAAAAATTGGGACACGACCATCCCATCCTAGCTCGTCTCAGAACCAAACAGACGCTTAGATACATCTTTGTCATTAAAGACTTCCCTGTTATCCTGTCAAACTTTTGTTGGCATCATGCTGCACAGATAAATCTGCTTCATGTTTACTCCAAATACTTTATTTCTAAATTCTGATGTTTCAGAGATAGATATTTATATCATAGCTCTGATATCAATTGTTTGATATCTGGATAATGCCTTCCAATTTCAGGTCTGCTGCAACAGGAAGGCTTCGTATGGTGGAGGATAAACTTATGCAGCAAAAAGCACAACTGTTACTGGATGAAGCTGCTTCTTGGTCACTTCTTTGGTACCTCTATGGGAAAGGTAATAGTTTCAAACCATTTAATTAATTCAATAATTATATTGTTCTCGAGACCCTTTCTCCATTGCAGTAGTGGAATCTGTAGATCAATATTCTTTTAAACAATCATTTCATTGTGCCCTCTATGAAATTTCATCTGCTACATGACAGGAAATGAGGAGCTTCCTGGAGAGTTGTTTGTGGTAAGAGACATCAGACATATATAGCTGCTAAAGTAAAGTGCTAACATATTAAGTTCTACCACAGAACTTTGGAATTACCTGAAGTCTTCATTATCTGTGTCAATAGGCACCAACTACTTCCCATCAGGAAGCTTGCCGCTTTGTTGCAACTGACCTTACAGCACAATTATGCATGCGGATTGTACTTTGGCTTGAGGGTCTTGCTTCTGAAGCTCTTGATTTGGAGAAAAAGGTAAAAGTGCCTTGTTATTTTTTATAGACTCCACTCCAGTGTTCTTCATTTCCTGCTAATAATTGGTTGGAGTTGTGTAGTGCCACATGATTGACATGTAGTATAGTGTTCTGCCTTGAAAGTTGAAATTATATCAAATTATTATGGCATGAATGCCCTCTTTAACTTAATTTTCTCTTTTAGCAGAGTTTCTCATTTGGTACTAGGAGTCAGTGTTCTCTCTTTTTCCAGTATCATGTGAATTACGTGTGGCCCTGGGGCCTGGTTGACATTTACCTGGGAGGTGGCAAATGAGAGAGTACCACACATCTAAGTAACAAAAGAGAAATTTTTTATTATTAATACAATTTTCAGTAGGGGCCTCTCCTGCTGGTTGCCCTAAAAAACAAAAGAGAAATTTTTTATTTAATTTAATAATTGGATTAGTCAATTAAAGAGATTTATCTTTAGATAATATATTGTCTTATACAGTATTTGATTTATGGTATTAATTAATTATTACTTTCATATATTTTCCATAGAGATTTTATCTTTTTTTAATAAAATAAAATATTTTATTTTACTTCTTTGGCCCCTTTGGGTGTTCTATTTATATGTATACCAAGCCATAAAGTAGCTGAATATTTGAGAAATAGGGGTTTTACCTTTTTTACAAGCAAATTGATACATGGCATTTGTTTATTTGTTGTGCTCATCAATGCCTTGTAGGTGAGAGGATCTCATGTTGGCTCATATCTACCAAGTTCTGGTGTTTGGTATCATACACAGAGGTACTTAAAGAGAAATAACAATGATACTACTATAGTGAAGCATGTGGATTTTGATGCTCCAACTCGTGAAGGAGCTCAACTTCTTCCTGATGACAAGGTAGGCTACTGAATACTGATGCATCACATGTTCAATGTGGAACTACAACTACTCTGACAGAGGTGATATCTTCTATTATATGTATAGCAACTTATGCCGATGCAAGTAAAATGCACTGTAATTGGGACATTTGACTTTACCACAACCATTCCTTTCAGATTGGTCTCCTTGTTTGACAATAGTCTGACTCCGACATAGTATGTGACTATGTGAGATATCCCTAAGTTCATTATAGTATAACATGTCTTGGATAAGTCTAGTGTGTCTAATCTTTCAAATTTTTATCTTAACTAGGCTCAAGCCAAAACACTGGACTCACAGTGTTGTGTTCATCCATGTAGGAAATAAAGCTGTTTCAATAGTCATGTTCTAAATATCTCATTTTGTTTAGCATATCTACAACAACAACAACAATATAGCCTTTCAGTCTCAAGCAAGTTGGGGTAGGCTAGAGTTGAAACCCAATAAGAACCACAAATCAGGGACATGAATAGCTGTTTTCCAAGCACTCCTATCCATGGCTAAATCTTTGGGTATATTCCATCCTTTCAAATCACCTTTTACTGTTTCTTCCCATATCAATTTTGGTCTTTCTCTACCTCTCTTCACATTGCTGTCACGCCTTAGGGTTCCACTATGCACCGGTGCCTTTGGAGGCCTTCGTTGGACATGTCCAAACCATCTCAACCGGTGTTGAATAAGCTTTTCTTCAATTGGTGCTACCCCTAACCTATCACGTATATCCTCATTCCAAACTCGATCCCTTCTCGTATGACTACAAATCCAACGTAGCATACGCATTTTCGCAACACTAATCTGCTGGACATGTTGCCTTTTTGCATGCCAATATTTTGCACCATACAACATTGTAGGTCTAATCGCCGTCCTATAGAACTTACCTTTTAGCTCAATGGTACCCTCTTGTCATATAAAATTCTTGATGCTTGATGCCACTTCATCCACCCTGTCTTGATTCTATGGTTAACATCCTCATTGATATCTCCTGATGCTTGTAGCATTGATCCCAAATATCGAAATGCATCCTTCCTGGGCACTACTTGGCCTTCCAAACTGATATCTCCCTCCTCATGTGTAGTAGTTCCAAAGTCACATCTCATATATTCAGTTTTAGTTCTGCTGAGTCTAAAATCTTTTGACTCTAGGGGCTCCCGTCACAACTCTAGTTTCCTATTTATTCCCGCTCGACTTTCATCAACTAGCACTACATCATCCGCCAAGAGAATACACCAGGGGATATCTCCTTGTATGTCCCTTGTGACCTCATCCATCACCAAGGCAAATAGATATGGGCTCAAAGCTGACCCTTGATGCAGTCCTATTTTAATCAGAAAGTCATCCGTGTCGCCATCACTTGTACGAACTCTAGTTACAACATTGTTGTACATGTCCTTAATAAGTCCAACGTACTTTGTTGGAACTTTATGCCTGTCCAAAGCCCACCACATAATATTCCTTGGTATTTTGTCATACGCCTTCTCCAAGTCAATGAAGATCATGGTTGACCTTCTAGACATGAAACCAAATTGGTTCATAGAGACCCACGTTATCCTTCTCAATCGATGCTCAATGACTCTCTCCCATAGCTTCATAGTATGGCTCATCAACTTAATTCCTCGGTAATTAGTACAACTTTGAATATCTTCCTTATTCTTGTATATTGGAATCAATATACTTCTCCACTCTTCCGGCATCTTGTTCGGCCAGAAAATATGGTTGAACAACTTGGCTAGCCATACTATGGCTATATCCCCGAGGCATCTCCACATCTTAATTGGGATACCATCCGGGCCCATCGCCTTACCACCTTTCATCCTCTTCAACTCCTCTCTGACCTCAGATTCTTGGATCTTCCGCACAAAGTGCCTGTTGGTGTTATCAAAAGAGTCATCCAACTGAAAGGTTGTGTTCTCGTTCTCACCATTGAACAATTTGTCAAAATATTCTTGCTATCTATGTTTGATTTCCTCCTCTTTGAAAGGTTGTTTTTAGCATATCTAATGAAATAATAATGGTTACCTTTTTTCCTTTGGGGAGTAGAAGCAAGATGAATTGCTTTTAGAGGATATCTGGACCCTCTTAAGAGCTGGAAGATTAGAAGAGGCATCTGAACTATGCCGGTCTGCTGGCCAGGTAGGACAGCTTATTGTACCCCATGTATTTCATATAATGTATCTCTTTTTTGGTCTTGCATTGATCCTTGAATATGTATTCAGGCATGGAGAGCTGCGACTCTTTGCCCCTTTGGTGGCATAGATCTGTTTCCTTCCCTTGAGGCCATGCTCAAGAATGGAAAGTCTAGAACACTACAAGCAATTGAATTGGAAAGTGGTGTTGGACGGCAGTGGCGTCTTTGGAAATGGGCATCATATTGTGCTTCTGAGGTTGCACATGCTCTTTTTTGGAACTATGGGAACTTGTTTTCTCTGTTAATTTCTTTATGTGCATTTTAAAATTGTGCTTTTCCGGTCTTCAAATTCATTTCACCTATCAACATGCAATGCTTCACAAAACTTACTTGGAAATTGGTAATACTACTGTAGAAAATCGCTGAACAAGATGGTGGCCGATATGAAATGGCTGTATATGCTTTACAATGCAGTAACTTAAAACGTATCTTGCCGACATGTACTGATTGGGAGGTATGCTGTTTATTCTACTCAGTTGCAACTGTTTTGAGTTTGATTTCATTTGAAGTCATTCTTTGATTGACTTCTGATGCGTCACCTCCATGTGTATGTCTTCTTATCTTCCATTTCTTAGTCAGCTTGTTGGGCAATGGCAAAATCCTGGCTAGATGTTCAAGTGGATCTAGAATTGTCTCAGTACCAATCCAGCAGACAAGAAGAAAAACAGTTTGATGACGAGATGAATGGAACCCAACCTATGTTGAGCTCAGCTGGCCCAGAAAGTTGGCCAAGCAATGTTCTTGATCAGCAACCCCGTGATATTGCTGCGCTTCTGCAGAAACTCCATTCAAGGTATAAACAGTGCACTGCATAGCACTTCTATTATTCCATCTTTTGCTTATTTATATGATTGTCATTCTTGTGATGCAGTGACTTTGTCCATGAAACTGTTTCTCGAGCATGCTGGGAGCAGCATCGACAAATTGAGGTAAGATACAGTTGCAAGAATGATTAATTACATGTCTTCATTTTTTTCTGCATTGTCAGAATCTCAGCTCTTTGTCTAATGTGTTATGCGGGGTTACAATTAGACATTTTTTTACATTAAAACATTCTTAATTAGGAGCTATTCATCCGCAATTATCGGCTAAAGCCAGTTTTGAACTAATTCAGTTATTTTTTTTAAAATCTGTAGATGTGTATGGTTTTAAAATTCCAAGATTTGAATATTATATTTGTCATCTATTTCTTCCACGGTACTAATTTCTATATATCATTTTTCACGACTCGGTACTTCACAGAAAATTATGTTCTCATGGTATTAACTGGGATGTATGGACATGTTCAAGAATACCCAAACCACACTCCATACATAGGCACATAGCAATCCATTAAATTGTGAATATAACATTTGATTGTTGTCTAACCACTCTAATGGTCACTTCCCATATGTTTATTTGGTAGATGAATCTCATCAGTGGAAATATAGCTCATCTTCTTGACCTTTTATGGTCATGGGTGTCACCATCTGAAGAGGACCAAAACATATTGAGGTATGGCTTTTATGATTTTACAAGAGATATTTTCCAACTACTTTCCCAGTGTGTTAATTGTATCATGAATAGCTTCTTTGTTCATTTAGGCCCCGTGATGATCCTGATATGATACGCTTTGGGGCACATATTGTTCTTGTTCTGAGATACCTTTTCAGTGACGAAGTGGAAGATGAGTTTGAGGAAAAGCTAGTTGCTGTTGGTGATCTCATCATCAACATGTAAGTATTGTTGATCAAATGCACTACAATTATGTTGCCTGGAGTTATTCAGATTGAATTGTTGTTACTTGATATCTATTTGGTTAATTTTATTCAGATATTAATTGTGTTTACTAGTAGTTTACACTTTACAACTTTACATTGTTTGCTTCTAGCCTTCCACTGTGTCTTATCTAAAGGTTAAAGTAGGAAATTTATCTTACTTCAGTAGATCAGTTGATCATGTTGTTCTCATGTCTTAAATTTTTTTCTTTTACCTTGTCTTTATTTACTTCATGACCAGAAAAAGTCACTGATTTACTCCAGGTATGTGAGATACTTGTTTTCAGAGCAACAAGAGGAATTGGTTGGAGTATATGCTTCTCAGCTTGAACGTGACATTTGCATTGAACTGTTTGTTGAAATGATGGAACTAAGGTTAAATAGCAGGTATTGTTAATTTGTTATCACACATTTTCCATTTAATTGTCTGTAGTTTGGGGGTAATTTGCATACATGTTCTGAGTTGTTCATCTTTGTTTTTGATATACTTTATTTAAGGCTATTATTAAAATCAACAGCCGCCATTCATCCTCCATTTATTATTTATACCTTGATAAAATCTTTTATATTTAATATTTTCCTAACAGAATATGGTTTTCATATCTATTACAAGCTTTTTCAGCTTGATCTTTTAATGTTTTTTAATCCTATAAGGTTTTGAGGTGATCTAAGCAGTTACCATAGTAGTTACATTAGTGTCTAGACTCAAATGGTCAACTATATGTTACTCTTGATATTTATCTGGTTTTGTGGAAGAAACCTTACAGGGAGAAACCATCAGTGTACTATGATATTCTTTTTTCGTGTTAAAACATTCTCAATCTTACTATATTTGATGCTTTATTTTGCTGACTGCCAATTTGCATGTTGCAAGACTTTGGTTAACTAGCCTCATTTTTTCTGGCAATAGCTTGCATACCATGTACAAGCTCTTCCTGTCTGCTGTGGAGTATTTGCCATTCTCGTCTGGAGATGCATCCAAGGCCTGTCTTGAAGAGATCATTGAGAGGTTTGGTGATTCATGGGATACATTTGGCAATGAAGTGCACTTATTTTAAGATACTTAGCTCTTATGTTTTCATGGATATGTTGTAAGCCCAGTGTCAATTTATTCCAGAGTTCTTTCAAGATCTCGTGAACTGAAACCCAATACATACTACGAAGATCTTTCTGATGTTGCAGAAAAGCATCACTTGCAGGCACTCCAGAAAGCAATGGTCATTCAGTGGCTTTGCTTCACACCACCATCCTCGATTCCAAACTTTCAGATGATCACTGGAAAGCTCCTGATACGGGCATTGATGCATAGGTAACTGATTGTTCAATTGTTATGCAAGATAAAATTTGGAACTCTCTTGTACCATTCCTCCTGTATATTCATTGTTGTGCACTTGCGCTACATGTTTATGACACAGTACTCATTTATCTTTTATACCTTTTCTCTTCAAATTTATCTTTGATTTCTTTCTCAATCAGCAACACACTATTCAGAGAGTTTTCCCTGATATCAATGAGGAGAGTTCCTGAGCTACCAGTTGGACCACACAAGTTGCTTGCCATCCTTGCTGAGCCATTGAAACAGAAGGAAGATTTATTTTCGCTGGAAGATCCAGAGGTATTTGGTAACTTTTGGGAGTTTGAAGATTGGGTAAGAATTAATGTGTCCTTTTCTCCTGATTTGTATATTCTATAGGTGATGTTAGAACTGATATTGTTATTCAATGAATCTTGTTAGTTTTCTTGACAAAGTAGTTTCCACTGTATGTTCAAACAGCATAAATATTACTCCCTAGATGCAACTTACCGGAGTTGGCTTAAATTTGAGATGGAGAATGCATCCATTTCTCCTGAAATTCTTTCAGCAGAAGAAAAGAGTCAAGCTGTTGCTGCAGCAAGTGAAACGCTGGAGTTGGCATTCTTGTTATTATTCCGTAAGTTTCTGAACAATTTTTCTGATATGATATATCAGTGTGCAAATATGCTTTCAGAAAACATCAAAAACAGTTGATAGCATATGAAACTATCTATTCAACTTTTTTTACCACGTTTTCTTATCATTCATAACTAGGGGAAGATAAGCCATGGTTAAATGCTGTCGAGAGTAGTCCATTCGAGTCCTCAGAACTTATTTTTCTTGAGTTAAATGCCACTGCAATACTCTGCCTACCTTCTGGGGAGTACATGCGGCCAGATGCAACATCATGCACAGCTTTGACAAGTGCATTATATTCCACTGTCAGTGAAGGAGATGTACTACATCGCCAATTGAAGGTTGGTTCCACCACTTTGCTTAAACTACTGCCTAGATTTATTCTTTATCATAAAAAGATGAAGTGTTTGGTCCATGCTCGTTGTTTTTTCTAACTTGCCTTCGTGTTTAATAAGGATTGCTGAATGTACAAAACATATTTGCATTTTTATACTTACTGTTTAGCTAAGTTTGTGCTGCAGTTTCTGACTAACCCATGGAACAGGCGGATGTCAAAATTTCGTCTAAAGATCCTTGCTGTATTCAAGTTTCTCTCCGCTGCCTAGCAGTAGAAGGTGATGGCTTTGGGCTTCATGAAGCCAATGATGGAGGTCTTCTTGCTGCAATTATGGCTGCTGGGTTTAAAGGTATCTAGTGTCCATGCTTCAATATGATACTTGTGATTTGGAATATCCATTATAATATTTATGTGAATTTATTGGCAGGTGAACTTAGTCGATTTCAACCTGGAGTTTCAATGGAAATTTCACGGCTTGATGCTTGGTATTCTGATGGTCATGGTTCAGTAGAAAGTACAGCTGCATACATAGTTCGTGGGCTTTGCCGGAGATGCTGCCTACCAGAAACTATCCTACGATCTATGCAGGTGATGTAGCTATTCAATCAACTGTACACACAATTATATTATGCTGCAGCTGCTTGTATATGTATGATATATTGATATAGGTTTCTTATATTTTGCAGGCATCCATCTCTCTTTCTGAAGCAGGTGATTCTCTAGATCATTGTGATAGGCTCATCGAGTTGGTTGCTTCGTCGGAGTCTGGAATGATGCATTTGTTCAGCCAGCAGCAGTTGCAGGTTAGCATTGCATTCTTTTGTTTGTTCAGCAAATTACCGGTGAACTTTCTGATATCGATAAAAATGTTATTTGATTATTTACTCAGGAGTTCCTGCTTTTCGAGAGAGAATTTTTCCTATGTAAAATGGAGCTTGAGGAAGAGGAGTTACCTGCTGATGGCTAAACGTTGGATGTTACAATTTTTTTGTAACCATGTGTGTGCTATTCATGTACTAAGAGGAATCGGTAAGGCTAATCCTGTGCATATTTTACATCCTCAAACATGCAACATAAACTACTGAATTTATGTTGAAAATGTGTGATTGTATGGAATAATGTGGTGTGATGCTTCAGGTGAATTTTGAAAAATCAGATCTTCATAATATTTTTATTGAGTCAAAACTAAAACGCCGCATTCAGGAGTCATGTTCAAAAGCGTTATGCCTCATTTCTGTTTCTCCGTGCTTGATCTCTCATGGCATGTCGCTATGTTTTAATTGCAAATGCAGGATCCATGCATACTTGTGATGGGTGTATTCCACAAGCTGACTAAATCTAGGGTTGCAGACTTGGCGACTTGGCGTACCCAGCCTTCTCTGTGGTCAGGTATCATTAGTAATTACACTTGAGCGGTCTTGAGACGAAGTGATTACTGCTAACTTGTCATAAATATTTCTTGAGCTTTTTTGGATCTCCACTTTACCTAATGTCAAAAAAATTGTGCGTCAGCTCAGATTTCAGAGAAGCCGTTTAGAACATGATGTTGAACCTCCAGGTTTTTTTAGACTATTATGCTTGGCTTATAAATAATCCAAAGCAGTTATAAGTGTCAGCTTAATCGCTCAAGGTCCAAGCTGAAACTGGAGTAGCAAATCAAGATCAAAGCAATCTCTGCAAAATCAAAGCTGAAACTGGAGTAGCAAATCAAAATCAAAATCAAAGCAATCTCTGAAACTAACCACTGCACGGACGCATGCATGTTTGCATCGCATCGCATCGCATCGCATTGCATGGCTCATTAAACCCTACCCTGAACTTGCGTACGTCTGCTAGTGTTACTGCCTGCGAAGAACAAGCAAGCAGCAGCAACTGTCAATAGATCAGCCATGTGGCTGGGATTGATCAGTTAATGCGCCGATTTGGTTCGGTTGGGTCTGGTTTGCCCTCCCGCTGCATTAACTGAATCTCACGCGAGCGACACATAAATTCAGAGATTTGCCCCTCCAGTTTCAGCTTACAAGAGCCAAAGCTACTCTGATGAAGCTTCGGGTTCAGATTTGACAGTCTCTTCTCTCTTGAGCTTGAGCTTCTTGCCTTCTTCTGAGCTGAGCTGGATGGGTGAAAACGAGCAGCAGCTAGCTGCAGTGTCACTGTCACTGTGTGGATTCTAACCCCTCCAGATATAACAGTAATCTCAGCAGCTGCATTACATAGTACTCTTACATGCATGCATGCATGCAAACAGGTAGCTAGCTAGGCAACGACGCAAGCTGACCTGGGAGCTCCTCACTCTTTAAGTTGCTCTTGTCCATTTGTAACCTACCTCCTACCTCTCTCAGTACATCAAATTTATAGTCTTCATACGGTCTTGTGTCCCAGCTAGCTAGCTGCATATGCATCTATATGAACGGCCAAACACAGCCAACGGGTAGACTACTGATAAGATCGACCTGCGTTTGAATTGGGCAAGTGACTATCTAGCCTGCAATTCAGGAGAGATCTTACCACCATTAATATCTAGAGTAGTGCATGCATGCATGCGCGCCAAATCCTCCCGAAAAATTCTTAGACGCGTAGTACTACTGTAGTCCCAATTACGACGATTATAAAATAAAGCATCGAATATATTGCGTATTTTTATTGTGACAGGACTCAAAACGTGCGACAAAACTGGTCAAAATCAAAGTTCATATAGAAATTATATCCAGCACATTATCTTAATTGGGCTCGAAGCTTAAAACAGTGTAGACGTTTAATATAATGAAATTAGTAGATTTTTCGTTCTTCGAGTTTATTAAGGTTTAGGATGTATTTGGTTGAGTTGTAAATTCTGAAAAAACTGTTTTGACCTGTAGAAAAGCAGGAAAGCTGTTTGGTTGGAATAGTTGCATATTTATATTTTGGTAGTTCATGATGTTTAATTACATTATTAATGTGTAATTTTTCTTGGAAATCATTCTAATCATGAAATTTTGTAATGTTTATATTAAAATTATATATTTTTAAATTACACTAAAATAATATATTTTACTAAAATTGTACTTTTTCA
Source organism: Zizania palustris (assembly GCA_019279435.1). Lineage (NCBI taxonomy): Eukaryota > Viridiplantae > Streptophyta > Magnoliopsida > Poales > Poaceae > Zizania > Zizania palustris. The sequence goes on along the minus strand of JAAALK010000081.1, from coordinate 29,988,225 downwards.
AATTTTACATGAACTCATATGTTTTAATATCATGGTAGATAATATTCATTCAAAGTTGATCTGAGAAGCTGTAGCTGTGAAATCTGAGTTATACCAGCTTTTAAATTTGTCCTACAAGAATCTGTAGATTCTGAAAAAATTGGGTGACCAAAAAAACTATTTGGTTTAGATTTCAGCTTCTTTAGCTGGTTTAGAAATCTGAACCAAATAAACCCTCCAGTCCCTAATTTTTATGACCTAGCTTGTTGTGCGCGATCGCCCCTAGCGCACTCGTACTACATTAATCTACAGTTGCAGAACCGTAAAAAACATTATGATAATAAAAGAGACGTCTAATCAGGATCAACCATGCAGTACGTACGTGCATGCTTAATTAGCGGCTACAATGGGAGCCACGGCACAGTGGATAAACAGTGGGGTAATGAATCTACATAACTGCATCATGTCTACTAGCTAGCTTAATCACATCATATTTCTCAAGAACCAAACAAACAGACCGGTCAGGAATCAATGCATGGTTAATTAGTTCAATTTCCTGCCCGCATGTTAGAAAGAAAGGAAATGCAATGATCATATATATCACAGTGGTTGGTTTGTGTGTGTTCTTTCTTAGAATTGGCCACGCATATATGTAACTGTGCTTCAGGTTACGATGGGGTGCCGTGATTGATTGGTGCTTTGTGATTTGTCACAGCATCCACGGATGTATATATCAGTCCAACTTGGAGTGCCTACCTAGCTACTCTCTCCCTTAGTTGGAGCATTAAAACAACGTATAGTATCATGTGAGAATTGATTTAGAATCTACATGCATAGCTTTGACTTTCGTTTTCGTTTCTTCTTTTACTAGTACTTCGCATGGCCACATGCACATGCAGATTGAGTGTGCGAAAAAACGAAGCAACATACATGACATGCGAAAGAAATTTAAGATTCACATTTCTCATCTTAGTCATCGCGTCGAGTTGTTAGATGATGGAGATAATGGAAAGAAGAGAGTATCATATATGCATGCATGCAGCCTCAAGGTCAATGTATAAATACATATTTTATTTAATTAATATGCGTGTAATTCATGAGCTCTAGTTATTAACTACCCTCTCGTCTCCGGTTTCACGAGACAGATCGTTTTAGAATTATATCTAGAGTTGATTAAAGCAAGTCGTTATGCATTTTATTGTGTATCTTGGACATACGTCTATACCTCCGATAGTGTACTAATTTCCTCTTCGTCTCCCCGCTGTCTTTACTCCCACATTGTATTTAATATAGGTAAATAAGAAAATATACACTAATTAATTATCTCCTGGTATCTGAAATCATATATAAAACGACTTGCTTTTTGAAACTAGATGGAGTAATCTGATATCACCCATTATATTTATCGCAACTAAAAAAATATAAGATGTGACAAAATTAACGAGAAATAATCATGTGATTTGTCTGTTCCACTAATATGTTTTAGAGCAGCTAAAAATCAGGTTTAATTTATGGATAGAGGGAGTAGATACTCTCAAACCTGGTAGGGCATTAGGGTATAAAGCAAACAAGTGCTCATTTTTTGGATCCACTTTTTGTCTCTCTTGTTCTACACATCATTAGTGCATAACAAAATGTGCCATATCATGTTTACCTTTGGCCTTGTGCTTGTCTCTAGTATCCTCTCATCAATCCTAATGGTCACTTTTCCCCCATGAAAGGCAATGCTGCTGAAACAAACATCATGACAACAATCTTAATGCTCTAACCAAAATATAATGATATAATACTTGAAGAAATTAGTTTTTATCTCTAAAGCACTCATAATAGTTGAATTTGATTACTTATTACCCTACTAACTGTTTCAAAACAAAATGAGTATTAACTGTTTGGCATGGCTATAACAGACTAGTTTACGTGATATTAAGACACTGTTTGTTTCAGCTTTTCATAGTTGGAGATTCTCGGTAACTAGTTAGTGTGAGTATTTGAATAATCTGAGTATTTAGCTGATGAAAATATAGAGAAACTGATATTTTCTAGCTTCTAGATTTTATAGCTACTGATTCTCACAATTTGTGTCCAGAATCTGAACCGTTTATTTCAGCCTCAAATTCTAGAAATACCTTCAGCTTCTGCTAGAAGCTTAAACAAACATACTTTAAATGTATACAAAAAATATTCCGTCTAGTATATAAAAATAAGCCGTTTTAGACATGATTTTAGATACCAATTAGCTATTAATTAGTGTGTAATTTTCGTTGTACAACCTATTGAATACAATGTTATAATAAAGATAGCGCGGAAAACGAAAAAACAATACTACTTCAGAAATATAAACATCTAAAATAAAGAATAAAATGTAAAATGATTTATTTTAGACAACTTTTTATAAGATCTAAAACGATTCATTTTTCCGGTTGGACTACTAATGATGTCTAGCGTTGAGATTTGCACTCGAGACCCGAAGGCCGGTACGTGGAGATTCGTGCTGGCACAGTGGGTCCCAACTTCCAGTGAGCGTGTGACCAACCACGTAGCGCCGTGTTGACCTTTCTGGTTTCTCAACAGGCGCAACTGTCAAAGCGGTGTCCTCTCCTCCGCCCACGCACCCCAGCTGACGGTGACATGCGGGGACCACGCCTGCGCGGGACCACACGTCAGTGTACAGTGGCGTCCGCACGGTGCCAGCGTGTACCTGCCGCCGACGTGGCCACACAGTGGCGCTGGCGCGGTACGTTGCAGCTACCTTTTTCTGCGCCCGCAGGATGCCACGTGGAGCTCTGCCGACGGGGGCCCCGCGTGTCATTGAGTGGGCGGAAGCGCGCAGTAATTTCCGCCTAAGGGCGGCCCTGGCTTCTACCCCAAGGCTCACCGCTCCCGACCCAGAAAGGAAGATTCCACTGACATGTGGGCCATGACTAGTTTGACCCCACAGGTAAGTGAAAGGTCTGGTCCAAGCTTACACCGCAAGGTCCACCGAGCGACTCGACTGGACCCACAAGTCAGAGTCAGTGCGCTACCCACATTGACCTCCCCCACCGGCGCGATTATCAAAGCACGGATTTACTCACGGTGTTAGACGCTGTCATGTGGGGCCGCGTTTTGTGGACCCTACGTGTCAGTGGGAAAGTTAACCACAGTATGGGACCCATCTCCGGCTCGCATGCCTATCAAAGCAGAGCCCCCGATGCTCGTCGTCGTCGTCGTCCGACTCCAACTCTCCACTCCAAGCACCAAGCTCACCTCCATTGCCTGTCACCTCGAGTCCAGGCGGAGTGCAGCCGCAACCATGGCCACGCGAGGTATGCGGCGCCCGCGGGTGCTCCTGCTGCTGCTCGTAGCGGATGTTCTCCTCGCGGCGGCGCCTGCGGCGGCGACGCTGCACCCGGTGGACTACCTGGCGCTGCAGGCCGTCCGGCACGCGCTCTCCGACATGCCGGGTTCCCGTTTCTTCGCGTCCTGGGACTTCACCGGCGACCCCTGCGCGTTCGCCGGCGTGTACTGCTCCGGCGACGGCAGGGTTGTCACCCTCGCTCTCGGCGACCCGCGAGCCGGCGCGCCGGGGCTCTCCGGTGTCTTCCCCTCCCCCGCGCTCGCGCGGCTCTCGGTGCTTAGCTCTCTGTCCCTCGTTCCCGGCCGCGTGTCCGGGGAGCTCTCCACCGCCGTCGCCGCCCTCCCCTCGCTTCGATTCCTCGCCCTCTCCGGGAACCTCCTCTCCGGCGACCTCCCCGGCACCTTCTCCCCCGCGCTTCGCACCGTCGACCTTAGCAAGAACTCTTTCTCCGGCCGGATACCCTCGTCGCTCCTCCTAGTCAGGAGCCTGCGAACGCTTGTCCTCTCTCACAACTCTCTCTCCGGCGAGATTCCGAGGATGGTGAGTTCCCCATTGGTCCATCTCGACCTCAGGAACAACCGCCTGTCCGGCGGCGTCCCGTCGCTCCCGGAGACACTGGTGTACCTGTCCCTCGCTTCGAACAGGCTCTCCGGCCGCGTTGGCGCCGTGCTCCGGAGGCTGCCGAGGCTGTCGTTTGTCGATCTCGGCGGCAACGGGTTCTCCGGCGAGGTGCCCGGCGAAGTATTCTCTTTCCGGATTGCCTACCTGCAGCTGCGCAAGAACGCGTTCTCCGGCGAGCTTCGACCAGCGGGGCCAGTGCCGGCCGGCGCCACTGTGGACCTCAGCCACAACGCGCTCTCCGGGCGCGTCCCGCCGGAGCTGGCGCCGGCGTCCGCGGTCTACCTAAACGGGAACAAGTTCGCCGGCGAGCTGCCCCGGGAGATCGCCGCAGCGGCTGAGGGCGGCCGGATGCGGGTGCTGTTCTTGCAAGACAACTTCTTGACCGCCATCCGCGTGGGCGGCGTCCCGGCCAGCGCGGCCGTGTGCGCGCACTGGAACTGCGTAGCGCCGCCCCCGCCAGTGGTGGCCGCCTGCCCTGCCAAGGGCGGCAGGGGGCGGCGCCGGCCGCCGGCGCAGTGCAGCGGCCGGAGGGGATGACCAAGCTACAGGCTTTCCTTTAAGGAGGGGTTAAAGTTTGGATTTTGGGGGGTTTAGTGGTGAATAATACTTTAATTTTATGGTATATTTTTGGGTTTATCTTTAGATAGACGGCTGTGATTTTGTGGCGATTAAACATGAACGGTGGAAGATGTATTTCAGTGCCAATGATGCAATTTACATAGAAAAGCTTGGTGTAAAGAAATGTTCATCTCAATTTACATAGAAAATCTGTGATGAGTTGCATCTTCAACAATTTTTAGGATCAATTGGCTGCAGAAGATTTGTTGAGATCCGAGATCTACGCTTGCAAATTTATTTCACATGAAACAAATCGGTACGAGACTACAGAATTGAACTCGCCATATAAATTCAGTTTGTAGCAATGAACAAATAGTTCAGTACAGGCTTGCTAGTACAATTTTAATCCCAGTAAGTTCTTGCTGAAAAAAAAACCTAATTTACTTATGAAAACTTGACAAGCTATGCAAGTGAAAGCTACGAGCTGCAGTTACTTTCAAATCAACTTCAGGAGCTGAAGAATTCACCAGAATGATCCGGTGTTTCTGTTTCAGTCTTCCATATCGGATTCCTAGCTCCTGCTTTCTCTGTGTGTGTGTGTGCTGTTGTTCTTAGCCTTTAAGCAATGCGACAGACAAAGTTACAGTCTTCAATCTCTAGGAATACGAGACCATGCTGGAAATTATATTGGTTCTTCTCACCATCATGAGCTTGAAAATCTTTTCTTGCTTGCTTGTCTTTGCTCACACAGCACTACTGGATGAGCAGAATGATGCTGGTATATAGTGGTCACATGTGAATTATCATGAGGCATCATGGCCTCTGCTAATATGCAATTAGATAATGTTGGAACAGTGCTGATGAGTGGAGTGATTGTGGAATTATATCCATCTCACTACCTGAATCCCTCCATTCTATTTAATTTACCTATCAAGAACTTGTATACAATTGTCAGTATGGTGAGTACAGTGGCAGGTGTGTGCTGTGCCAGCAGCAGTGCCTTTGCTGCTTGGGATCTATACAGGGATACACACACCGTGCTTGTCTGAAAGCAAGAACACTCTGCGTGTTCTTGCTTTGCCGGTACGCATGGCAGGGAGAAAAGAGGTAAAGCATCCTGCTTGCTGGGTTTCTCTTGAGCTTCTTTGCTTCCTGAAGGTGAGTGAGGCAGAAATTAGGGTTCATCAGCTCAAGGGTTTTGCTCAAACACACCCAAACAAAGATGTTTTTTTTGGCGTGGTTATCATTTCCCATGCTGGTTTCAATTCAGCTGTTCTTGTATTTACTTTTATTTCTGGCAAAAGCAAAGAGACTGTGTGTGGGGGCCCACTAGCTGGTCCGGGCCCTACCAATGCCGGCCCAAACCCGGCTCTGGATATGGGCCTTGAGTTGTGGATGGGGTGTAGCCCAGGATACACTAG